>CP139507.1:432417664-432437550 GCA_021014915.2 Artemisia tridentata subsp. tridentata | reverse complement strand
TATTGTTATAGGGGATTGGGTAAGGTCTTAAACTTTAAGTACTTCTTAACCACATACTATTAATTTTATTGCTACTAAAGGTTGCATTTATCGGGTGAATTAGGTGTTGACGATTCTTACCTTAGGTGCGGCCTCTTCTGCTGCCAGTGTGGTTGATATATTGTTTACAGCAGATGGATCCGTTTGCCCTCCAAAAATGTGCAGTCGATATCTGCTTTCTACTATATTTGCTTTCTTGTCTTGGTTCCTGTCCATGGCTTCCTCTCTATTTAACCTATGGGTTCTTCCATCTTTGTGATTTGTGTAGTGAAGTAGTCGTTTCAAGTACTGTTACTCTTGGTGTATACACAAGCAGAACAAATAAACAAATGGTTACTAAATTAGGACCCATAATTTGTATATTTATAAAATGTTTTTACAGAACAATTTGAGTCTGCACTACAGGATTTCAGATAGATTTTGCATAGTTAACAGGCTAGGCCCAGTAAGCAAATGATTATTGGTTATTGTATGTATGCGAGTGTGGCAAAAATCAGCATATTATGTTTGGCCTGTTGTTTCAAAGGCTTTTAATAAATGTTTATGTTATTAGATATATCGAAAGATGGATTTTATTCGAACACAGAGCTGTTCTTGAGGGCGGGTGACCGCCTAGGCCCCCCAAAATTGCAAGGGCCTCAGAATTTATCCTTTGAACAATTATATACACGTGCATACATATTTTTCTCTAAGAAAAAAAGAAATTATATACACGTGCATACATACTTTGCATTACATCCTATAAAACGGTGACACCTTTTTATATAACATTAGTTTCTGAAGACTTTATTATGGATTTTTGCCCTGGGCCTCCAAAACCATGGGGACGGCCATGTCTGAATAGTACAGGTTTGAGATGAAGATGGTATGGTCTTAAGCTAAACCATGAACATCGTTACTCAACTTTGAGTTGGTGATTTTAGTCAAGTATATAGCAAAACGATGCCCTTATTAAATTAATAGAACTATATAGCCCATAACATTTCGATGTTTACCGTTTGGCGAGTCAGTCGCACTTGTGAATTGTTATTAACGGGTTTTAATCCTTAAATTTCACCATTTTGAAGTATATTTGAAAGATATAGGAAGTATTTCATCAAAGCATAATATACAAGAATAATTCAACCAATAGCCCCAAGCAAGATGCAGAAGCTCTCAATATTATTCTCACCAACACTTTCAAGTCTTTGATTCGAAATTTCTATTATATAAAAACTGAGTCCTATAATTGATGCATAAATCCAATTCAAGTATACAAGACATTATAATATCCATGTTATCTATGAATAGTAGATCAAACATAAAAAAGAACTTGCGATTTTAGGTGTTCTGTTTACTTGCATCATGTGTTTATCTCATTGTGGGTTATTGTAAAGAACAAAGATCACTATTTTATTACACAAACTATGAGTTATATATCGAATGGTACTCACAAGATAAGAGAAGAGATGAGTGGATCGTTTGTATATTATAACCGTGTATCTATTAGCTTAGAAATAAAGAGAACAAATACAAACTATGAAGCGCACACACACTCCCACCTATACTACTCTTGAAGCACACTAACTAATGAGGTGGGAGTGCCTATTTACAGTACATATGAGACGCCCTAAAGGCTTTGGGATGGGCTTCGGTTGGGCTATGTTACATGGATTGGACTTGAATATATTTCCTAACATTACATGGACTACTTAAACACTTAGTCATTAATATTTAGTCCAACCGAGAGCCCTTGACTATCTATACATAACGACACAAATACAAAGTTGTTAAATTGGAAATGACCATCACTTTTAAATCAATGCTAACAATCTCCCCGTAAGGGATGGTTATTTAAATGATGCTCCCAGTGATTTGGTCTTTCGTCTTCGTTGTCTTTAACTTTGTGTGTCATTGTAGAATAGACTTCATTCTTCGTTCCTTCATGCTATGTGATCTTCAAAGTAATCGTCTTTTGGTTTTTCTTGCCTTCGATCAACATCTTCATGTTCATTTGCGTCGTATCCTCCAACAAACTCACACTTCTTGAACTTCATACTTATGTCTTCCTCACTTGATACATGAACTTGTTCTTGACATCTTGATTAGCTTCTTGACTTTGTCATAACACTTTGTCTTTAACTTGATCCTTTTGTCTTGAACTTTTTCACTTCGAGCTTTGTTGAGGATGATCTTCATAAGTATAAGCATGTGGAGGTGAAGATGTTTGATATATCGGATGATGGTGTTCGGTCTTTCTCCAGGTGACTTTCTTCAGTAACTGCTACGTGTTAAATGAACTCACCAATCGATCATGGTGGACTTTTCTTAGAGAATCGACCACTACGATTGTTTTACTGATGAATGTCTTGATTTCATTCACCTTGGTCGGGCACATCAGCCGTCCTAATCCCGTGAGGGACAGTTATCATTACATTGGATAAATCCAAGTAACGACCCATGTCATAAGGACTCAATTCGTGAAAGGAATCTCCTTGGCGGGATTTCCAGCACTTACAGGCTCAGACTTCGAGAGAATCAACAACATAGTGTGAAAACCCTCTCTAATCCTTACAAAGGCTGTTCCTGAATTGGATGCCCTCAAGAAGGCTTGCAACAGATATACCGAAGTATACCCACAATCCAGGTGAGCCGCTGAAGTATACCGAAGTATCACTTCACGACTGTAGACCGTTTGAAGCAAATAACCATCATGATATAAATGGCAAGATCTTTAGATCTCGTTCAGACTCTTGTACACCATGTTTCCTTATTGGTGAACACATGTGTATGATAATGAAAGTGTTCCTAAGAGATCTTTTAATGAATCTCATGGCTCTAGACTCGATTGTGCGTTTTGGTTTTAGTAGTCGGTGGCATGGAGCAGAGTGCCACCTTTTCAATATCAACACATCTCGGAGTGAGAGGCTGATAGATTATGCAGTGTTCTTCGTGAGAAATGAAACAAATATCTTTTAAGAGATATCTGAGTGGCTAGGTGGGGTGGTGCAACGCGTCACTGGGTCCATGACGTCTTGTCTTCAATATCAGTATCAACTTTGTGATAACCGATAGCAGATGTATTGACCCGGTTTCTGTCCTAAGTTTTCATGAAGGGCTATTTCTTTTCACCATTTCATAAACTTTTCTTTTTAATTCTTCAACCCTTTCTTTCCCTTTCTCTTTTACTCCTTTTTTTCAATCTTTCCTAAGGACTTCTAATTCTAATCTATTGGAATTGTCCTTGGGTAGATCCCTCCGGCTCTGGCGGATCATTGGACATAACCTAACCATAATCACCTTATTACTCCATGATTATCCTAGATTTGTTGATCACTTGCCATAAAACCTTTTTGTCAAAATCTCTCAAAGTGTTTTTGATTAAACACATTTTGGTTAACACTTCGAGAGTTTTGTATTTTCTGAAATACTCCCCCTTCACATGTGCTCATGCATTTTTAAGATAAATTTGCACATGTTGGGTTGAGTTCGCACATTCGAATTGATCAATTTTCAGTTAATATGACCATAGCGAGACACGTTTTCATCACTAGTTGGACTAGCTTGAAATTATTACCCGTCCCGGTCATATCAAAAGATTATCTCTCGAATTGGTACATTCTACTTAGACAAGTCCTTTGTGAGACACGTTTACATCACTGGATGAACCAGCTTGAAATTATTACCCGTCCCGGACAAGTCTTTTCGATTACTGACATCTAGTTTTTGTCAATTCGAGGTTTCAGATATGAGTCTTTTTGGAGAGCTCTTTTCGAGATTCAATCCACGATCTTTAAACATTTTGATCATATTTTAATCACATCTTCTCCCCCTCAAAAATAGCATTTCGTGATATTTTTTATATCAACTGATTAAGATGAAGCTTTTTGGAGAGATAGACGGATTTGTATTTAGCATGAAATTGGAATATATTTTTTCATTTTTTATACTCCCCCTTTAATAAAGCATGTTTTTAAACATGAAGTTTAAAATCTATTTTAAGGGTTTTGGAGGGAGTTATCTTGATCACAGAATTTAGAGAAAGATTTTGAAAAATCTTGATCATGTGCTCAAGGATTTTTTATTTTGACATTGAAAACACGAGTCCTGATCTGATATGATCAGAAGTCAACATTTTAGTGCGGGTTTCGTACTGAAGTATACAACACGAGTCCTGATTTTGACATTGAAAGCCATTGTGAAGAAATTGTTTGAGAAACGACATGTTTTAGAAAAAATTTAAATGAACTCTCGCTCAAGCATCTGTACATATCCGTATCATTGTTGAATGACATTTCTAGATACGTACAGAATACCGATTATACGAGAGACATGTCGTGAGAAGAATATTTTTGGTTTTTTGATTTTATATTGTTTTTGTATTTTTGAAACTTTTCTATTTTTATATTTTGTTTTTGTTGGTTTTTCAAATTTTGTATTTTATTTTTTCAAAGATATTTACAGCGAAGCTTTTTGAGATAAATTTCAAGAAGTTTCGAGAAGACTTTCTAACTCTTCGAAAGTTAGGCTTCGCATGCCAATTCGTCGAACTAAGTTATCAAACCTCTCTTTTGGAAGGGCTTTAGTAAATAGATCGGCGAGTTGGTATTCAGTCTTCACGAAAAATAATTCAACAGTATCCTCTTCTACATGTTCCTTGATGAAGTGGTAGCGGACTCTAATATGCTTGGTCTTCGAGTGTTGTACTGGATTGCACGAGATGGCTATGGCACTTTTCGAGTCACAATACATGGGTATGCGGTTGAAAGTAAAGCCATAATCTGTGAGTTCTGTCCTCATCCATAGAACTTGGGCACAGCACGCAGATAGAGACACATACTTGGCTTCTACGGTTGATAACGCGGTACAATCTTGTTTCCTTGATGACCAGCCTACTAGCTTTTCTCCCAAAAATTGTGCTCCACCTGATGTACTCTTTGCTGTAACTTGGCAACCGTCATGGTCCATATCTAAAAATGCTATTATTTTAAACTCCGAATCCTTCGGATACCAAAGTCCCATGTTAATGGTTCTTCGTAGGTACCGAAAGATCCGTTTAACCTCTTGGAGGTGAAGTTCGGTAGGCCTTGTGTTGAAAACTTTAATAAACGATTGAGCACACACTAAATACAAGTTTTCTAAACCGTTTAAGGACTCTAGGTTGTTTAGACCTTGATCTAGGGTAAACTATGATAAGCACAATGATAATATTGGCGGAATATTCAAATGAAAGAATCAATACTATCACAACAAGGTTTTGTCAAACGTTCTCTTTGTTATAAAATCAGCCCCAATGCTATGTGATCAAATATAGCACGGTTACTCTACAACAATAACAGGGATCAAGGAAAACCTTGATTACCTTGAGGCTTAACAAACTAAACAACATCAGACCCCTCGTCTGATGTTCCCACACACACTTTGATGGAGTTACATATTAACTCTCATAGTTGTAATAACATCCCTTATCCTCTTTATATAATAGAGGATTAGGGTTACACAAATAGATAAGATATTTGTTTTTCCCACTTGTGTCACATGCTAGTTGAGTGTGTCAGTATCTCACATACAACTTGTTCTTACAACTTTGTTTATGTATCTAGACATGTTACTGTCTTTCTACATATCTATCCTTGCTATAAGATAAGTATCTACCCACAATATTTGACTAAGATACAAAAGATCTTTATCAGGTTACAAAGTTAAACACGTCTGTTATCCACTAAGCAGTACTAACTTTGAACTAGCAGTACTAACTGCTAAGTCAGTACCTTCTTGGTTGCACTAGCAGTACTAACTGCTAAGGCAGTACCTTCTTGGTTGAACTAGCAGTACTAACTTCAGTTAATACTGTTAGTTATTCTTGAACAGACTTAGTGTATTTTCCTTATCTTCTCAGCAATCTTCATGTTTCATTCTTCTTTTTTTGTATCATCAAATCTATGAAAATATAAATCCCAACACCTTGCCTAAACCGTGCTAATAAGCAAACAGCAAAATGAATATCGGGTCGACTAGCAGTTAAGTACATGAGAGAATCAATCATGCTCCGATATTTCTTCGGATCCATGGGTTTCCCATATAAATCAGCGCCTATTTTTGGTGAAGTGACCATTGGTGTACCAACAAAGTCACAATTTTCCATACCATGTTTCGTCAAAATCTCAATTGTATATTTAGCTTGATTAATAAAAATACCACGTGGGGATTGATGAATTTGTAAACCAAGAAAGAATTTTAGTTCCCCATCATGGATATTTCAAATTTGCTTTTCATGAGATTTTCAAAATGTTTTTAATGTTTCGGATTAGTGGACCCTAAAATAATGTCGTCCACGTAAATCTGAACAATCAAAATATCATCTTTGAATTTTCTAGTAAACAAGGTCGGGTCAATTGTTCCTTTGGTGAAATTGTTTTGAAGCAGGAAAGATGATAATTCGTCATACCACGCCCTTGAGGCTAGTTTCAAACCATAAATGGCTTGAGTGGAAGCTTCTTCGATACACTATAAGGTGGTTAAACCTTTGTTGCTTTGTGTATATGATAAGTTGAGTTAATATGATCAAGTATGCGAAAACTACTTAATCACACTTAGAAGGTTATTTGTGTTGTGGAAATGGAACAGTTATGCTTGTGTAACGAACAATGAACATACAATGTTAACACCAAATGATTCAATATTATTCAAGATAATACGAGTGATCTTCAATATCACTAGGGTTACAAAACCTTGAATCTTATGTTTTTATGACTTATGATATTGTTGTGTTTGTTCTATGTTCTTAACAGATATATTCTAAGCACTTAATTATTCACTTATTCACACACTAATATCTAGTCTAAGATCTTTCTTTTATAGCACAAGAAAGATCTTTACAATATTGTCAAGTCTAATCGAACACATGCTTTGAGAGTGTCAATCATTAAGACACAACATGTATCTATGTTTACAACTTGTTATGAGAATATAACATAATGACTGATCACATGGGGTAACATATTATCTACCGTGTATTGTTGACTTTAATACACATAATATCTTTGTATACTTATCGACTCAGCAGCAGAATCATTCGATAGTTATCCACTTAGCAGTAGAAAGTTCTTCACTAGCAGCAGAATCATTTAGTAGTAGAATGTTTAATGCTAGCAGCAAAATAAAATGCTCTAGCAGTAGAATGATACTTAAGAGTATTACTTGAGCAGAACCCGATATTAATCTTCTTGAATATTTAATTCCCAACAATCATCCCCTAAACATGTGAATCCTTTTCAACATGTTTCTGAATTAAATTATGGATTGTGAAGATCTTTCAAACACTTCTATAGTCAGATTCTTGATCTGAGCTATCTTCTCTTCTTCAAGATTAAATATCTTTCTCAGTAACTCATCTGCCATTTTCTTTTGACTTTGACAATATTAGTACCTATCTTCAAGCTTCAAACAAAGCCTAAAAGATGGTGCAATTTCCTTGGATGGAGGAATTATAAGAGGCAATGATGCTGTGTATCTTGGATGCTTGTTTCAACAAGTGAAATCATCTATCAGCATGCCTTTGCAATTGATGAACAAACGTAGTGAAACGAAATTGAAACTTTTCTCCGTTTGACCTAGATAGAACTTTCTCCTTTGGAATGCTTCATCCCTTCTGAATATATATAATACTCCAGAATCTTGTTCATGAAGAAGAGATTATCAGCTCTATTCTTGTCATTTTCAACCTCTATGTCATCATCTTGTATGCTCTTGTCTTTTCCTTCCTTTCATTGGTTAATCTTCCTTCTTTGGATTTATTTCCTCCCCTGAGACATTTCCTCCCCTGAGATGCAAATAACATTTCATCCTCCCCTGTTTGGAAGATCTCTCACAATGTACCAAAATATTTCTCTCCCTATCATCTGAGCTATCAATTAGAACTTGTTATCAGACAATATTGTACATGTAGCCATCAATTCCTTAAGAGTTTAATTTGCTGCCCTCATCACTTCTAGGTGTGTTAACTCCTATGAGAGGTGATTCATAGGGCATTGACTCATTATTCATCAATGGATGGTTTTACTGAGTCCTTTTGAAAATCCTTTTTAAGAAACTTTTGACTTAGCAGTATGTTTATGATTTTATTATTAAAACTCATAATGCTTTCAACCATTTTGAAGGGATTAAGTGTGTAACAGACACTTAATCAAGATTTCGGTTTAAAGCAACCTCTGGTTGTGTGAGAACCAATGTTTTCAGTTATAAATAACTGCTTGTGTAAAGATAAACCTATTCAAAAGGCTTTCTTGACAGGGTTTCCAGCTCATAGCAATTGTTACCTCTAACACAAGTGTTAGATTCACTTTTACTAGCTGTTCTTTCTATCAGATGTCCTTAGACTTGCTCATTATACTTAAAAGTATAAAATGATAGAAAGTGATTTATATCAGTTACTTTCTGATCAACTAAGTCATCAATTCAATGTGAAATTTCATAATCAGGTTTCAAGAAAGAAGTTTTAAGGAGGAGTAAATTCCCAAACTCTTTCTATCATGAACCTATTATGTCAGCAACTGTATTATCATTCTGATGCTCACATATTTCACTTGAAATATCCTTTGTGTTCACATGTTCATACCTGAAATTATTAGTCTAAAACCAAAAGAACAAAGTACAAAGTACTTGCCTTGAATTAGAATAATCATAGGATTAATTGTATGAATAACACGATTTAAATTTGTACTAGCAGCACAAACTTTTGTAATAGCAGCATTAAATTATAAAGTTAGCAGTACAACCAAAAATTCATATACAAAAATACATAGTTTTAAATCATTGAGGATTAAGCATTCCAATACTTGCTACCAAGTACTGAAACCTTCCAACATCAAAAGCTTTTGTTAGCAGATCTGCAAAGTTGTGTTCTGAAGCAATTTTAAGAACTTGAATTAATCTTTTCTCAGTGCAGTCTCTTATAAAGTGATGTCTAATTTCAATGTGTTTTGTTTTAGAATGTTGTACTGGATTTTTAATAATGCAAATAGTACTACTATTATCAATATGAATAACAGTGTTCATAAAATTGTACCCATAGTCAAGAAGTTGGTTTTGAAGCCATAGGACTTGAGCACAGCAACTTGCAGCAGCTACATATTCAGCTTCAGTTGTTGAAGTAGCCACAATTGTTTGCTTCTTACACTGCCATGAGATAAGTCTACACCCAAGGAATTGACATCCTCCAGTTGTTGACTTTCTGTCCAAGCTAGCACCAGCATAATCACTATCTGAGAATGCTACCAAGTAAAAAGGTGACTCTCTAGAATACCATAGTCCCAACCTAGGTTGACCCTTGAGATATCTAAAAATTATCTTGACTGCTGTTAAATGAGAAACCTTTGGAGTTACTTGAAATCTTGCAGAAGCACAAACAGAGAACATGATATCAGGTCTTGATGATGTAAGATACATCAAAGAACCTATCATAGATCTGTAAGTGTGTACATCCACATTTTCTCCATCTAAGTCTTTAAGAAGTGGCTTCTCAGAGTCCATTGGTGTGCTTGCCATTTTTGAATCAGCAAAGTTGAACTTCCTAAGTATCTCAGCAACATATTTACCTTGACTAATAAATATGCCTTCATATGACTGTTTAACTTGCAAACCCAAAAAGAATGTAAGTTCCCCCATGGAACTCATCTGAAACTTATCATGCATAAGCTTCTCAAACTCCAAACACATCTCCTTCCTTGTAGACCCAAAGATAACGTCATCCACATACACCTGCACTAACAGAAGATCCTTCTTGTGCTGTTTGATGAATAGTGTCTGATCAATCTTTCCTGTTTGAAATCCATTCTCTTTTAAATAGGAAGCCAGTGTTTCATACCAAGCTCTTGGTGCCTGATGCAGGCCATATAGAGCTTTTACAACTTTGTACACTTTGTCTGGATTGTCAGGATCAATGAAACCAGGAGGTTGTGAGACATAAACCTCTTCTTCAATAGTACCATATAAAAATGCACTCTTGACATCCATTTGATAAACTGTGAAGCCTATAAATGAAGCATAAGCTAAGAAAAGCCTAATTGCCTCAAGTCTTGCTACTGGAGCAAAAACCTCATCATAGTCTATTCCTTCTTGTTGTGTATACCCTTGGGCTACTAATCTAGCCTTATTCCTAATCACTATTCCCCTTTCATCCCTTTTATTCTTGAAAACCCATCTAGTGCCAATTACCTTTGCATCCTTAGGTAAATCAACTAGCACCCATACCTTCTGAATCTTGAACTGAAGAAGCTCCTCTTGCATAGCCTCTACCCAGCTTGAATCATCTAAGGCTTTCAGAATATTCTTTGGTTCATCTGGTGAGAGAAAACATACAAACAAGAAAGAGTTTGAAAACTCATGCTGCTTTGAAGCATAAAGGGCATCAAGAAGCCCTTGTTGGTCTGAAGACATCAGTTGTTGTCTTGTCTTCACACCTGATTGTACATCTCCAATCACATTTTCTAGGGAGTGGACTTTGTGAATCCTGGTGTGTGGGGTTGAAGGAACTTGATAGTTAGGTGTGATATTGCTCAAATCCACCTCTTTATCTGAGAAATCTGCTTCATTTGAGTCTGAAGGGCCAGCAGTAGAATCATTTGGCCTAGCAGCAGAAAAATTAAGCCTAGCAGTAGAATGCTCTGTCTCAGCAGTACTATCATCAGCAGAAACATTTTGTTGTTCTTTTGTTCCATCTTCCTTGTATTCATCTTCAACATCTTCTTTAGCTTTACCAGAAGAAGATTCATCATTTGTTGAAGTTGAAGCCACACTGGTACTTATTGGCATCCATACATGATCTTGATTTGTCTCCTTGTCTAACCCTGCCTCATTTGTTGTTTGTGAACCTGAAAAATCATTAGTTTCTGCAACAACAGGCACGTAATTCATAGAATGGGTTAATGACTCTAGATCAAATAGCCAATTAGGACCTTGACCTGCTACATTGGATTTATTCTCTAAATATTCCACATGCAGGTTCTCATCTACTCTCTTAGTTCTTAAGTTGTATACTCTAAAAGCTTTGCTATTGAGAGAATATCCAACTAAGAATCCTTCATCTGCTTTACCATCAAACTTTCCAAGATGGTCTAAGGTATTGAGAATTGTCACATGACATCTAAAAGGTCTAAGAAATCCTATTGCAGGAGTTCTACCTCTAAAAAGCTCATATGATGTCTTATTGTGAGGCTTAACAACTAAAACTCTATTTTGAACATAGCAAGCAGTGTTGACTGCTTCAGCCCAAAAAGTTATAGGTAGCTTAGAGTCAGCTAACATAGTTCTTGCAGCTTCTATTAGTGTTCTATTTTTCCTTTCAGCAACTCCATTCTGTTGTGGAGTTCTAGCTACACTAAATTCTCTCCTAATACCTTTCTCTTTGCAGAAGTCATCCATAACTCTATTCTTGAACTCTGTCCCATTATCAAATCTAATGACTTTTACTTTCTTGACTACTAGGTTTTCTATCTCTGTAATGAAAGTCTTAAGGATTCTAGGTGTCTCTTCCTTAGTAGCTAAAAAGAAAACCCATGTAAATCTACTATAGTCATCAGTAATAACTAGACAATATCTCTTATGTTGCATACTTCTAACATTTGTAGGACCAAATAAGTCCATATGAAGCATAAACAATGATTGATTGATAGAGTTAAAAATCTTGGGCTTAAAAGTGGCTTTTTTTTGTTTGCCTTTAAGACAAGCAATGCATGTTTGATCATTTTCAAATCGTTTTTGAGGTAAACCTCTTACCAAACCATTCTTAACAATCTGATTTATGGTTTTGAAATTAATATGACCAAGCCTCCTATGCCATAACATTGATTCATCCCATGTGGCCTTTGCAACAAGACAAGTTAGATCCTTTTTAGGAACAATGTTCTTCATATCAACACTGTACATATTGCCCTTTCTAGGAATTTTAAGAAGTAATTGACTTTCATCAGGCATCTTAAAATCAGGAGAAAGCACAAGACATTCAGTGTCGCAGAAAAGAACTTTGTTCTTTTTATCACACATTTGTGAGACACTAAAAAGATTATAATTTAGCTCTTGTACATAGTACACATCTTCAAAATCTAAATTTCCAGTTTTAATTGTACCATTACCGGAAATTTTGCCACCAACACCTCCTCCAAAGGTAACATAGCCACCATCTAATGTTTGAAAATCAGAAAGATAGGACTTGTTGCCTGTCATGTGCCTTGAACATCCACTATCTGAGTATCCTTGATCCTCTTGTTTATCAATTGAATGTTCCTGCACAGTAATAAGGAGTATTAGTTTCCTTTGGGGACCCAAGCCATTACTGACTTGGATCTGCCTCTTGCATCAATGAAATTTAATCTCTTAAGAACAGTTGATGCAACATTGGATTTAAGAATCCGACATGCTAAGGCCTTAACAGTATTTGCCCTGTTTCCCTTAGAAGTAGAATGAATCACATGCTTAGCAGCAGAAACTGCTAGCTTTGTAATTATTCCCTTAATTTTCCAAACTTGTTTTTGGACCACTACTTTTGATTGAATAGGCCTTTTAACAGTTTTTGATGCATGGTTTGAAGTTAATTTTGCATTTTTAACTGTTGGTTTTGGGTTAACAGTCATGAATGGTCTAGCAGTAGAAACTGCTTTTGTAACTGCTCTGGGTTTTGTTCTCTTAGACTTAGAGGGAAAGTGAGTTTGAGGAGTTTACCTTTTGAAATTCACCCTATTGTTTTCATACCCAGATACCCATTTGTTACAAAAAGTTGCAAGATGATCAAAACTACCACATGTGTAACAAGCTTTATTATAAAAGAAAATGTCATCACCTAATTGGTTAGACTTGAGGCCATTCCAATTTCTTTGGTTATCTCTGGGCTTGCTAGTGGATCTATATTTTTCACAATATTTAACTGGTTGCCTAACATGTTTAATGTTTGATTTAGGCTTCACAGTATCCTTTTTGATCACTTTAGGAACCCTTGTTCCTGCTTTCTTAACTACTTCAGGTTTAGACATAACCTGTTCATCTTCATCATCATCAGATATCCAGTCTTCAATGACTACTCTATCTGATCTTCTATCAGAGGACACCTTGTCCTCAGGAAGTGAAGTTTTACTTAAACTTTCACTTACTTTCTTAGGTTCTTCAACAACTAGCTTTGTTTTTGGCTGTACACCATATTGTAGCTCAGGTTATTGAAATTCAGGGACACCTGAATTTTTTAGGTCAATCCATGGGGGTTTAGGGATACCTCTGTATGGAGGTGGGATGCTCTTATATCCTATTCCTGACTTGGCTCTGTTGATCACTTGACATTCTATTATGTTGGTCACACCTCTAGAAGCATGTTCTAGTGTTTGTGTAGTCAAGTGAATTTTTCCATTTTCTTTTTTGACCCTATCAAAAGCCTCTCGTAAAAGCTTAATTTCAGCATCTCTAAAGAATATGTCTTGTCTTAGAAGAGCTTTGTCATCAGAAAAAGCAAGTTCATTTTCTTTGTAGTATAAGATCTGCTTTTTTACTTATTCTAAACCACACTTATAATTAATGTAGTTTTGATGAGTTTTGCTTAGTTCTTTCTTTTGTTCATCATAATGTTTGATTAAAGTTTTTAATTCTTTAAGAGCAGTACAAGCATTTGAACAAGCTTTATGAGATTGTACCTCAGTAGTAGAAAAAGCCATGAGTGCCATCTGTGAAGAATCTTCTTCCTCATCAGCCATGAAACTCCAATCAAAACCTAGCCCATCAATAGCTACCATAGCTTTTGAGTTTGGCTCAGAAACCTCCCTTGCTTTGGATGTGCTTCCAAAACCTTTGTTCTTGCTATCCTGCTGCCTTGGCCTTCAATATTCTCTTGAGAAGTGACCCATCATGTGGCAGTTATAGCACTCTATCTTTGACTTGTCAAAACCAGCAGTATCAGTGTTGCTGATTAAGAGCTTCTTCCCCGTCCTTTGATAGAACTTCTTAGCTCTCATGCTAAGAAGAGAAATTTGCCATTTTAGGTCCATTTCCTCCAGATCATCATCATTGATCTCTTGGAGGTCTTCATAAGTAAGCATGGACCCATCATTTCGACTTGTGAGAAATGCACAACAAGTCTTCTCATCCAAAATACCCATGGTACTGCTTGATGAACTAGCAGCACCAACATCATCAACAACTTTCACCTCTTCACTTGATTTTGAGGTACTAGGAGTTGACATAAATGCCATGTTCCCAGTATTAGAACTAGTACCTCCATTCTTCTTCAAGTCTTGCTCCACAATCTTAAAGTTGCTATACAAATCTATCAGTTCCATTGTATCAAGGTCTGGCTTATTCTTCCAGACAACAACATGTATAGCCCACTCTTCTGGTAAGCTTCTCAGAAATTTTGAGTTCAAATCTTCTTGAGGTATTTCAACACCAAGAATAGCAAGTTGGCTCACAATATTCTGAAGCCTATTAAACATATGATCAAGAGATTCATTGCTGGTAGAGGAGAAGTTTTCAAACTGCTGCTTGAGTAGTGTCTTGCGGGTTTTCTGGGTGGCTTCATTTCCACCATATCTGGCAACAATAGCTTCAAATAATGACTTCGCATCTTTGAACTTACTGAAGTTTAGAAGTTGATCATTGGGAATGGTCATCATCAGCATGCTTCTTGCCTTTAAGTCATTTTTCTTCTTTCTTCTGTCTTCTGCAGATGTTGGGTGTGTCTGTAAAGTTGTCACCACTTTGCCGTCCACTGTTGATGTAATGGTGGTAGGCTGGTAAGAGTTTCCATCTTCAATGATTTCCCAAAGTGCATAGTCTTGCACTTGGAAGTATTGCTCTATCCTCAGCCTCCACATCTCAAACTCATTCTGTTTGAGCATGGGTAGTTTTGCAGCAACATTGGTCTGAATAGATTCAACGTCCATTTCTTCTTCTTCTTCTTCTTCTAAATCAACTATATCAGCCTTGCTCTGATACCAATTGAGAGGAATCTTCTTCGATACACTATAAGGTGGTTAAACCGTTGTTGCTTTGTATATATGATAAGTTGAGTTAATATGATCAAGTATGCGGAAACTACTTAATCACACTTAGAAGGTTATTTGCGTTGTGGAAATGGGACAGTTATGCTTGTGTAACGAACAATGAACATACAATGTTAACACCAAACGATTCAATATTATTCAAGATAATACGAGTGATCTTCAATATCACTAGGGTTACAAAACATTGAATCTTATGTTTTTATGACTTATGATATTGTTGTGTTTGTTCTATGTTCTTAACAGATATATTCTAAGCACTTAATTATTCACTTATTCACACACTAATATCTAGTCAAAGATCTTTCTTTTATAGCACAAGAAAGATCTTTACAATATTGTCAAGTTTAATCGAACACATGCTTTGAGAGTGTCAGTCATTAAGATACAACATGTATCTATGTTTACAACTTGTTCTGAGAATATAACATAATGACTGATCACATGGGGTAAGATATTATCTACCGTGTATTGTTGACTTTAATACACATAATATCTTTGTATACTTATCTACTCAGCAGCAGAATCATTCGATAGTTATCCACTTAGCAGTAGAAAGTTCTTCACCAGCAGTAGAATCATTCAGTAGTAGAATGTTTAATGCTAGCAGCAGAATCAAATGCTCTAGCAGTAGAATGATACTTAAGAGTATTTCTTGAGCAGAACCCGATATTAATCTTCTTGAATATTTAATTCCCAACATGGCTTTTTTTAGCTTGTAGACGTAGTCTGGATGATCTTTGTCAACGAATCCATCTGGCTGACTCACGTACACCTCTTCTTTCAGAGTTCCATTCAAGAAAGCCGTCTTGATGTCCATCTGGTAGACTGTGATGTTTTTGTGAGCTGCATATGCTAAGAAAATCCTGACTGCCTCAAGTCTTGCTACTAGCGTGGAATGACTCTTCGAAATCTATCCCCTCTTCCTGTCTGAATCCCTTGGCCACGAGGCGAGCTTTGTTCCGAATTACAGTCATCTCTTCATCCTTTTTGTTCTTCCATAACCACTTAAGATCAATGACAAGTTTGTCAATTGGTCTTGGAACCAAATCCAAAGTGTCATGTAACTGATATTGGAGAAGTTCTTCCAGCATCGCTTCAATCCAAGCATTATCTGCCATCGCCTCTCGAATGTTCTTTGGCTCTTTTAGATTGATTGAGCAGACGTAGATGCACATGTCGAGATCGGTGGCGAGTTGTTTTCTCGTCTAAACTGGCCTTGAAGATTCACCAGTTACTTGTTCTATTGGATGGTCTTTAGTTCACTGTAACGTAGAAGGGTACCTTGGATTTAACGAATGCGTGTTAGCTGGTTCTTGTAACCGTGAAGATGATTCAGCAGAATCCATTGCAAATGGGTTTTCGAACACTTCTTCTTCTAACACAGCATCGTTTTGGTTTGGTTCTTCTTGAATTGGTGTATTGTGGTTTTGCTCATCAACTCTTGGTACAACAATTTCAATTACTGGAGTTGCTGGAGTAGATGTTGATGACGTGGAGGGAGTTAGTGCGTCAGCTTCGACTGTTGTTGATGCATCTTGCGGTGGTGGTGGTGGTTGATGTTGTTGAGCGGGTGCAGCGGAATGTTGTTGTGATGCGTTTGTCGAAGTTCCACCATAGTATTCATCAAACATAAACTCGAAGAAATTTTCTAGTTCTTGATTTGTTGGTGTTTCAGTGTTAGTTGACTGAGCTCCTTGTGGTACGAGTCCTGAACTAATATGTCCAGAAGTTTTTTCATTTGGTGTGGGTCCTAATCTGGTATGATTAGAAGCCATCGGGTTAAGCGCGGGTTCTAGAGCGAGTCTCTTAAAAGCCATTTGTGAAATCTCGTCAAACTTCACATTCATCGTCTCCATTATCCTTTTAGTTCGACGATTATACACCCTGAATGCCCTCGAGTTTTCTGAATAACCAATGAAGATTCCAATATCACCCTTGGCTTTCAATTTCCCCAGATCTTCTTTGTCGTTTGTTGGATAGCACAAAGCGCCAAATACATGAAGGTAAGAGATATCCGGTTTTTTGTTGTTGACTAGTTCATATGGGGTTTTATTGAGTCTTGGATGGATTAGGGAACGATTCTGAGTAAAACATGTAGTGGCAACAACATCAGCCCATAAGAATAGTGGTGCACTAGAATAAATCAGCATCGTGCGAGCAGCTTTCACAAGAGTTCTATTTCTTCTTTCAACTACCTCGTTATGCGATGGAGTTCTAACAACTGATGTCTGGTGAGTGATTCCAGTATCTTCAAAGTATTTTCTTAACTCCTGATTAGTAAATTCTGTGCCATTATCTGTTCTTACAATCCTTACTAGAGCTTGAAGTAGGACTTGAATTCGCTTCAGAAAGGTGATGATGATGCCTGGTGCTTCGTCTTTTGACCTCAGAAACTTTACCCATGTATATCTTGAATAGTCATCGATAATAACAAGAATATACTTCTTCCCAATAATGCTTTCAACTCTCATTGGGCCACATAAGTCCATATGCTACAAATGTAACTTATCCACCGGACTGGGTACGGTTTTAGGTTTATATGTTGCCCTTTTACTTTTTCCTTGCTCACAGGATGGACATAGGTGATCCTTGGTGTATTTGAACTTTGGGGGACCGTTGACGATGTTGTCTTTGGCTAGCTTGGTTAAGGTGTCGAAGTTGAGATGGGATAATTGTCTGTGCCACAACCAGGACTTAGTTTTGCAAGCTCTTGTCATAAGACATATTGGTGATGAAGTGGCCATTTGGTTTATGTCGATAGCATATAGATTGGTGCTACGATTCCGAGTTAAGAGATCATCTCCAACCAAATTCCTAACGAAGCAAGTGTTTCTCCTAAATGCAACCTCTAAATCTGCATCGCAAAACTGTTTGACTGAAAACAGATTGTGTCCCAACCCTTCAACATAGTAAACCCGAGTGATTAAGTAGTTCCCAAACTGAAGATCTCCATAACCCAGAATAGCTGCTACATGATCATTTCCAAATCGAACAGTTCCCATGAACTTCCATACAAAGTTGATCAGCAGCTTTAGATTCCCGGTCATGTGATTGGAGTAACCCGAGTCGACGATCCAAAGACAGATTTCGATAACCTGCCAAGAACAGAAGATTTTGCATTTGGAAACCGTTTATCATTTTGTTCCATGGGTTAGAGATAACATTTAATTCACCCTCATAGAAGGTTTTTACTTGTTCTTTTGGAACCTTTTTTAATTTACCATTCATAATTATGTATTTTCTACCCGTTGGTTTCCATGCACATATCTTAAGATAGTTCATAGGTAATATGCTACTAGTAGTTGACCTAGATGCTGCAATAAGTCTTTTAACATATCTAGACCTAGCACTAGTTCCTGTAGGAACATCTTTCTATTCAGGCATAGCATTCACATTCACATTATTAGAAATAATATCATCACAAGCATTTTTAGATAACGATTTCTTGCACATTAAACAAATAGAGTCATTACATGCACTAGAAACAGTACTTTTAACATTACATCCAGATGACATATGTTTCTTATTCAAAAGCGATAAATTCCTAGGGTGTTCTTCTACTTCTTCATTTTTATTCTTGCATCTACTCTCAGAGACAGTCGAGACTCTATTGTTCCTTGTATTGCTCCTAGGCTGTAGTCTGCTGCTCTTAGAGGTGCTTTCTATTTCTGTAGAAGTTAAGGCACACACATTAGGATTTATTTTGTTGTGTTTTGTTTTAGCAGTCCTAGTCTCTTTTGGATTATCTTTAATGCTCTTGTCTATCGCCCTATATGTTTGAGATGTAGAGGTAGATGCAGTAGTGGTACTAATCCTATAAAGACCAGGTGCTATCACGTTCGATGTTTCGACAAATGCTTTCCCTTTATCAGCACATTTTGCTTTTTCACTTACTTTTGGCAAGGGTGTTGGAGTGACTGGTTTTGTCAAATCAATTATCACATCGACTTTTGGAACACTTTGAGAAATTGACATTTTTGCTTTTATAATTGGTTTGTCTGAAGTTGATGGTTTTGCAAACTTAGTTTCCTCACCCTTTCCTTTTTGACTATCCAGCTGAGACTTCAAAAGATCATTTTGCTCTTTCATGTTTTTGTAAGCACGCTCATACGACAAATATGTCATACTTGCATTCTTCCTTTTTCCGATCAAGTTGTTTAAAATATGTGACATTTTCTTTTTCAAGCTTAGCAAGAGCTTTTTCATATTTTAAAACAATTGCAGAAGTCTCAGCTCGAAGTCTTTCATCGTCTTCCACTGAATATGTTTGATAAATAATGGACATAATATCAGTCGACAGAGCTACTTCGAAGAGAGTGTCATTGTGTTTTTCCAAAACTTTGATGTGTTCAATGTTTTCATTAGCTTCCTTTACCAGGGATTTGTGGTCCTTGACAAATTCGGCTGTTTCTTTTAAAAGAGCATTTTCAACATTAAGTACTCTCGTATGAATTGCAATTAGTGGAGTAGTAATTTCTGTTTCAAACACCTTTTTCATTTCATTATGAAAACTTGAATGCCAGTTGTTGATACTAATATTTGTTTTGGATGCCACAATCATTTGAAGCGTTTCAACTCTCTTTTTAAGATCATCCAAATATGTTCTAGCATCACTTGTGTTAAAAGGGTTACTAGAGGACATTTGTTCGATGTTAGAAAGATTTTTAGAAACAACTTTTTGTTTTGACAAAACAACTAAACACTAGTTTTTTGAAAACCTTGGTGTTTGTTTTTGAACAAGATGAACCTCCAGAAAGTTTGTTAAGTTTGTCATAATCAATTGGTTTAATTTCTGGGTTCATTTGTCTCATTTTGATTCTACTCTCTTCG
>CP139507.1:431949063-432417564 GCA_021014915.2 Artemisia tridentata subsp. tridentata | reverse complement strand
GCCTTCAAGTTCCATAATTTACAACTCACACCCCTTTAAGTAATTAATTTACAAATTAAACTTTATAATTATATAACTTACACTTTAACCTTTATCATATTTACATTACACCTCAAGTCCTTTTATTTCTTCAATGTACAGTAAATAACCTTCAATATAAATATGTTACAAACAGCCCTCAAGGTTTCGGTAATTTACATATTTAGTCCTTGTACTTAATTAAAATACAAATCGAATGAAATAATTAACCATAATTACACATTAGACCCATAAATACTCCAAATTACACAAAACACTCTTAACATTATTATTTACACAAAACCACTTCAAGTTTCCAAAAATTACATTTTTAGTCCCTCGTTTTATTTATTTTCCAATTCGAATATACATAATTAACAAATTACATTTTAATTCCAAAACTTCCATATTTTACAAATAGAACCCTCAATTTATATTTTATTCAGATTGCCCTTGATATATAGAGTATTACAAAAATGGTCCACGACTTTCAAAAGTTACAAAACACCCCCTTAACTTTTGTTTTTCAAATCGGAAAAACATGAAATTATATCAAAATTAAACCCTAACAATACTAATCATTATGCAATCATTATACCATCATTTAACCATCATTTATTATCCAAGAACAACCCTAAATCCCTAAACCCTAACTCGTTCCATTTTATTTATTTTTCTTTCTTGTTTTAATTTAAACCCGATAAAATCAAATAATTCCAAAACCACGAATTAAGCAACAAAAATTCAAAATCTTATTTTTCTGATGTTATATGATGTACATAGAAGCCACGAAAATTATGCAAAAGGTCCAGAAAAATCGCATGAATTTTATATAGAGTTTTTGTGTTTTTAGGGTTTCGAACACATTAATTCCTATATGATAGAATCAAGCCATTACAATTCGAACAACCATTTTTCTAGACTTTTTTGATGACTATAGAACTCAGGAAAATTATAATAAGAACCCAGAAAAATCGTTTTGTATATTTTACGTAATTAACCCATATTTACCCATTATAATTCGTACGATGTAAAAATCCTTGCATGAATTGAGTTTAACAATTTTTTTGAGTTACAATTGATGAAAGGGACATAAGAAAAATACCAGGTCGATTAATGAGCGTGTAGAATGGTCACAACGAATTTAACCTTGGCGAATAGGTTTTTCGAACCAAAAATGCCTAGCGATCAAACGAGCAACTCCACGACTCCAAAATTATTTTTCCCCACTCCTTTAGATGATGAGTAACAGCAGAAAAATGCTCCACGAATTTTTGGATGGCCGGATATGGTTATACGAATTGTGTGTGTGATTTTGTTAGTCGACAATTTAGTTTTTAGGGTTTAAATGTGTTTGTTGCTATATTTATGGGAAAAGCCGGTCATAGGGGGGGGGATGGGCTGGCAATCACGAAATTTATGGACACAAAATCAATCACATAGTTTCCTAATTTTAATTTTGCATTTAAATGGTTTTAAAACATATTTATAAGGTTTAATTAAAAATAATAATATTCATTATAATTTTCGGTACATATTGTGTGTCACAAATAATTTTTAGAATTTCCCAAAATGTCAAATGTAGTATTAGAATTAATTTTACTTCATATCATAATCATTACTCAAAGTTTGGAACCCTTTTGGTACATTTATAAACATTTTAATCAAAGTTTTAGATTGTAAGGGCATTTTGGTCATTTTACATGTTTTAGAATTTTCGGGTTTTACAACTCTTCCCCTCTTAAAAAAAATTTCGTCCTCGAAATTTGCAAAGAATCAGAAACGAAACAGAACGGGAAACAAAACAAAGGCATACCAGATCAGAACACGAAATGTGGATAACTAAAATAGCTCCGATTATGATTTCATAGACGCAGAGATAAGGATACGATTAGTTAATGATGTTGGTTTCAGATTAAGCTTCTTGGCAAACGGATTAGATATGACGAAATGATGCAAAGACAAAACGATCACAAATGAAAAGAAAGCCGGTAAAGGTACCTGATGAGTCTTCCGTATGATCACGAGTATAAGCATAAACTCGACCTAAAGTGGGTGCTGGCCTAGCCGAGTCCGTCGGTACAGTATGGTTCTTCCTGGGACAGTCCTTCACCCGATGATGAGTAGAGCCGCATGAGAAACAACCGCCGGTAATCTTAAAGCAAGTACCCGGATGCGCCTTCCCGCAAGTAGCACATAGGGGTGGAGGAGGCAAAGCCTCGATAGTCCTCCTCTGTCCGCGACGATCACCATCCTGCCTAGAAGCTGACCTCGAATCCCGACCTCGCTGATCACGACCATGGTCCGCCCGATCTCGTTCCTCATAACTCCTATACTCCCGACTCTGGCCCTGACGGCCCTGCTCCCTGGAGTTTACCCGATTACCGTCCCTATCCCGCTTATTAGAACCCCCATCCGCATGCAACAACTCAATGTTGCGGGCAGCATCCGCAACAGCAGCCACATCCTCGTGCTCAAAGTTCACGATACGGTCTAATACCCATGTCTTTAATGCCCACTTAAAATGACGTGCCTGACGATGAGCATCCCAGTAACCTCCGGCCCAACAAAGCTGGCCAAGCGCAAGAATCGCTGCATAAACTCACCCGAAGACTCACGATCCCCCTGACGAATCGTCGCATACTCCCTCTCATATCTCTGCCACTCCGATAATGGAATATACTGCTTATAGAACGCCTCAATGAAATTCGCCCAAGAACAGGTCTCAGCATAATCATCTCCTTTTGCTTGAGTAAGAGCAGTCCACCAATTAAGAGCGTCACCCTCCAGCTTGAATGTAGCCAAACGAGTTTTAAACTCGTCAGCACATCCGAGAACCCTGAACAATTTCTCGACATGGGTAATCCAGTCCTCTGCCTCATGGGGAGTGGCAGCGGACTTGAAAGAGAGAGGCTTAAGCTTGTTGAACCTCTCGATCCACACATGAATGCCAACAGGCAGAGCAGCGGGAGGAGCAGTGGGTGGAGTCTCGGGTGGAGCACCACCACCACCACCACCAGAAGAACTTGCACCGTTCCTGATGTTATTGGTGACCTGAGTCACCACTTGAGGAATAGCAGCAGCCACAGCAGCGGCTATCATAGCCTGAAAATCAGGGGCTTCCCCTCCACCATTCCCATCAGTGTACTGAGTAAAGCGTGTATTCACCATCTGAACGATCACGGAAATGATTAGCAAAATATAGGAAGAATAAGCACGAAAGGAAAGACAGAACAGAATCCTAATGTCTACCCAGAACCTCACCAGTCAAATCTCAATCCTAAGGGTCAAATCCTAGGGTCCATAAGACTCACAGGCCATGACATATGTACGACAGGTCGCAGCCTGGCTCTGATACCATAATTGTAACACCCCAACCCGACAAGGGTAAACGTGTCACATCACGGTGACAAATCAGAGCATACATAATACACAGCGGAAGCCATAAACCAAAATCAATAAGAAAATCAAGCCAACACGGCTTAAACCAAATTTCATAAGTTCCAAAAGATGAGGAAATAATCCAAAGGAAATAAATAGAAGAAATGAAATCCAAATTAAACAAATGTCAATAATAAAGGTGGTCATCTAAGGTAACAGCTCCAATGAAACTCTAACTCTCATCCCAAAGCAAAAGCCCCAGCTCCTAGCTTAGATACCTGCCGCACACGAAAAGAAAAATGTGCGGCTGAGCTTAAAAAGCTCAGTGAACAGATACATAAAACAAGCAGAGATAACGAAGTACGAATCATGGCAAGGTTAAATGATAACGAATCAGATATAATATATGGTGCAATAGGAAATATCATAAGGTACAGTCAATAAAAGGGAAGGAATAATATAGGATAGTAATCCACCACGAGCCCAGAAACATATCAGATCATATCATATACAGTAACCATAGAGGAGCGACCTCTCAGAAATGTGAAGGGCATGTATAGCACACAGTACCAATCACCAGAAAAATCATATCATATCATATACAGTTAAATCCACTAAACAGAACAGATCTAGGATGCATCCATAAGCCCCTACCCAATCACATGCAGACCAAAACAAAGGGACGGTGTAACCAAATCACTAGGGCTACACACTAGTCATGCCAGTGGTGCATCACAGACACGGCCATGTTACCTTCATGGCTAGGGTCACAAATTTTGGCTCGGGTATCAAACTAAGAGTCAGATGTCATATCAAATCAAAGTATCATAATCAAAGGTTCATAACAGATGGTCCATAACAGATGGTTCATAACAGATATATCAGATGTAATGCCAAAGATCCAAATCAGAGTTTAACAGATCAAAGTATACAAAGCAAAGGATCATATCAAGGGTTCACAACAAAGGGAAACATAGCAATGGCTTTGGGAAAACTTAACAAATCAGAATCAGAATCATATCAATGAGATAGGACACCCTTACTGAAAAAGGGCAGAGTATCTGTACCTTATTCAAATGCAAGCACAAAAGAACAAAAGCAGAAAGCACTGAGACAGATCAGGACCTCTCCCTCTTTACACCTAAAGGAGAAAAAGAACACAGAATCACCAGAGGGTTCAAGTTCAGATTTCCGTTTCCAATTATCCATTCATTTTATGAAACTTTCCAGATTTAGTAACTTTCTATTTTTAGCAGGTTTCCAGAATTAGTAAGTTTCCATTTTTAGCAATATTCAAATGACATGAGTTAAGTGAAGTCCTTAATTAGCTTATTATGGAAATAATATTCATTTTAACAAGTTATACCAATTTAGAGTTAAATATGACAAGTTCTCATAGTTTAGGGTTATAAGTGTAAATTTACCAAAGTTCAAGGTTCACATTAGAAATATTATCATTATACCATTCAAACACTTATGTTTTCCAGAATTTCATATTTAGCCTTCAAGTTCCATAATTTACAATTCACACCCCTTTAAGTAATTAATTTACAAATTAAACTTTATAATTATATAACTTACACTTTAACCTTTATCATATTTACATTACACCTCAAGTCCTTTTATTTCTTCAATGTACAGTAAATAACCTTCAATATAAATATGTTACAAACAGCCCTCAAGGTTTCGGTAATTTACATATTTAGTCCTTGTACTTAATTAAAATACAAATCGAATGAAATAATTAACCATAATTACACATTAGACCCATAAATACTCCAAATTACACAAAACACTCTTAACATTATTATTTACACAAAACCACTTCAATTTTCCAGAAATTACATTTTTAGTCCCTCGTTTTATTTATTTTCCAATTAGAATATACATAATTAACAAATTACATTTTAATTCCAAAACTTCCATATTTTACAAATAGAACCCTCAATTTATATTTTATTCAGATTTCCCTTGATATATAGAGTATTACAAAAATGGTCCACGACTTTCAAAAGTTACAAAACACCCCCTTAACTTTTGTTTTTCAAATCGGAAAACATGAAATTATATCAAAATTAAACCCTAACAATACTAATCATTATGCAATCATTATACCATCATTTAACCATCATTTATTATCCAAGAACAACCCTAAATCCCTAAACCCTAACTCGTTCCATTTTATTTCTTTTTCTTTCTTGTTTTAATTTAAACCCGATAAAATCAAATAATTCCAAAACCACGAATTAAGCAACAACAATTCAAAATCTTATTTTTCTGATGTTATATGATGTACATAGAAGCCACGAAAATTATGCAAAAGGTCTAGAAAAATAGCATGAATTTTATATAGAGTTTTTGTGTTTTTAGGGTTTCGAACACATTAATTCCCATACGATCGAATCAAGCCATGAAAATTCGAACAACCATTTTTCTAGACTTTTTTGATGACTAAAGAACTCAGGAAAATTATAATAATAACCCAGAAAAATCGTTTTGTATATTTTACGTAATTAACCCATATTTACCCATTATAATTCGTACGATGTAAAAATCCTTGCATGAATCGAGTTTAACATTTTTTTTGAGTTACAATTGATGAAAGGGACATAAGAAAAATACCAGGTCGATTAATGAGCGTGTAGAATGGTCACAACGAATTTAACCTTGGCGAATAGGTTTTTCGAACCAAAAATGCCTAGCGATCATACGAGCAACTCCACGACTCCAAAATTATTTTTCCCCACTCCTTTAGATGATGAGAAACCGCAGAAAAATGCTCCACGAATTTTTGGATGGCTGGATATGGTTATACGAATTGTGTGTGTGATTTTGTTAATCGACAATTTAGTTTTTAGGGTTTAAATGTGTTTGTTGCTATATTTATGGGAAAAGCCGGTCATAGGGGGGGGGGATGGGCTGGCAATCACGAAATTTATGGACACAAAATCAATCACATAGTTTCCTAATTTTAATTTTGCATTTAAATGGTTTTAAAACATATTTATAAGGTTTAATTAAAAATAATAATATTCATTATAATTTTCGGTACATATTGTGTGTCACAAATAATTTTTAGAATTTCCCAAAATGTCAAATGTAGTATTAGAATTAATTTTACTTCATATCATAATCATTACTTAAAGTTTGGAACCCTTTTGGTACATTTATAAACATTTTAATCAAAGTTTTAGATTGTAAGGGCATTTTGGTCATTTTACATGTTTTAGAATTTTCAGGTTTTGGAACAAGCACTCTATCACAAATCTGGTTGAAGCACTCTATCGCAAATCTGGTTGAAACAGTCTATCGCAATTTTCCCTGAGCTACTTATCGCAATTGTCACCTGAGCATTTATCGCAATTGTCTAAGAGAAAAGTTATCGCAATTGTCCTTGGAATTCTTATCGCAATTGTTGGACAACTTCTTATGGCAATTCTGCTTTTGACATCTTATCGCAATTGTTTAGAGGCTATCGCATTGTCATTTGGACATTTTATCGCAATTGTAGAAAAATATTAGCAACTTAAATAACTTTTATAAATTCGATTTGAACTTAATTTCTACAACATCGAAAGTGAACTCGGTATTCCATCACTTGTATAAGTGTGACGAATACTTCGACAAGGAATTATCTACTAATTTGTATAAATTAGTTAGATCTTTTATATAAATTAAAAATTTATATAAATTGCTTTATTCTTTATAAATTGAAATTTTGCCATAATTTGTATAAATTTTGGTCTAAATTAAGATTTCTATAGAAATTGTGATTTTACCTAAATTGTAATTTACATAACGTTGTCGAATTTACTTTTGATCTTGTCTAAATTATAGTCTTATTAAATTTAGTAACTTTATTTAATTTGCTACGTTTATCTAAATTGTCATAGTTTATCTAAATTTCAAGTGACTTCAAACGATCTTCAACAAAGGACCAAGACTTCACAACATCAACTAAGTTTAACCTTCAACAACCACAACTCTTATTTGGTTGCAACGATCCTGAATCAAATTTATCTTACAACATCATCAATGGCAACTGATGTGTTGCGAACCAGTTATATATATTATATCCTAAGTTTCACTCAAATTTTAAATTTACAAAACACCTTTTTAGCGATTATTAAGAAAACGTATACGTGCAAGTATAATCTTCTGTGTGTAATATGGTTTGTGGTAAATAGGGATCGTCCCAAGAGACTACGATGTTTAAACTTAGCAATTTAGATAGTAACACAAGAAATAGTACCAAAGATTGTCACACTCTAAAGCACTTTGTAAATAGACAAACAAACAAACAATGGAACAATGGTTCTGAATTCAATCAATCAAACGAACAAATACTTGTTTAGGAATAATAAACAATCGTGATAGAATGTTGAACATGTTTGGGTGAAACATAGAAGGCACATACCAATTTTCACAAGATTTTCTAGTCAATGGGTAATATCAAGAAAATCCATGTTTCTACTAGTTTCACGGGTGAGTCCTTTCAGCCACTACATCAACCCATTACGCTAGCCCTTTGTGTTATCAAATGTGTGAAAAAGATGATTAGTAACATTAGTTCTTAAGAGTCTTTTCAACCCAATCTCGTGATTAAATATTCCCGAATTCATTTAAAAACTTGAATACCTAATAGTTGTCAATTATCAAGTACCAATCCATTTGTGCACCAACTTCTTGGAATTAAACAATATTAAAACTCTTTCGACCTTTAAATCCAGCAATGTTTAATCAAAAAGTTTTAGAACAGGAATTATATTTAAACAAACTTATGAGAACAATCACTTTTTCTAACCAACTAATCATTCATTATTCACACGAAAGTCTACATAATTCCCAAACAAGTATCACAAATTACTCCATAACAAGTTCCATCAACAAACGTAACATTGCATTCAATATCAAATTGTTCAACATAATTAAGTAATAATAAAGTTACCCAAAGCAAGACTACAATGAGTAAGAAATGTAAAGAGTTATAGCACTCCTTAAAGCCTCCAATCGAACAAGGGAATTCTCCGCCTCTTCTAACAAGTAACTTCAACTCTTCTTGGTGAGAATGACAGGAATTATTAAGCTCTTTCGGGTTGTATAAGATATGATCAAGTCCTTATGTTGTAAGGCTTGATTGAGACTTGTCTTGTGTTAAGTGTTGTAATTGTTGTATGATAATGCCTATGATTATGGGATGATTAGGATCTTATTTATGCTTGAAATCATCCCCAAAAACTGTCACAAGCCTTCAATAATCATAAAAGAAAGGAAATGATCGGACTTTAGTCATTATGGTAGTTAAAACCTTGAGTTAATGTAACTCTTCATCTCAGAAATATCTCAACCTGCGGTTCAGACTTGAACCTGCGGCTAGGATGACTGCTCAACCTCAGGTTGGGCTTTTGAACCTTGGGTTTGAATCTCAGCTTCAACCTTGGGTTGAGAAATTGGTTTGCATGTGTATTTCAACCTTGGGTTGGCAACAAACTCCAATCTTTAACACTCTTTTAAGCACCAAATCATGACTCCATCTTTCATTAAAAATCTTCACAACCTTCTTTTGTACATTGGAAATAATCATAACATGAATTAATATCTTTGACGACGAGCTTTTCTTGATATTTTGGCTTTTCTTCGTCATTCTTCGATATTTCCTTGTACCTAGACCTGAACACATCTTAATACCTTTTAAGTGCAAAATGCTCATAAATATAACTAAATAATATACCAAAATATACAAATAATGCGACTAAAACATGTACAAAATCAGCGTTATCAAATCCCCCACACTTAGGTTTTGCTTGCCCTCAAGCAAAGTAATCTTTTGAAAAATCGTTTTCCAATAGCCAACCATCGTGATTCTTAAAAAGTTCACTAATCTTCCTTATTGCCAAAGCAAAAGATCAAAAAGTGATTTTTACTATTTATACGTGAAATTTAAACGAAATACTCGATCAAGCTAGATAACACAACTAAGCTCCTCACGAAAAGAAAAGAATAATATAATTCACTCAGCACTCATTTCTTTCGTAGGTGGTGTATTTCACTCAATTGCTCAGTCATGATTTCCTTTCATACCATAAGCTTGTACAAGTATCAAAACTAATCCAAATCATGTAAGAAATAAATAAACTTATCAAAGAGGACTTTTATTCGGGTTGAAATGTTAGGCTGAGGTTTAATATCAACTTATGCTCAAATAACTACTGTACAAACATAATAGATCGCTAGCACGAATTCTTGATTTACTCAAACAACGGATGGTCACTAAACTAAAATACCTTAGATCGCTAGCGCGTTATTCGATTATTCAAGAACCGGATGGTCACTATAATATTCATACAGTCGATATCTTCACAAAGCAAAAAGGGTTAGGATAAGGCATGGGATTATTTAGGTGAATTAGTAATGTAACAATAATCAAGTCAATTACCAAAATCACTTGCTGCCAAAAAGAATCGAACCATGTATCCCAAAATGATTATAGCCCCCAAATCAACATTTCCCTTCTCTTTGATTTCTTTCATCGATCAACATATAAATATAAATATATCACGTCTTAGCACATTGGCTAATCGATATCTCAAACATACTTCATCTTCCTTCATCTTCATAATTATAGCAAATTGGCTATTTTTTTTTCAACATCCCCACACTTTGGATGAGCATATACCTACAAAATACAAATAAGAAGTAGCTACCTTCGTCTTCGTCGGAAAGGTATATCCGAAATACAAAGTGTAAGCTCATAATCATCAAAAACTTCTTCATGCCAACAACAAGTAATTCATCGATTTAACTTGACAAAAAGGTTAGGCTAAAGTTTAAAGGTGTAGAATCTTTTTGTATTTTCTGGATGTAACAAAATGAAAAGAATGGCTCAGAGTGTGTACTAAAGGTATCTAGCGCTAAAAATGAGCGCTAACGAATGGGTCCATAAAAAGTGGTTAACTAACCAATGTGGCTAGCTAATATATCAATATATGTAAATGGAAGGCCATTTGGTTGAAATCCTAAGTTGCCTCTTATCATTTAAATTTATCTATATCACACGAATGTGACCTTACTTTGGAATTCGTAATGCATGACAAGCACAAGTTCTAGAATCAATTCAATCATCGGCACACTCATAGCAAGAAAATAGAATTTAAGCATAAAGATATGCTTCAAATGATAGGCTCAAATCCTCACATATTTGTAGAATAGGCTATAAATGCGCAAGTAATGTTATCAATCCCAAGAACGGATCATTTCACTTAATCGAGATATGTTAAAAATTTCAAATTGCCATTTTATGCTATTGGAAAATTTCAAGATTGTTTTAATTATATATAATCTTTTAGGTGTAAAAACAACTAACTTCCTTAAGGGCAATAAAACAAACTCCAAAATGATCACAAAATTTTAAAAAAACTAGATCATTTTCACTATTTACTTCCCTCCCCCACACTTAAGTTTTGTAATGTCCTCAATGTGAAAAATTAACTTCAAAGCAAAGGAAATAGGGAAAATAAAGTAGTAAAATGATATCACCGATAAATCTTGCAAGATCCATATTTGGTATTTAACGCATGAGTTGGTCACTCCAAACTCCAAAATGTACCAACCATATGAATGAGCAATAATTCCATGGTATCTCAAACTTGAAAAATAAACACATACACAAAACATACAAAAACAAACACAGAATAATAATAATAACAATCATAATACTTAAATAATCCTAATCAAATATTAAAAAGTAGTTCCTAAAAAATCAAATCATATTAATAATCCTACATAAAAAAATAAAAATAAAGTACGATAGAATATTTGTTCGAAACATCACATAAATAAACCTCGAATGATAGTTAAAATCATTCATCATCCATATCATCACCTTGATAATCAACTAATGCTCCAATTCCAAAACCTCCCGACGATGTTCCTGCTTCATAGCCTCTTGATCCCATGAATCCCTCTTGATAAACATTATACCCTTCATTTCCTTGAAATGCACTAGACGATGTTGGGAAAGGTACATGTTCCGATGGATATGGCGTATATGGGTATGGGTAAGGTGGAACACTAGTCGGTGCATAAGCCATTGGAAACGAATATGGTGGATCACTGTGTTGACCAAGATGTGTGAGAATCGGTGCAAAATAGTCCATTTGGTGTCCAATCCTCATCATAGACATGTCTCTCCACACTTCTCATCTCTCAACTTGTGGCAAATTTGCATGCCAATCACCCCATCCCGAATCTAACCCCGATGGTTGTTCCAAATGTTGTGGTTGAGGTAGTTGTTAGCTACGAGCCACGTTTGCAATAGACTCAACTAAACACATCCTATCGTGATCGAGCAAACCTTGCAAACTTTTCTTTTCAAGCTTTTCACAATATTTTATCACCGTGATCTTATTCAACTCATTTTGTGTATCATACCCCAAGCTCTTTGCAATCTTGGTCACATAGTGGCCCCCATTAATATAACCATGCTCGGACATAATAGTTGCTCTTTTAGACAAGTAAACTGCCAACGTCCATAACACATTCATCTTCAACTTTCGTCCATCACGATTACCCATAATCATCTCAATCAACCACAAATCCGGTTGATGAACTTTGTCTTGGCTATTACCACGGTGCACAAACGAGTTCACAAACATCTTGTGCAAAAGTCACGCCATCGGTGAATGAATTTCCATCACCTTCGGTCTTGCACTATTGGGATCTCAAATCTCGTTCCAAATTCTAGTACCAACATACTTAGGTTGCTCCCTTTCCAACTTACTAAAGTGAGCAACAAACTCTTTCATCATCAAGGTCATTATCATTGTACAACCCAAGCAACTTTCCAAACTCCGGCAAGGTGAACACATGTTTATCCCCACACAATCTAAACCAAATACATTTTTCATTCAAGATGTTATTCAAATTTACCTCTTGGTTGAGATAGATTGTGGAAAAGAACTCCAAGCACCATTCCCTGTAGATTTGCTTTTCATTGATCTGTAAAGCGAGCTTCAAACTAAAATCCTCAAAACCTCCATCCTCATACTCCGTACTAACTTCCAACAACTTTTATAGAGTTCATAAAGGTTATACTTCCTGATCAAGCTCCAACTAACTAACTTTGGTACCGTAATCTCCTTTCTTTGCAACTTAGCCAAGCGGCTATTAAAACAAACTTTAGCTTCCTTGCTTACTTTTTCCCATTTCAAATGTTCACTAGTGATTGGCATGAGAGTAGCTTCTTTCATTCCCCGACCTTGTTTCGAGTACAAAGCAATATGTAGGTTCTCTTCCTCTTGACGAACACATTTCTACAAAAACACAACAAACAAGCACACAAGAAATGTTGGAGCTAAAGGTTAACTTGTAAGATAAATTAGCAAAGCAATATATATATATATATATATATATATATATATATATATATATATATATCTACATTATATATAACAGGAGGCGTTACACTTAGATAATGCCACATAAATGCCACCTCAATGCCACATAATCATAAACTATGCTTTGTTTTAATAATTTCCGTGTGGTTTTTATATTTAAAAAAAAATAACACTTGCGATTCGAACTCCCAATCTTACAGATCTTATGTGGTATGTTAACCACTGAACCAACAAGTTATTTTTGAATATATTTACAAGGCCAAATCTATAAACTTATACAAGAAATTATTCACCATTTTAATGAGATAAGTATGACAATCAATACAACGTATAACCCTAATCTCACATAAAAAATAATATCAGTTCATTCATAATATAATTTTTCTCAAAACCCTAAAATCATCTTTTCCTATCGTATCCAGGTATGTTTAATCACCAATTTTCGTCTTTAGTTCACTAATAGCACGAACATTATAAATATCAACAGTTTTTTTTTTGCGGTGTTTTAATTAGAAAAAACACATGCTATAGAGCCTAAAGAGAACTCAGGAACAGGTGACACACAAACAATACACACATGACATGAGAGGTGATCGATAAATATGTTGCATAAATAAACAAAAGGTAATTTCCGAAATCTTATAATCTGTACCTGTTAATTATCTGAAAGAAGGCTAAGGTTTATACATTTGTTTAGATAATGATTATTTACTAAACTGAACATGTGTATGCACTTAATGGTTTTGTCTATGTGAAATCGTGTGTTATTATTTAGTTTCTGAGTATTCATTGAGATTTTCATCCCAAATATGTTATATTTAATCTTTGTAGCCTGGCTCTTGGAAGTTTTATAAAGCTATTTAATATATTGAACATGAATGTGTGAATTTTTAGGAAACTATGATTTAGTTTCTGAATTTTTTTGCAAGTTCACAATGCTTCTTCTTTGGTTGGTCGTCAATATGGCTTTTATGGTACAAGAATACATAAGATCATTATCTGAGAAACCTTTTATCTGTAATTCCAAGAACAAAGGTGCAATGAACATGAATGTGTGGAAATAAGGCAGGAAAAAAGAACGTTATTCCATTAATTGACTTTTGGGGTAGAGGGTCTTTTATGGATGCTTTGCTTAGTTTCATCAAGTAAAAAATGCTTAAAATTTCTTAAGCTCTATTATATTTTTCTTCTACAGGTGACATGGATATAAAATTTCTCTTATGTAGGTGGTCTAAGTGTTTATAAGCATTATTATACTCTTTCTCTCAACTTGGTAGTATGCTCTTAGGGATTGTACTTCATGGAGTGATTGGTATTCAAAACCCAAAAATTTGTTAAAGATTTGGGCTAAGGTGATGTGAATGAAGATTACTGTTTGGGAAAATCAATACGTATAACTTTTGGAGTAAGACACTTTGATGGGACTATCGTTTGAGGAGTTCATTCAATCTTGAGCTACAAATGTAGTGAAGTTCCAACAACGTCCAGTAGATACCCTTCAAATATTGCGTCATTTGTCTCGCTCACAAATCCTATCTCATGTTTAAGTCCTTTAGTCTTAATTAAGAGTTTAAAATGCATTTGTGGGTGGTTGTTAATCCATGGTAGTTGTTTTTTTCCATTATTACAGCGTCACTAAAAGCCCTCCTCTACTTGCATTCAATGTCATCATTGGTGGATTACATGAAGTAAGGATGTAAAGTCTTAGAGCGTCACTAAAAGTACTCCTCCCTTCCGCCCTTAGGATATATTTTGCTACGTGTAATTTCTTTTCACTTGCTGCTTCTAAAAATCTGTAGGTAGATCTCTGTGCACCAATAGCCCATGTGATAACCGTGACTCGCCAGCCCTACATGTCTATGCTAACTGTGCACCGCACCTTCTACAAGCAAGTTGTTGCCATGTTTTGTTTGTCAAAGGGGTTTGCCATTAGATATGTCACCTTTTGTATTTGGCTTACACCTTTGGAACAATTATTCTGACACGTAACACTACCTTATTGTCCATAAGCATTGCTGCAGTTGAACCTGATTTGACTAATACCGGTTTTCAGAACACAAGCAGGAATACCGGCCATCCCATCCGCGTTCACCAAGGTTCGTTAGCTGTTTAACTGGGGTTTGCCATTAGATATGTCATTTTTTGTAATTTAATTACTATTCAATATTATGATTAACTTAGATATTTTTTTAAACAATAATGGTGACACAAACTTTTTACTCAATAGCAGAAGTATGGTTATTAAAACGGTGGTTGATTTTTTTGTTAATGTTATTTGTATGCCTGTTTTCAGGATTCAGCCGCAGTGGATTTACGTGACTATGCAGCGTATTCATATTCCAGGTTATTTGGATACTCATTTTTTTGGTTCAGAGTGTCAAGCAATACAGTCACAAATGAGAGGTACACGGCACTGAAATCTACCATTATCTGTCTCAAAGCATGTAAGAATTTATTTACTTATCAGTAGAGGATTAGATAGTTGTATATAATGGAACTGTTATGACAGATGTGTTTTAGCCTGTTTTTGACAACCAATCTGCGTGTGGCGCAAGAAAAAGGAGTTTCACCCAGATGTCAATAGGTAATTTTCAGTAATGTTACATACGTTGTAAGGATTTAGATACATTCCAATGGACACTCATTTATCCCTTTATGTCCCGATCGTTATAGGTGAGCGGTCTTTGGAAGGACGCCAGCGAACAACAGATCCTGAAATATTTTCCGCACCGGCATTGTCGCATAGGCGTAAGTAACCTGTTATTATTTTCTGTGTTTTTTGAATTTTGGTAAACGCCTTCATGTAATAGTAGTAGGATGCCTGCTCTACAGGATTGTTCAAAAAGAATTTATTATCCTGTTAAGCCTTATGCTTACTATCCTTCCATCAGAGCAACCTTTTGGTGTTGGATGAACCAAAATGACATCTTCATCGCCAATATTATCAATAACGCAACTTATGCAGACAGGTTTTTGTCCTCTAATTTCCATGTCATAAAATAAGGCATCACAGGTACGGCATATACAATAGTGCCAGGTTTTGTGGCTGTTGATGCGTTACTCCATATTATTGTCTCATTGAAACTGTAGCACCACATTTTGATCCTCTTTTATCTATTGTGCTACATCTGTACAATCACATTGTAGCCACTTTCACTTGCCAATAAACTTAACCGAATTCTTCAACTTACTGGATTTAGCGACCTAGTGTATGCTGAAGCATATGTTACTGTTAAACACTATGATATTGTACTTAATGTAACAGTTATCAAACAAACCAAAGAAACTCTCCAAAATCTGTGTTTGGAATTGGCTACAATGTGTGACCTTAACAAAAAAAAAAGACTCAAGATAGCATGTGTACCTCTTCCTTTAGCCTAATATGATATGCATTTACTTTGACAGGAACTCCATGATTTGTCGACCAATATGTTAGATTGATTAGTCGTCACCAAGTATTTGGTATAACAACAGGCAAGTGTGTTGGGTATTGGGTCAAAACTGGTATGTTTTTAAAGCACGTCAAAATGGGTTGGGTCCGGATGACTAACCTCAAATGCTCTAATCAAATTACTCTTAGTCCGATGCAAAAATGACTCAAGATAGCAGGTTTACCTCTTCCTTTAGCCTAATATGATATGCCATTACTTTGACAGGAACTCCATGATTTGTTGACCGATGTGTTAGATTGAGTAGTCGTCACCAAGTATTTGGTATAATAACAGGCAAGTCAAGTGTGTTGGTATTGCGTCAAAACCTGGTAAGTTTAAGTGTCTATCTCGTATATGCTTATCCTTCTTTGTTGTTCTTTGGCATAAGGCCTTGATTCAAACTCTCGAAACAGGTGAAGTACACTTTTGAAAGCAATATTACTCTCATTGCTCAATTTCATTTGAAACAACCACATCCGTTGTAAAAATAATTGTTCTTGATTGACAACCTACGAAACCCTAAACAGCCAAAACAAACACCAATTTTTTGATCCGATTATCACCTCAATTGCAGCTTTCAATTGAACAGGTATTTTATTTGATTTAAAACAAACATTATTATAATTTCTCTTGTGCGTAAAGGAATCAGTGTTTTAGTTTGATATAAATTTTGATTTATCTTTGAATCGATGTTAATTTGAGTCATATGTGGATATACTAGGTTCAAAAGTTTTTTAATATCACTGTAATTTCTACCCACCAAACCCAGCTCAGTCTAATGATAATGGTGGATGGTGCGACCTTCCTCTTCGACATTTTCATTTAGTCAAGCCTGCTTTCTTGCAAATAGCACAATACCAAGCTGGTATTGTACCAGTTTCATTCCAAAGGTAACATTTTTAAATCTCATAACCACTTATAAATAGTATTGTCACACTGAAAGAAAACCAATTGTATTACTCAACTATACATGCTTATGGGAATTGTTTTAGATGTTTTAGATGTTAAGGAAGTAGGTGTTCCACTACGAGCATTTGAGGCAGTAGGTGTTCCACTACGAGCTTTTGAGGTTGTCCCAAGCGAAGAGATTTTTGGTATAAGTTAGTTTTCATCTTAAACAAGCACTAACGTGCTAAGATTTGGCAGTTTTTCATTTGATGTATGTTGCACTGTTCTGAGTTTGCTATTTTTGTCAGGGAATTGGCACAACATCTATTTCATAGGTCCAGAAAAAGGTGTAGCCGTAGCCGCAGTAGGAGCAGAAGTTCATACACGCACCGTACTAATGAAGAAAGGGGCATCGAAGGGATGATCATAGCCGAAGGTATGGTGGCAGGGTTCACTTTGCCTTCGAGTTAAAAAATTCAAAATTCGAAAATTTTGGTATCTAACAGCAGATGTAGGTGGAAACACAAACTTATGATAAACATACCATGTCGATAAACCGGGTACACACAGAAGATTACATTTATATTTTGCATATGTGTATTTCATAGGCAAGAGCACATGGACTTCAACCAAGATAGACTGCTATATGCTGATATATGCTATATGAGATACTGTGCAATCCAAGTTCGAACCTTCTTTTGTGTTTAGTGTACTTATTTGTATCTTTTTAACAGTTGGTGGGGGCTTTGAAATCGACAGTTATGGAACCTCTTCTTGAATCGGTACATGGAATTCAATAATTGTTATACATTTTTGAAGAGGTAACTTTCAAAGTCCATTATGACATTTAATTTGTAGAAAATAAATTATTAATAGCTAACCTATTGCTTTCATTTACAGATGCTAAACATCTCATTGGTAGATGATTTTCTAACGCTTCAGTCCAAAGTGACATCAAGTTGTGGCCATTCCAGGTTACCCCTGGACCAGCTGAGAAGCCTATGATCTCTGTCAACTACAAGGGTGAGGAGAAAACCTTTGCCGCTGTGGAAATATCTTCTATGGCCCTCATCAAGATGAAGGAAATCACTGAGGCTTTCCTTGGTTCAACCGTAAAGAACTCTGTCGTTACAGTCCCTGCCTACTTCAACGACTCACAGCGTCAAGAATGCTCTTGAGAATTACGCCTACAACATGAGGAACACCATGAAGGATGAGAAGATCGGTGAGAAGTTGACCCCTGGTGACAAGAAAAAGATCGAGGATGCTATTGATGAGGCCATTGCATGGTTGGACAGTAACCAGCTTGCTGAGGCTGATGAATTTGAAGACAAGATGAAGGAGCTAGAGAACGTGTGCAACCTGATCATTGCTAAGATGTACCAGGGAGGAGCTGGTGATGCTACAGGAGGAATGGATGAGGAACCCACACCATCAGGTGGCGGTGCTGGTCCCAAGATCGAGACATCTTCACCCTTATGAACGGTCTAGGAGGAATGGTTCGACTAAGTGTGTGGTCGATATTTATCTGTTTACTTCTGATACTTCCCAAATAAGAGACATCTTCACCCTTATGAACGATCTCTTATCGAGTTGACTTTGGGAGATGAAAATTATGAACAGGTTGATAATAAGCATGTAACTCCTTAAATTTTCTTAAGTTTTTATTTGATGATTGATTCTTACCAATAACGTATCTGTACATGCATATTGTTAAATGTTTTGCAATTGCAGGTTTTAGGAAGAGTTGTTTCATTAAGGAAGAAAGTGTGGCATCAGTTGGAAAAGAAATTACATCACTCGTGCTCAGGTCAGTACCCCTTCCAAATTTTTCGTTAACAAATAGCATAGTTAGTTAATCGAACTCAAAGTAACAACAATTATTATCGCTATATCTGACATATAATCGGTATAACTAATGTTAAAAAATTTCAACAGTCAACAACGAAGCGCGAGGCAGAGGAGCGGTTAGCTGAGGTTAGTAACTATTTATTTACTATCATAAAAGTCTATCGATAATGTGAAATATGGTTGTTATAATCATACTTAACACACTAATTATTTACATATTTAAATATATACATGGAGAAAAAGTGTTTTGGTTCAGTCCAAGCCAACCTGTTTAAACGGATAAAAAAACTGCCTGTTTTGACCCATTATCTACACCAAATTGTCACATTCACCTGCTATGTACTCGCCATAACAAATACTTTTTGGATATGCAATACAATAGCAACTTTTATTCTGCACCAGAACTAAAGTCTTATCGTACGCACATGCGTATCCAAATGTCCGACTGTTAGTCCTTGGTCCACATCTTATGGCGTATATATATTCTTCTAATGACCTTATGACCGACTAATCCACGGGGTTTGAACCTACCGTCACACATACTCAAACCAGGTAAAGCCCTCCCTTTTCAGGAGGTAAAACACTATTGAGAATTGTGTGTAGGGCTTTGTATGATTGCTTATATGAACCGCCTAAAAGTAGGAGTGTAGCAACCCACTAAATGCTAATTTGTAACAATCTTAAAGAAGGAATACACATTTACATTAGACCTACTCACCATCCGTGTATTTCAATAGCATTAGCACTTTCAAATTCTAAAAAGCATTAGTAATTCACATTGTGGTTTGCATGACTTTTTGCCTATTGTACTTTCTTCATGATTAAAATAAATGCCTACTCTTTATTTATAATATATGATTAAAATGCATGTCAACTTATTTAATAAAGAATAAAAAACTAACATGTTCATGAATGTGAATTATTTAGGCTTTACATTTCCAAAAAAAAAAATTGTGATGACATCAAAAAAAAAATGAAAATTGCTGCTCACCGGCCCTTGCACGGTGAGAATTATTTTGATGTGAAATTGTTTTATCTTCATCTTTGCATTACATTTAGAGTGTTAATGTATGTTATTAATGAGTCCATGGTGTGTAACTTATAATATATTAAATTATGTTGTCTAACTGATTTTATAAATGTTGCAGTAACGGGTCAAAGCCAGACGCTTCAATAAAATGTGTCGGCTGTCAAGGTTCTGGAATGAAGGTGTCAATCAGTCATCTTGGCCCATCTATGATTTAGCAAATGCAACATTCATGTAAATAAGTTTGTAAACACGAAGTTTGTCAAGCTTTATATTTTCACTCATACTCGATAATTGTATATTTCTTTTCGTTCTTAATCCATTCAATATATAATTTAGTATGTTTATATCTTTTTTTTGGTGTTGTTTATCCTACATATTATTGACCTTTTCCGGAGTTTATGGATTCTGGAAGCATGTGTCAAAGCTTACATACTCTTATCCGTTAAGTTATACCTTCCAATAATACAAAAAAAAAAACCATACACATCCCTTAAAAATAAGTTTTATCTCATATTAACAGTTTAATAATGAATGATCCACAATAATTTTCTTATATATTATTTACCAATAACTAATAGCTTCGTATACATATATCTTACTATTCGAAAAGTATTCGTATACATATATCTTACTAATAGCTTCATTTTTTTTCCTTTTTTTTAATCATTACCCGCCTTCTTTCGCTATAGTAAATCATGTCAATGATAATTATAAGACATGCCCGCCCATCGGGCGGGCTTCGACCTAGTTATATATATATATATATATATATATATATATATATATATATATATATATATATATATATTATATATATATATATATATATATATTAACACAGTAGGTCTGAACCGCCGCGGTTCAGTTTTGAACTGGCGGTCCAGAAAATTAGGTGGGACAGAAGGTCTGAGCCGCCACGGCTCAGGTTCCAGCCAGCGGTTCAAAGCATATCAACATCACAAAATGAATTTCTAGCTTATCCCCACTTCCTAACAAGTTACTACCTTCCTCCATTTAGCTTATTAGTGCTTATTCTAATGCTTAAACCTCCATATTCTCTTCACTTCTAAACCTCAAAATTTCTTGAATCAAATCAAAATAAAACAAAGAGGTGGTCCATATAATTAATCAAATAGCATACAAACACTAATTCATAACAATATACCACAAGAAATCCTATCAATCTTGATTTTAATTCTCAAAAATTCGACATATATGAACCCTAAATCTCAAAACCTAAAATTCTCATTCAATACTCAACCATTTTCATGTGATTTAAATTGCAATCAAACCTATTATCAATCCTCTAGTAAACCCATCAAAGAAATGCAATCAATTCAAAGTCTATAAAATTCGCCCAATTCAAAACCCTAAAAATCAAATTCGAATTAAGAACCAATTAAAGCAATTAGATGGTGTTACTTACCCTTTTTGATGCCATTGAATCTCTAGAAACTTAATGTACGAATCAAACTTCAATCTTGGAATGACGTTGAGAGTGTTGGTACTTGTGGTATTTTTTCTTTTCTCTTCTCTTGTTTGGAAAAATGAGGACTCAACCGTGGGTTGGGTACTTCAACCGTAGGTTGGTTATCAACCTCGGGTTGGTAAAATTTTTAGCACAAACCCGACTTAAATAAAATCTTGTCTCAATTTCTCGACAATTTAAAATGGTTACCACAGCTCATAAACACTTCAAACATTCCAATAAACTTAAATTAACCAAACTAAACAAACTAAAAATCCAAACTTAAAGTACTTCATATTATTAAAAGCTTATAAAGCTCATATAGCTAAAACACAATAAAATAACATAGAAATGTAAAAACATAACTAAATAAACAAAGATAAATAAAATTGCAAAGAGTCATAAAAGGGCTCATCAAAGACAAAATGAGCAAAAGCTTAGCAATAAGCTTCTTTATTCCTCCACTTCTCTTCCTCAATCAAAATAATTCCTAAACCGTAGAATATCCTCCAAATTGAACTTTCCCGAAAGTACCCTATCAATTTCTATTGTCTTAAACTCACGAGTGAAACGACGTCCACTTGGGCTAGTTATCACAATCTTGGTATGCCAATCCTTGACTCCCTCAACTTTTTGATATTTGCTATAACCATCGGATGTCCATTCAATATTCTTGAGTTTAATTGGCAAAGAACCAAGAAAATCAACCATCTTCTTGTACACAATTATGTTTTTGAAGCGATTGAAATAGTTTTCCATAGCCAATGCACGTTCCATATCATCCTCAATATGTTCAAACGACGGTGCGGTTATTCCATACTTCGGGTTTCCTTCATTATCATGGCTACTATCAAACACATCCAACCAATCTTCCTCATCCGATTCCTCATCCGCTAATATCTTATTTCTCTTCTTAGCATGGTAAATTCTCCTAGCCACTCCATCATCTATCTCCATTGTTCCCTTGCCATTATCAATTATGGCTCCAATTGTACTAAAAAATGGACGACCAACCAACATAGGTGTCTCCTTATCAATAGGCACATGCAAGATCAAGAAATCACACAAGTAGGTTTGGAAACCTATTTGTAGCCTCACGTTTTTCACTTTTCGATAGGCTTTAGCCATGGTATTATCCGCCATCAACAAAATATCATTAGAAGGACAAGCTCTTCCTAACTCCAAAAGCTTATAATGTTTGTATGGCATGATACTCACACTAGCCCCGGTATCGGCCAAGGCGTTTATTGCAATGGTTCCATTAACTTTGAGCGGGATAAGGTAGTTCCCCGGATCTTCCTTCATTTTAGGCAAGCCTTTCTCCATCACTTTCTCTTCTTCCTCTTCCTTAATCACACTTTTCTTATCAAGCTTCATCTTTTCAACCGAGATTTTATCAAGTAACTTCCTATAATGAGCATAGAGTTCCAAAACATGGAGTATTGGTTTCTCATTAAGTAACTCCTTGAACTTTGTGGTTATTTCCTCAACACATTTGGCTTCATCAATGGTTTCTTTGGGTGGTGTTTCTTTTGGTGAGGGTGTTGGATTGGAAGAATTTTATCCCTTGAGTAGTGTAGTAGGGTGTGGTAGTGATGATGGTGAATGTATAAGACCTTTGAATGGTGGGTATTTTTGTTTTAGACGAGAAGCTTTTCCCATCTTGACCATTTCCGTGCTCCTTAAAGTACCATCTTCATTTTCACAAGCCTCTTCCATTTGCTCAATCAACCAATCAACATCCTTGTCATCTTGCAATTCCCCAATCTTAATTTGCATTTCTCCAAACTCAAAATCAAGAACACATTTGGTTGCTATCAAGAAATTCCTTCCAAACACAACAGAAGGGTCCGTAGTGTCTTCATACTCATCAACAATCAAATCTATAGTAAAAGTGTAACCATGAATGTCAATTTTAGCATCCCTAGCTATCCTTCTATTGTACTTGTCCACTTCATACTTTCCATCTCAAAACTTCTCATAAAATGGATAAGTCACATAGCTATCACTTTGTCCAATATTACATTCCGCATCCCAAGCTCCAAAACCTTCAATTTTACAAGGCATAGAATACCTCATACTTGGCTCAGCATATTCCCTTAACTTAGCTCGAGTGAAAGTGATCACCCGTGGCTTTTCTGGTTCACATTCCCTAAGTTCAACATCTTTTCCTTTCTCTTGCAATTCCATTTACTCCGTATCAACCATTTTCTCCATTCTTGGCATAACATCTCCAACATCCATCAATTCCATTTGACTAGGCGAATCCATGACTAAAAATAAACCAAAACAGTCATAAACAAATCCAAAACAAACGTTAGGGGTTAGTAAAAAAAACTAAATTATTCAAATACAAAAACATAAATAAATAAATAAAACTATTTAAAGAAGCTAAATAAATTAAAACTTAAACAAACATAGACAAATTAAACTAGATAAACACAATAGTTTTTTTTTTTTTTTTTTTTTTTTTTTTTTTTTTTTGGGACAGCATTCGGCAGTTCACCACCTGAACCGGCGGTTCGGGTGGTTCAAAATTTACCGAGAGGTTGAGCCGCCGCGGTTCAAGGTTGAACCGGCGGTTTGGGTTGTTAAAAAGTTTTACTGAGAGGTTCAGCCGGTCCGGTTCAGACTTGAACCTACGGCTGGAATGACTGCTCAACCTCAGGTTGGGCTTTTGAACCTTGGGTTTGAATCTCAGCTTCAACCTCAGGCCGATTTTTTTTTTCGTTCACAGCATGTCCCAACCGCGGCGGTTGGGTTTCCTGCCGGCGGTTGGTACATTTTTTCAGAAATTTTTTTTGTTTTGTTTTGTTTTTTTTTTTAGACAAACTTAATACTAAAACCTATCAACATAAAATAAAATAAAGATGAGATTAACAAATGAAACAAGAACATATCAATCAAAAACACTTAACAAATCATCAATCAACGAAAACCAAACAATCACAAGAAACTAAAATAAAATTAACTCTAAAATTCATGCAAAAACAAAAACAAATTTTATGCAACTATTAACAACTAATCTAACCTAAACTAAACTAAACTAATCTAAGTAGCAGTAGTCCCCGGCAACGGCGCCAAAAACTTGATGTGTCGCGAACCGGTTATATATATTATATACTAAGTTTCACTCAAATTTTAAATTTATAAAACTCCTTTTTACCGATTATTAAGCAAACGCATACGAGCAAGTGTACTCGTCCATGTGTATTATGGTTTTTGGTAAATAGGGATCGTCCCAAGAGACTACGATGTTTAAACTTAGCAATTTAGATAGTAACACAAGAAATAGTACTAAAGATTGTCACACTCTAAAGCACTTTGTAAATAGACAAACAAACAAACAATGGAACAATGTTTCCGAATTCAATCAATCAAACGAACAAATACTTGTTTAGGAATAATAAACAATCGTGAAAGAATGTTGAACATGTTTGGGTGAAACATAGAAGGCACATACCAATTTTCACAAGGTTTTCTAGTCAATGGGTAATATCAAGAAAATCCATGTTTCTACTAGTTTCACGGGTGAGTCCTTTCGGCCACTACACCAACCCAATACGCTAGCCTTTGTGTTATCAAATGTGTGAAAAAGATGATTAGTAACATTAGTTCTTACGAGTCTTTTCAACCCAATATCGTGGTTAAATATTCCCGAATTCAGTTAAAAACTTGAATACCTAATAGTTGTCAATTATCAAGTACCAATCCATTTGTGCACCAACTTCTTGGAATTAAACAATATTAGAAACCCTTTCGACCTTTAAATCCAACAATGTTTAATCGACAAGTTTTAGAACACGAATTATATTTAAACAAACTTATGAGAACAATCACTTTTTCTAATCAACTAATCATTCATCATTCACACGAAAGTCTACATAATTCCCAAACAAGTATCACAAATTACTCCATAACAAGTTCCATCAAAAAACGTAACATTGCATTCAATATCAAATTGTTCAACATAATTAAGTAATAAGAAAGTTACCCAAATCAAGACTATACTGAGTAAGAAATATAAAGAGTTATAGCACTCCTTAAAGCCTCCAATCGAACAAGGGAATTATCCGCCTCTTCTAACAAGTAACTTCAACTCTTCTTGGTAAGAATGACAGGAATTATTAAGCTCTTTCGGGTTGTATAAGATATGATCAATTCCTTATGTTGTAAGGCTTGATTGAGACTTGTCTTGTGTTAAGTGTTGTAATTGTTGTATGATAATGCCTATGATTAGGGTCTTATTTATGCTTGAAATCATCCCCAAAAACTGTCACAAGCCTTCAATAATCATAAAAGAAAGGAAATGATCGGACTTTAGTCATTATGGTAGTTAAAACCATGAGTTAATGTAACTCTTCATCTCAGAAATATCTCAACCTGAGGTTCAGACTTGAACCTGCGGCTGGGATGACTGCTCAACCTCAGGTTGGGCTTTTGAACCTTGGGTTTGAATCTCAGCTTCAACCTTGGGTTGAGAAATTTGTTTGCATGTGTATTTCAACCTTGGGTTGGCAACAAACTCCAATATTTAACACTCTTTTAAGCACCAAATCATGACTCCATCTTTCATTAAAAATCTTCAGAACCTTCTTTTCTACATTGTAAATAATCATAACATGAATCAATATCTTTGACGACAAGCTGTTCTTGAATATTTTCTTGATCTTTTGGTTTTTCTTCGTCATTCTTCGATATTTCCTCGTACCTAGACCTGAACATGTACAAATAACACTACTAAAACATGTACAAAATGAGCGTTATTAGCAACTCAACAAGACATCCATGCAGCCGGTGCAGAAAACCGTCCTCCAATGCTTGAAAAAGGTGGTTATCTTCCATGGACCAGTCGTATGATTCGATATATCAAAACCAAACCTAATGGTCAAGGAAGACTCCTGCTCAACTCCATCCAGAAAGGACCATTCAAGTCTCGTCAGATTCAAGAAGCTGGTAATCCAAATGCAAGACCTCCCATTCCACCGACCTTTTGTGATAAAAAAGAAGAGGAATACACAGCAGATGATTGGAAGTAAATTGAAGCTGATGACTTGGAAACGCACTTAATTCAACTTGGTTTACCGCGAGAAATCTTTGATGATGTTGTCAGTTTTGAAACTGCTTATGATATGTGGGAATGAGTTAGAAGGCTTTGTCATGGCACAGAAATTGGACAACAAGATATTGAAAACAGGCTTCAAACTGAATGGGAGAAGTTCACATCCACTCCAGCTGAACCAATTGAATCTTACTACACCCGGTTTTGCACCTTAATGAATGAGCTCATTAGAAACAAGTTGACACCAAAACCAATTGTTCAAAACATCAAGTTCATCAACAACTTTCCAGAAGAATGGGGGAGGTATGTCACAATTGTTAACCAAACAAAGAACCTTCATGAGGTGAACTATGATCAGCTAAATGATTTTCTAAAGCAAAACCAGGCAGAGGCGAATAAAGTCAGGAAAGAGAAGTTAGCCAAGAAACATGATCCTCTTGCATTGATTGCTCAATCACCAACACCTACAATAGTGAATACACAACCATCATCATCTTCCACTCCGAATTACATGCAACAACAATTCATTCCACAAACGGATGTCTTACCACAACAACAATTCTACCTACAACAACAAGTAATCTCACAACAACAATACCCACAATACCAAGAACCAGATTTCACTGACAATGATGATAGTGCTGCTTTGTCACAAGCATTTACTCTTCTAACAAAGGTATTCCAAGGACGCTATTCCACACCAACTAACAACAACCAACGAATTTCATCGAACACTCGCAACAGGCAAATTACACAGCCGAGTTTCAACATGGGTCATCAAGGACAAATGGTTGGAGTTTATGGGAATCAGCAAGGATATGCTACAAGGTTTCAGATGGGTAATCATGGGCAGTATGCAAGAAATCAGATGGGTCAGTATGCAGGGAATCAGATGGGTCAAGTTGTTGGAAATCAAAGGGGTCAGAATGTTGGGAATCAGGACGTTGGTAATCAGTTTGGGAATGTTGCTCTAGTTGCTGGGAATGCTGGAAATGTGAATCAAGGGAATTTGGTAAAGTTTTTCAACTGTCAGGGAGTCGGTCACATGGCAAGGAACTGTCCTACCAAGCCAAAGAAGAAAGATCTTGAGTATCTCCAGAAAGCAGTGCTTTTGGCTCAGAAGGAAAAGGCAAGGTTTCAGTTAAATGCTGAGGAGAATGATTTCATGCCATTGATGGATGATATGGAAGACCTTGAGGATATTGATGCCAACTGCATTTTCATGGCAAATCTTCTGGAGGCTAAGTATGACACGGATTCTGAAGCACTTCCTGCTTATGATGTCAATGGAGTATTTGAGGTACCACCATATGCTACATGTCACAATAATGAAATATTTGATATGACACCTCAGAATGAACAGCATCCTGCGACTCCTGCAACCACTTACGATACATATATGGACACGCTAAGTTTTAGCAATTTTAATTTGGTAACTCCGAATATGGATCCTAATGGAGGCTTCGAGTCACAGCATACTGAGAATGCCGAGGAAACACGTGCTTTATTTGAATCATTATTGAATAACTATAGTATTGAAATTGAAAAGGTCAAAAAGATCAATCGCGATGTTAAGGTCGCGAATGAAAAATTAACCGCTGAGCTTGAGAGATATAAGGTGAATGAAAAAGCTTTTGAATTTAATAACAAACGACAGTCAGAACTAAAAACTGGTTATAGTGATTCTGTTTTAAGAGAAAAACATTTGCAAATCAAATATGACACACTCGATGTTTAATTTGAACATGAAAATTAAATCCTTAAAAACAGAAATTTCAGAATTAACCAACCAACTTTCTAAACAAAAATCAACTTGTTCTGATCTTGAAAAAGAAAAGAAAGAGTTTAATGCAAGGTTTTCAAAACGTGAAAATGATCTTCTTGATGAAATCATTGACACACAAGAAACCACTAAAAAGTTGGAAAATCAGCTTGTAAAAACGAGTCATTCTACACAAACAATTAATATGCTAATTAATGATCCAAACCCGCTTTTACATACAATGAAAAAAATGGCTATCGGTTGTGAAAATCCTTATCATCTCAAGAAATCTCAGCAAGAACATAATGTGTTATATAATGGTAGTGTGCTAAATGATAAACATGATCCTCCTGAGGTTCGTGATTCTTATGAAACGATTGAGCTTGCCGAAGATAGTCGAAACAAAATGAGACAAATGGACCCAGAAATTAAACCAATTGATTATAACAAGCTTAAAACAATTTCTGGAGTACATCTTGTTCAAAAAGAGTCACCAATGTTTTTCAAAAAACCAGTTGTTGTTTCAAAACGAAAAGCTGTATCAAAACATCTTTCTAGCATTGAACAAATGTCCTTTAGTTGCCCTTTTAACACAAGTGACGCTAGACGATATTTGGATGATCTTAAAAAGAGAGTTGAAACGCTTCAAATGATTGTGGCATCCAAAACTAACATTAAATTCAACGACTGGTATTCAAGTTTTCATACAGAACGGAAAAAGATGTTTGGAACATAAATTATTCCTACATTAACTGCAATTCATGCGGTAGTTCTTAATGTTGAAAATGCTCTTCTGAAAGAAACAACCGACTTTGTCAAGGACCACAAATCCCTGGTGAAGGAAGCTAATGAAAACATTGAACACATAAAAGTTTTGGAAAAACATAATGACACTATCTTCGAAGTAGCTCTGTCAACCGATATTATGTCCATTATTTATCAAACATATTATGTGAAAGATGATGAAAGACTTCGAGCTGAGACTTCTAAAATTGTTTTAAAATATGAAAATGCACTTGCTAAGCTTGAAAAGGAAAATGTAACATATTTTAAACAACTTGATCGGAAAAAAGATGAACGCAAGTACGACAAATTGTCGTATGAACTTGCTTACAAAAACATGAAAGAGCAAAATGATCAATTGAAGTCTCAGTTGGAGAGTCAAAAAGCGAAGGGTGAGGAAATTAAGGTTGCAAAACCAAAAATGTCAATTTCTCAATGTTTTTCAACACCCTTGCCAAAGGAAAATGCGAAAGGAAATGGGAAAGTTGTTGTCAAAACATCAAATGTGATAGCACCTGGCTTTTATAGGATTAGTCCCACTACTGCGTCTGCCTCTACATCTCAAAAATATTGGGCGATAGACAAAAGTGTGAAAGATAATCCAAAAGAGACTAGTAATGCTGAAACAAATTCAAAAGACAACAAGATAAATCCTAATGTGTGTGCCTTACCTTCTACAGGAGTAGAAAGTACCTCTAGGAGCAGCGGACTAAAGCCTAGGAGCAATACAAGGAACGATAGAGTCTCGCCTGCCTCTAAGAGTGAAAGCAAGAATAAAATGGAAGATGTAGAAGAACACCCTAGGAATTTATCGCTTTCGAATAAGAAACATATGTCATCTGGATGTAATGTTAAGAGTACTGTTTCGAGTACATGTAATGACTCTGTTTGTTTAATGTGCAAGAAATCGTTATCTAAAAATACTTGTGATGATATTATTTCTAATAATGTGAATGTGAATGTTATGCCTGAACAGAAAGATGTTCCTTCTGGAACTAGTGCAAAGACTATATATATTCAAAGACTAATTGCAAAATCTAGGAAAACCACTAGCAGAATATTGCCTAGGAACTATCTTAAGTTGTGCATGTGGATACCAACGGGTAGAGAATTCACTTTAGTAAATGGTAAATTAAAGGCTCCAAAAGAACTAGAAAAAACCATCTATGAATGTGATTCGTCTGTTACCCCTAACCCCATGGAACCAAATGATAAACGGTTTCCAAATGCACATTCTTCTGTTATTGGCAGGTTATCAAAATATGTCTTTGGATCGTCAACTCGGGTTGCTCCAAGCACATGACCGGGAATCTGAAGCTGTTGATCAACTTTGTATGGATGTTCATGGGAACTGTTCGGTTTGGAAATGATCATGTAGCAACTATTCTGGGTTATGGAGATCTTCAGTTCAGGAATTTCATAATCACTCGGGTTTACTATGTCGAAGGGTTGGGACATAACCTGTTTTCAGTTGGGCAGTTTTGTGATGCAGATTTAGAGGTTGCTTTCAGGAGAAACACTTGCTTCGTTAGGAATTTGATTGGAGATGATCTCTTAACTAAAAATCGTGGCACCAATCTCTATGCTATCGACATAAACCAAATGGCCTCTTCATCACCAATTTGTCTCATGACAAGAGCTTGCGAAACAAAGTCCTGGTTGTGGCACAGACGATTATCCCATCTCAACTTCGACACCTTAACAAAACTTGCCAAAGACAACATCGTCAACAGTCTTCCGAAGTTCAAATACACCAAAGATCACTTATGTCCATCCTGTGAGCAAGGTAAAAGCAAACGGGAAACTTATAAACCTAAAACCGTACCCAGTTCGGTCGAAAAATTACATTTGTTGCACATGGACTTATGTGGCCCAATGAGAGTTGAAAGTATCAATGGGAAGAAGCATTTTCTTGTAATCATCGATGACTATTCAAGATATACATGGGTAAAGTTTCTGAGATCAAAAGACGAAGCACCATGTATCATCATCACCTTTCTGAAACGAATTCAAGTCCTACTTCAAGCTCCAGTAAGGATCGTAAGAACTGAAAATGGCACGGAATTCACAAACTAGGAGTTAAGAACATATTTTGAAGACACTGGAATCATTCAACAGACATCAGTTGTTAGAACTCCATAGCAGAATGGGGTAGTTGAAAGAAGAAATCGAAATCTTGTGGAAGCTGCTTGCAGGATACTGATTTATTCTAGTGCACCGTTATTCTTATGGGCTGATGGTGTTGTCACTGCTTGTTTCACTCAGAACCGATCCCTAATCCATCCAAGATTCAATAAAACACCATATGAGCTAGTGAACAACAGAAAACCCGACATCTCTTACCTTTTTGTATTTGGCGCTTTGTGCTATCCGACGAACAACAGAGAGGATTTGGGGAAACTAAAAGCTAAGGGTGATATTGGAATCTTCATTAGTTATTTAGAAAACTCGACGGCATTCAGGGTGTACAATCGTAGAACTAAGAGGATAATGGAGACGATGAATGTGAAATTTGACGAAATTTCACAGATGGCTTCTGAGAGACTCGCACTAGAACCCGCGCTTAACCCGATGGCTCCTAATCATACCAGATTAGGACCCACACCAAACAGTCAAACTTCTGGACATATTAGTTCAGGACTCGTACTACAAGGAGCTCATTCAACTAATATTGACAAACCAATAAATCAAGAACTGGACACTTTTTTTAAGTTTATGTATGATGAGTACTATGGTGGAGCTTCGACAAATGCCTCACAACAACGTTCTGCTGCACCCGCTCAAAATGATCAACCACCACCACCACCACCACCACCGCAAGATGCATCAACAACATTCGAAGCTGACGCACCAACTCCCTCAACGTCATCAACATCTACTCTAGCAAATCCAGTAATTGAGATTGTGTTACCAAGAGTTGATGAGCAAGACCAAACCACACCAACTCAAGAAGAACCACAACAAAACGATGCTGTGTTAGAAGAAGAACCATTTGAAAACCCATTTGCAACGGATTCTGCTGAATCATCTTCAAGGTTACAAGAACCAACTAACACACATTCGTCAAATCTAAGGTACCCTTCTGCGTTACAGTGGAAAAAATACCATCCAATAGATCAAGTCATTGGTGAACCCTCACGGCCAGTTCAGACGAGGAAACAACTCGCCACCGATTCCGATATGTGCATCTACGTCTACTCAGTCAGTTTAAAAGAGCCAAAGAACATTCGGGAAGTGATGGCAGACAATGATTGGATTGAAGCGATGCAGGAAGAACTTCTCCAATATCAATTACATGATACTTGAGATTTAGTGCCGAGACCAATCGACAAACTCGTCATTGATCTTAAGTGGTTATGAAAGAACAAAAAGGATGAAGAGATGACTGTAATTCGCAACAAAGCTCGTCTAGTGGCCAAGGGATTTAGACAGGAAGAGGGGATAGATTTTGAAGAATCATTCGCGCCAGTAGCAAGGCTAGAGGCAGTCAGGATTTTCTTAGCCTACGCAGCTCACAAGAACATCATAGTCTATCAGATGGATGTCAAGACCGCTTTCTTGAATGGAACTCTGAAAGAAGAAGTGTATGTGAGTCAGCCAGACGGATTCGTTAACAAAGATCATCCCGACTACATCTACAAGCTAAAGAAAGCTATCTATGGTTTGAAACAAGCCCCAAGGGCGTGGTTTGACGAATTATCCTCTTTCTTGCTGCAAAATAATTTCACCAAAGGAACAATTGACTCGACCTTGTTTACAAGAAAATTCAAAGATGATATTTTGATTGTTCAGATTTACGTGGACGGCATAATCTTTGGGTCCACTAATCCGAAACATTCAAAACATTTGAAAATCTCATGAAAGGCAAATTTGAAATGTGCGTGATGGGGGAACTAAAATTCTTTCTGGGATTACAAATTCATCAATCCCGACGTGGTATTTTTATAAATCAAGCTAAATATACTATTGAGATTTTAAAGAAACATGGAATGGAAAATTGTGACTCTGTTGGTACACCAATGGTCACCTCACCAAAAATAGGAGCTGATTTATATGGGAAACCCATGGATCCGAAGAAATATCGGAGTATGATTGGTTCTCTCATGTATCTTACTGCTAGTCGACCCGATATACCTTTTGTTGTCTGTTTATTAGCACGGTTTAAGGCAAGGCCTACCGAACTGCACCTCCAAGAGGTTAAACGGATCTTTCGTTACCTACGAAGAACCATTAACATGGGACTTTGGTATCCGAAGGATTCAGAATTTAAACTAACAACCTTTTCAGATGCGGACCATGCTGATGAAGCGAAAAGTGTACCGCTTTTAGGGGGTCATTTAAGCCCTAAATCGTATTTATTTGATCAAATATTGCCCTAAATCGTTCCTTCTGTCATTTTAGGTACTTTTGAGAAGAAATCTGGAAAAGGAAGCATTTTGGACGTTTTTGGAGCATAAAGGTGAAGAAAACGGCAAAGTCTCATAATTATGCTGGAAAATACCTTTGACGGCGTCAGGTATTGGCCCAGACGGCGTCATGGCTTGGAAAAAGAGGTGGATATGAAAATTACTCATGATAAGCCAGAGAATTTTGCATGAAAAATCTGACGGCGTCACCCTTTGAAGTGATCAAGGCCATCACGGTTTAACTTAAAGAGGGACGGCGTCAAGCTCAATTCTGACGGCGTCACCCCTTGATAGGCCAGAGCGGATTTTGGAGCACTAAAGAGGGACGGCGTCAGGAAGGCCATCCGGGAACCCTAAAAGCGGTGAGGTGACGGCGTCAGGATCTATAACATGACGCCATCAGCCCTTAAACTCTATATATAGTTTTGCAATTTTTTGTCATTAGTGTGAAACTTATTGTGTGTAATTTTGGAGGAGAAACCCTAAGACGAATTTCTGCCATTTTTAAGGGTTTTCATACCCTTGGATCTCCCATGTTTAATTGAAGATAAGTGTTCATTTAATCAATCAATATGTCTATGTGTTGTTTGATTATATCTTGTTCTTGTCTTTTGATTAACATGCTAGGCTAGATTTATCTTGTGTTTGCTTAGATCTAATGAAACCTAGCTATTGATTGTTGGTTATTAGTGTGTTATTAATTGTATTGGATGATTGTTCATCTATGTTAGGCTTAAGAAAACTGGCTAACTTCCTATTCGGTAACTTGCTTGAACGTCTTAAGAAACATGAACCAATGCGTACTAAGGTTTTTATGGTTGTATTTAATGCATGAGCGAATTCTAGTGATCCCATGTTAGGAGCTTCCTAGCCGGCTTGACATAGGAGTGAAGTAGGAGCTTATAGAGTTGGGGAAGTACGTACGCCACCCCACCATTGGTATTAAGGAATACACCCATCATCCACGCGATTAATACACACTAATCAACCGGTAAAAGATAGTTAGGGAGTAAGGAAATCTAAGTAAACACATTTCTCTCCATATAAGTTTTACCAACTTTTTTATTTTAAGTTATTTTATTTTATTTGCATTCGTAGTTATTTGGGTTAGTTGACTAGCAACTAATTCCGCCCACTCTTTCAAACCCGAGATTTTACTTGCTTTATTAAAAATATATAAAAACATAAAAAGAATCTTCTCTCACCCTTAGACCTATTAAAGTAGTTTTTCATACCTAACGACACTATTCCCTGTGGAGAACGATCAATCCCCCGTACTTACCACTACACTATACTACATCGGTCAGGTACACTGCCTGGTGGGGTTGTAAGCCTCTTGAGATCCCTCGAGAGGTAAAACCTGTTGTAAGGTCGCAAAACCACGCATCAAGTTTTTGGCGCCGTTGCCGGGGAATAGTTATTGTTTAGGTTGAATTTTTATTTTTTTAGGTCTACTCACTAGATTCCTTTCTAGTGAGATTTTTATTTTATTTTTCTAGGATTTCTTGTAGTCTATCTTTTTCTTTGTGCCCTTTGTTTGTAAAACCATTTTCATTTGTCACTATGGCAGATGAAATTCCATTTAGATCATTGACAATTGAGGAACAATTATATTTCACCAATAGATTTGCTTCCTACGATGAATTTTTGCGTAATCTTAGTGACACCCAAGAGGATTTGGGGATAAAGCTAGATGGGTTTGATGAATTCTGTGCATGTGTGATTTCTATTAGACGATCATTATCAGGATCAATTCCTTTTAGTGAGACCCGTTGGATGAATTTTGAGGAAAGCTCCCTAACCATGGCCGATAAGTTCGACGAATTAATGGATTTGTATGAGCAAGATGACCTAGTTTCTAAGAACATGAACTTAGAATCAAACCAAGACTGTGAAGTGGTTAATGTTGAACTACCTAGGTGCATGCTTGGATTAGATTTCACCAAGACATATGATGAGTATGAGGAATCCTTTAGGCAAATGGAACATAGTGATCAAGTTATTGAGAATGATTCTTATGAATCGGACCAAGAATTTGAGATGAATAGAAAAGGATTTGAGATACCTAGGTGCATGTTGGGGATAGACTTCAACAAATCACATAATAAGCACATAGGTAATCAAGATAAGAGGGAGGATAAAGTAGAAAATCCAAGTCCACCAAGTACTCCACAAAACCCACCATCACTTGAGGCACACACACCGCCCATGACTTACCCGGAAGAAGTAGAAGAAACTGTAGGAATCCCAATGGAGGTAGAACCCTTGGACCAAGCACCACTAGAGGATATAGGTTTGAATACTTATAGTGATAACCTTACTCTTAGTTCCAGGGAATTTCCTAGTGTTGATGAACCGGAACCTCAACCTTTACACAACTTTCCATCCTTAGATATATTTCTAGGAGACAAAAGAGGAACCGACCCACCCATCAACCCATATTATCCGGGTAGTTTTAGGATGAAGGAAGCCATTCACTCACCCCCTTCACCTCACGTGGCATATTTCCACCCTAAGGGTGTGTATCGCTACTTTCACCCGCACTTAATCCTAAGTGTAGGGAAAACCTCTCCTATTTCTGTTAAATAAGGGTAGAGTCAGGCTCGTGACTCGAACAAAAACAAGCGCTTCTTGGGAGGCAACCCAAGCTTTATTTGTTTGTTTATTTGTTTGTTTGATTTTATTTGTTTCCGTATGTGTGTTTAATTTTTATTATTATTGATTCATGTTCAAAACTAATTTGTGAAAATGCTTTATTTTGTTTTTAACTTCGTCTTAACTACATATAAAGGTATTTTGCAAAAGTTAAGTGTAAGGGAAATCTAAATCGGTTTATTAGAACACAAATAAACATGAATCATAATAATATTAAATTAACATACATATTAGTATTTGTTTGAGTCAAATGCTTGTATCGTGTCATGATGAATGTTTTGCAGGAATTCCAGGAAGTAAGGTATAGGTTTTTCCAAAATTTTTCCGGAAACTTAACATGAGAATTCTGTCAGATCATTTCTGACGGCGTCAGGATTTACAACCTGACGGCGTCAGGTTTTAATTTTCTGAAATTTTTGAAAGTTTTGTTTTCATAAAATGTTTTTATTAAATCTCTAACTTATAATCTCCAGGAATCTGCAAAATTATCATTCCACAAGCATTATATCCTTAGATAGAGTTTATCCCGCCGATGTTATGCAGGTTTTCGTGTTTGTTTTCTCAGGTTTAACAGGTTATTTTGGACAAGGAAATGTATGTGGAATCAAGCTTATGGCGATGCATTAGTCTAGAAGCTTCAACATTACCTTGGAAGAAGATCTAACCGTGTTACCACATTATCCACCGAGCGAATCAGGGGAGTATTTGATTTCATTCTTTTACTTTATGCTTTTACATCTTGTTATTTGAACATTGGGGACAATTTTCATCTTAAGTGTAAGGGGGGGGGTAAAAGTACGATACTTTAGAGAATGCAATTACGCTTGATTTTTGTTTGTTTAATAGTAGATGTGTAATAAAACTGAGAGAAATACTTGTTAGGGCAATTTTAGTGCCAAATTTAAAATTTTTTACAACATTTAGGAGTGAAACTTTGATCTTAATGAGCGTCTCATGGATAGGAGTTATATGACTAGCACAAAAACCGTACCACTAAAAAAATTTTCCACCCCAAATATGTGAGGTTCGCCCCTAGAATTGGTAGGAAAAGCATTTATGCTATGATGTGTGTACCGGTAGCACTTAGATTCTAGAACTTGCGTTCGGACCATTCCGAGGCCACAAGTGAGACTACATTCGTGTAGTTAGATTTACTACATGATAAGAGGCATTAGGATTAACCCATTGTTTTACACCTGTGTTTTTGTTATAATTACATTGGCTACATTGGTCAAGTAATTCTCCCACACCCTTTGCGTTGTACTCATTTTTAGTACACGATACCCCTAGTACACCCCTCAGAGCCTATCTTTTCGTTTCGACCTTTAAGCATTTTACTTAAAGGAAGAATTTGTTACACCCCACTAAAATGTACACCCAAATCGCCTTAGCCTACCTTGTATGCACTCATTTTTAGTGCATTATTGTGACAACATTTGTTTAAACCCAAGTTAATTATCTAATTGATTACATGGTTGCTAAGTCGAGTCATATCCTTGTACATATTGTTTTGGGACGATTGGGACTCATGGGTAAAGTACTAGTGTAATGGAGTAATGGGGAAGAACATCATTTATTACCCTCATATGTGCTAAATATTTTAAAAGTACTCCAAGTTTTTCAATTATCTTAATTCGAGTCATTAGAATAGTATTTGTAAAGTTATGTAAAAGTTCAAGTGTAAGGGGAATGCAATGCCCCTATGATGTATTATTTTGGATGGTAGGGCAAAAGTGTATGCGAAAAAAAAAATCAAGAAAAATACAAAAAAAAAATGAGAAAAAGAAAAGTAGAAAAAACATACGGACTACCATCCCATTTTATTTTATGTTTATTTTATGTTTTTGTTATTTTGTTTTTAGCTTAAGATTGAGTCGAGTCTTGGCTTAGCAACATTGTATAGTACATGTAATTAATCAAGATCTTTAACTCGCCACTAGTAAAATATCCCTTATCCAACAAAACCGTGTTTATCATATCCCTACACCTCACGTTATAACCTATTTAAAAGCCCTCTTTGATAGTTTATCTTAGGTGCTTACGCCTAGTGGAGGAGGTTTTCGATCCTTTCCCAAGCCTATGGTAATCTATTTGCTATGACAGGTAGTGAGAGATATTATCCGTTTTCATTTATGAGATTTATTTTGATGACACTTGAGAGATGTGAGTATCTAAACACTACTTGTGAGGTGCTAGTTTGTAATCTCCGTGCTTATTATGATTAAAGTGGAACGACTATTTGTTGTAATTACTTTTATATTAGCGTTAAATTACCCCTAACTTGTATTTTGATTAGAATAAAAGCGCATTTGCTTGAGGACAAGCAAATCTCAAGTGTAAGGGTATTTGATGAAGCGAAAAGTGTACCGCTTTTAGGGGGTCATTTAAGCCCTAAATCGTATTTATTTGATCAAATATTGCCCTAAATCGTTCCTTTTGTCATTTTAGGTACTTTTGAGAAGAAATCTGGAAAAGGAAGCATTTTGGACGTTTTTGGAGCATAAAGGTGAAGAAAATGGCAAAGTCTCAAAATTATGCTGGAAAGTACCTTTGACGGCGTCAGGTATTGGCCCAGACGGCGTCATGGCTTGGCAAAATAGGTGGATATGAAAATTACTCATGATAAGCCAGAGAATTTTGCATGAAAAATCTGACGGCGTCACCCTTTGAAGTGATCAAGGCCATCACGGTTTAACTTAAAGAGGGACGGCGTCAAGCTCAATTCTGACGGCGTCACCCCTTGATAGGCCAGAGCGGATTTTGGAGCACTAAAGAGGGACGGCATCAGGAAGGCCATCCGGGAACCCTAAAAGCGGCGAGGTGACGGCGTCAGGATCTATAACGTGACGCCGTCAGCCCTTAAACTCTATATATAGTTTTGCAATTTTTTGTCATTAGTGTGAAACTTATTGTGTGTAATTTTGGAGGAGAAACCCTAAGACGAATTTCTGCCATTTTTAAGGGTTTTCATACCCTTGGATCTCCCATGTTTAATTGAAGATAAGTGTTCATTTAATCAATCAATATGTCTATGTGTTGTTTGATTATATCTTGTTCTTGTCTTTTGATTAACATGCTAGGCTAGATTTATCTTGTGTTTGCTTAGATCTAATGAAACCTAGCTATTGATTGTTGGTTATTAGTGTGTTATTAATTGTATTGGATGATTGTTCATCTATGTTAGGCTTAAGAAAACTGGCTAACTTCCTATTCGGTAACTTGCTTGAACGTCTTAAGAAACATGAACCAATGCGTACTAAGGTTTTTATGGTTGTATTTAATGCATGAGCGAATTCTAGTGATCCCATGTTAGGAGCTTCCTAGCCGGCTCGACATAGGAGTGAAGTAGGAGCTTATAGAGTTGGGGAAGTACGTACGCTACCCCACCATTGGTATTAAGGAATACACCCATCATCCACGCGATTAATACACACTAATCAACCGGTAAAAGATAGTTAGGGAGTAAGGAAATCTAAGTAAACACATTTCTCTCCATATAAGTTTTACCAACCTTTTCATTTTAAGTTATTTTATTTTATTTGCATTCGTAGTTATTTGGGTTAGTTGACTAGCAACTAATTCCGCCCACTCTTTCAAACCCGAGATTTTACTTGCTTTATTAAAAATATATAAAAACATAAAAAGAATCTTCTCTCACCCTTAGACCTATTAAAGTAGTTTTTCATACCTAACGAACACTATTCCCTGTGGAGAACGATCAATCCCCCGTACTTACCACTACACTATACTACATCGGTCAGGTACACTGCCTGGTGGGGTTGTAAGCCTCTTGAGATCCCTCGAGAGGTAAAACCTGTTGTAAGGTTGCAAAACCACGCATCAGATGCGGACCATGCTGGTTGCCAAGTTACAGCAAAAAGTACATCCGGTGGAGCACAATTTTTGAGAGAAAAGCTAGTAGGCTGGTCATCAAGGAAACAAGACTGTATGGCATTATCAACCGCAGAAGCTTAGTATGCGTCTCTATATGCGTGTTGCGCCCAAGTTCTATGGATGAGGACACAACTCACAGATTATGGCTTCTCTTGCGACCGCACACCTTTGTATTGTGACTCGAAATGTGCCATAGCCATCTTGTGCAATCCAGTACAACACTCGAAGACCAAGCATATTAGAGTCTGCTATCACTTCATAATGGAACACATTGAAGAGGGTACCGTTGAATTATTTTTCGTAAAGACTGAATACCAACTAGCTGATCTATTTACTAAAGCCCTTCCAAAAGAGAGGTTTGATAACTTAGTTCGACGAATTGGCATGCGAAGCCTAACTCCTGAGGAGCTAGAAAGTCTTATCGAATCTTCTTGAAAAACATTTTAAAAGTAGGTTCACTGTAATATTTTTGAAAAAAGAAAATACAAAATTTGAAAAACCAACAAAAACAAAATATAAAAATAGAAATTTTCAAAAATACAAAAACAATAGAAAATATAAAAACCAAAAATATTCTTCTCCGACATGTCTCTCGTATAATCGATATTCTGTACGTATCTAGAAATGTCATTCAACAATGATACAGACTTGTACAGATGCTTGAGCGAGAGTTCATTTAAATTTTTTCTAAAACATGTCGTTTCTCAAAATTTCTTCTCTATGGCTTTCGTATACTTCAGTACGAAACCCGCACTTAAATGACGGCTTTCGTATATTTCAGTACGAAACCCGTGCTACAATGATGACTTCTGATTATTTCAGATCAGGACTCGCATTGTTAATGGCAAAAGAAAACAAAGAATCCTTGAGCACATGATCAAGATTTTTCAAAAAGATTTTTCAAAATCTTTCTCCAAATTATGTGCTCAAGATCCTTCAAAAAGAAAACTCCCTCTATACCCTTAAATTGATTTTGAACTCAAATGTTTAAAAAATATGCTTTATTTAAGGGGGAGTATAAAAAGAAAAAACAAAATGTTCCAAATCATGCTAAAATGATCCGTCTATCTCTCCAAAAAGCTCTCATTTAAATCAGTTGATATAAAAAATATAACTACATGCTATTTTTGTGGGGGAGAAGACGTGATTAAAATGCGATAAAAAGGTTTAAAGATCGTGGATTGAATCTCAATAAGAGCTCAACTCAAGACTTTACCCTCGAATTGACGAAAACTAAAGGTCAATAATCGAAAAGACTTGTACGGGACAGGTAATAATTTAAAGTTGGTTATCCAGTGATGTAAACGAGTTTCGCAAAGGACTTGTCCGAGTAGAATATACCAATTCGAGAGATTATCCTTGAATATGACCGGGATGGGTAATAATTTGAAGCTAGTCTAACTAGTGATGTAAACGTGTCTCGTAATGGTCATGTTCATTGAAAATCGATCAATTAAAAAATGTGCGAACTCTACCCAACATGTGCAAAATTTATCTTAAAAATGCAAGAGCATATGTGAAGGGGGAGTATTTCAGAAAATGAAAAAACTCTCGAAGTGTTAACTAAAATGTGTTTATTTATAAACACTTTGAGAGATTTTCACGAAAGGTTTTATGGCAAGTGATCGATAAATCTAGGATAATCATGGAGTAATAAGGTGATTATGGTTAGGTTTATGTCCAATGATCCGCCAGAGCCAGAGGGATCTACCCAAGGACAAATCCAATAGATTAGAATTAGAAGTCCTTAGGAAAGATTGAAAAAGGGAGTATATGAGAAAGGGAAAGAAGGGTTTGAAGAATTAAAAAGAAAAGTTTAATGAAAGGGTGAAAAGAAATAGCCCTCCATGAAAACTTAGGGCAGAAACCAGGTCAATACATCTGCTATCGGTTATCACTAAAGTGATACTGATATTGAAGACAAGACGTCATGGACCCAGTGACGCGCTGCACCACCCCTCCTAGCCACTCAGATATCTCTTAAAAGATATTTGTTTCATTTTTCACAGAGAACATTGCATAATCTATCGGCCTCTCACTCCGAGATGTGTTGATATTGAAAAGGTGGCACTCTGCTCCATGCCTCCGACTACTAAAACCAAAACTCACATTATCGAGTCTAGAGCCATGAGATTCATCAAAAATCTCTTAGGAACACTTCCATAAGAATACCCTTGTGTTTACTAAAAAGGACACAAGGTGTACAAGAGTCTTAATGAGATCCTCGGTTCTTGCCTTATATCATGATGGTTACAATGCTTCAAACGGTCTACAGTCGTGGGGTGATCTCCAGTGACTCACTGGATCGTGGGTGCACTTCGGTGTGTCTGTGTAAGCCCTTTCGGGGGTATCCGATTAAGAACGGCCCTGGTAAAGATTAGAGAAAGTTTTCACATTATGCTGTTAACAATCTCGAAACCTGAACCTGTAAGTGCTGGATGATTTATTGCTAACTCTTTTATGCAGGTACTGACAAAAGTCCATCTACCATCATCATATGTATCAAACATCTTCACCTCAACATACTCATACTTATGAAGATCATCCTCAACAAAGCTCAAGTGTAAAAGTTCAAGATAAAAGGATCAAGTTAAAGACAAAGTGTAACGACAAAGTCAAAAAGCTAATCAAGATGTCAAGAACAAGTTCATATATCAAATGAGGAATGAATAAGGGGAGATTATTAGCATAAGTATAAAGTCCAATATGTATGAGTATGTTGGAGGACACAACGCATAACCACATGAAGATGTTGATCAAGGCAAGAACAACCAAATGGCAATTACTTTGAAGATCACATTGCATGAAGAATGAAGACTATTCTACATCGATACACAAAGTTCAAGACGTTGAAGACAAAAGACCTATCACCGGGAGCATCATTGAAATGACCATCCCATAGGCGGAGATTGTTAGCATTTAAATTATTAAATGAAAGTGATGGTCATTTGTATTTCATAAACTTTGTGTATGTCGAACTCATGTAACAGAATAGTAGCAAAGGGCCTTGTGTTGGACTAAGCTTGAAGTGTATTAGTTAAAGTCCATGTAATGCTTAGAAATATACAAGTCCAACACAAGCCCATCCAAAGCCCATCAAGAGCATTAGAGCGTCACATACTCTCTATAAATACACACTCTCACCTCTAAAGTTAGCGTGCCTCATAGTGTTGTATAGGTGAGAGTGTGTTAGTATGTGTGTTCTCTTATGGTTTGCTTTTGTTTCTTTCTTTTGAAGTAATAAACATTCGACAAAAATATTATCATACGATCCACACCTTAATCTTCTCATCTATATTTCTTATTGTTGAGTGTCACGCTTTAATATAGTAGTTAGTTGTAGTGATAAAGTTAGTCGATTCTAGTCTTTAAACACTCCATTGTCTCCAAAAAAGACCATCCGTGATCATCTCTTTGTACCTAGGACCTCCCACGCTAGGACAAGTCAAGGTAAAGAGTTTGATCGAGATCCTTTTGGCATGGAGCTAAACGAACTTAGGCCTCAATTTAGAAAGTTTGAAGAAGTCCTTAGAGCTAACGTCATAAGCACCATAGGAAACAGGGATCATGTCAACGCAAGCCTTTGCTACAATGCTCTATTGTGTGTCTACTCACCAACCGTTCAACATAGCCTACTATATTCCCAAAATAATGGCCGATATTCCAGTTTTAGGTACCACAGCCATGCCTTACGGGATGCTTCTTGACCCGTCTCTATAGAGCTTTTGTACCTATTCCTCCAAACGCTAGAGGTTTTGTTCCCGACTACTCCGAAATTAAACACACCTTTTTACCTCTTAGTGATCATAGAGTAGCCGTATCAAGAGGAAAACGAGCTCATCCTCCAACCTCATCATCATCATCATCGGTTAGCGAGGATGATGGTTTACCCAATTCTAGGATTCCTCCACCCGAATACATGAGTCAACTTCCTCCCATCGACAACCAATCCGAGGAGTTTCAACAAACACGAGGAATGATAAAGAATATTGGACGTTGGATCATGAAGCTTAACAAGAAGCTCAACAAGAAGTGAGGATTAGGGAGTGTTTGATATAAGACAATTTCAAACAATGATGTGATGAATTGTTGTGTTCTAAGGATATTATGTTGGTATTTAACATTTATATGAACTAACATAACAATGCAGGATGATAAGACTCGATGTTATTGATTTTTCGTATTTAAGCCACTGTTTGGCTTAACCTACTTATATGGTAAGAACAATATCCTTGCTTTGATTTATATGCACACATGTGTTAGAACCTGTGTTTTTGTGTGTAATCAATCATAACTAAGTAGTTACATAGGTTTTAGGAAAATTTTCAGGAATTGAACGCGTTTTGAGCATTTTGACATGCTATCTGTTAAGAATTTCCATCTAGCAGATATGGCGGAACCAAGTTTTGGGTTCCGTCTGTTGAAAAATTTGGCTCCGCCAAATTTAATCCAACGGATTCTGCAGAACCAAAAATTTGGTTCCGTATTTGTTATCGTTTGGAACCGCCATTCAACAGTAACCTTTTTCAAATTTCCCATCTAATCCCGCTCCTTAGATTACTGATTCTAGTTCTTAGGTTTATTCTACTGATCATTAGGAACATTAGGATCATTTAGGCACACTTAGAACTATAAGAAATCCATTTCCCACCGAAATTTGAAAATTCAAATTTTCATCCAAGTTACCTTTCTGTAACAAGCAAGGAACCCTCAATTTGGTTCCTTGAAATCCGTGGGACAATCAAATGATTAGATTTCCCACTCACTCTTCGCATTTACTGCATATCTTCCCAAATTCACTCAACTCCATTTCTATGGATTGACTTTGGTGATATGACAAGTTCGTTGTCTTCCTCCAAATCATTAGGAACCAACAATCCTCAATGGGTCAACATCAAATCCAAACACAAAGTTCAATACACCTTACTGTCTATAAATTAGAAACCTTAGGATCATCACAATTCACACTTTCACCATCATCTCTAAGCATTACTACTGTTCTTTAGAGCAACTCTTCTCATTTCAACAATGATAAAATCCAACAACTCATCAACCAACAGACCCCCAAGAAGGACAGTTTGTAAGAGTGTCAGACCTTGTTGCTTTGTGAATCTAGCCTCTTCATTAGAAGAGTCATCACCCCTTAACATTTCATCACCTATAGCAAATGAGAACTTTCTCACTCTCTCCACTCCAACACCACCTAATGTGGTTACCAACACTCCACCACCAACAATTACTCTAGTGGCTACCACACCACCACCCGCTCCATCTCAACCAACTAGATAACCATCACCTCTACACTCACCAAAACTCCGTCCAATGGAGCTATTTACTACTCCTCCAACCTCACCACATCTATACTTAGACACCCTTGAAGACCTTCCACCAAGGTCTCAAAATCCACCACCCTTAAATTTTGAAGGTCAAGAACCGCTCCTTTTCCATCCCATTTATTGGGATATTCACGGTCTTCTCTACTGTGATTAAGCACCACCACAACCGCAACCTCAACCACTTTCACCAAGTTCCACCCTCAATGCCATTGATGAGGAAATGTGGATTAACCAACCCAACACCCAAGGCGAGATCAATGAAGAACTTGATCGTCTTTATGCCTTCTCCAATATGGTGGATTCCCACCTTCATGAGGCTATGGATTTGCAATCAACTTTGATGGCTTCCAGCATGTCTCCAAACTACATTCCTCGACCTCCACCATCAAACAACCAACCACCACCACTACCAACTCATGAACAAACCCTTCCACCACCTAGACATGGTTGTATCATGTGCGAGAGGACCGCCCATTTAACTCAACGAACCAACATCTTGGTTCATGAGTTACAAAACAAAATGAGGTTCATTTTGAACCACATCCTAGAGCGCCTTAATGCTCTATCCCATCCTCCACAATAGATATTAGAAGTTTCTCCTTTGTCTCCTTTTATTGGACTTCATCGGTCTTTTTAGAACTTCTCTTTTTTTAATTTCTAGGATTTTTTATTTTGTAACTCCTTGTTTTGTGACTTTGATCACAAACAATTTTCAATGGAAGGATGTTATGTTTATGCTAGTGTGAGACCAATATTTGTGCATTATCTTGGTTGGATTAAATTACTAACACTTGCATTATTAGATGGTTGGTTTAAACTATTAGCTTGGTTTGACCAATTTATACATAGTTGACTTCTTTAAGTCAAACAATTTGAAATACAATTTTTGGTTGAACTCATATTACTAACATTAGTCTTATAGCACTTGTCATCCTCACATCCAATACGTTGGTACCCTAGCAACGGGGAGTATAGATCGAGGGGGAACATATCAAGCACTAACCTTTATTTTGTATCATTTCTCATCCTTGAATCATATACGTTGGTACCCTAGCAACGAGGAGTATAGATCGAGGGGGAGCATATCATGTACTAATCTGTCACAACTCGTAATTCCAGGGCATTTTTCCGAACCTCGACAATTTACTATTCATGAGTTACTATTCATTTTTACTATTCACTGGCACTATTCATTCCAAAATTTTTATTTCATATTCTCGTAAGTTAAACTATTTTAATGATAACCCGAGATTTTGGCACTCGCCGGATCATTTCTGCAAGAATCACGAAACCGTGTCCCAGATTTACCTTAAGGTTTAAACATCATTTAGGCATCCCGATATGTCCAAACAACATTACCAACAATAGAAATATATGTTTTCCACCTTCCGTGACATTTTCATGAATTTTGGAATTTTAGGATACCCGGTTTTAAGTTTTGTGACTTTACGACTTACAGTTAGCAATTAACGGGACCAAAACTCACTCCGTAAGTCAAGATAATTATCCAACCTAAAATATCTAGATATTTTCTCAAAAATATCTAGATATTTCAAAAACCTATTGAAATTACCATTATACCCTTTCGTTGAAATTACCAAAATGCCCTTGGCCTATATAATGCCTAAACTAACTTCATTTCACTAAAAAAAATCACAAACCCTCTCCCTCTTCCTCCCTAGTCCACGGCCAAACCAAGAACACCACAAGGATCCATAAATTTTTCTAGCAAAAGTGTTATACTAGTTCCTTATATCATCCTTGTTAGGGTTTTGCAATAAAAACTCCAAGGGTGTGGTCATTTTTCATCCTAACTCATCAAACAACAAGTAAGCTCAAGAACACCATTTTTGATCATTTCATACTTCCTTTTGTTCATATATTGTTGTATCTTCTAGTTACTTTGAGAACTTACCATGCAAAAGATATGTATACATACCACTTGTTTTATTTTTCACAAAAACTATCTCAAACTCTAGATCTGTACGTTTTATTAAAATCCCCGCGAAGCCCATTATTTTTAGCGATGTTTAGGACCCATGACACCCTAAGAAGGTGTATGGTAGGATTGAGTACTTGTGGAGTCGATTTGAAGTAGTTTGGTTAAGTTTTGTACAAGTTATAAACTAGAAAACTCATTTTTAGACACTATTAGATAGTTGCTGTCCCATTTTGCAAAACGTGGGAAACTCAGGGGCTAGGGTGTAATTTTGGACCAAAGATTTAGAAAATACTTTCAAAAACGAAGCTATGGGCGAAAGAACGGATTAAAACGAGTTTATAACGAAGAAGTTATGATTTTTCAAGTTTAACGACGAAAAACTATTTTCTGAAAATACTACTTGCTGTTGGACGACATTCGACGGACAAAACGAGGCGTTAGACGTGATCTAGGAGGGCCGAGCTACTGAAAATATGTTAGTTCATGTTATGACGAACGCGTGGATATAAAGAACGTTGAAAACGGACTTGTAACGACCGAGATATGAATTTTTGAAAAGCCGACGAACTATACTTATTTTGACAGCATTACAACACATATATTTTCTAAGTGTAAAACTAGCAAGTCACTAAGTTCATGGCCGATTTTCTATATGATCGAGGCGCGTATGATCAAAAGTCAAAGGAGACGACATGAAGATTATGTTACAAGGATTTCAAAAACGTCAAGTTCTATTCCTAACTCTTAACGTACAATATTTTGCGACTAGTTTTGCGAGGCCGTTTGGTCATATTTTCACAAGTTGTAAAAAGGGTTATTTTGCGACGAAACTATTTTATTTGGCGATAAAACATCAAACAAAGATCATGGAGTGCCGTTTCAACATATTTACACGAAAAGTAGTTCATAACTTGCCGAGACGTTAAAAATGTAGTTTTCGACGATAAAAATTATTTTCAAAACTAACGAGTGGTATCGTTAACATACGTAATTGCATGAGTAGAATCATTTCATTTGCTTACCTTAGATCATATCATTCACATTAGGTCGCGGTTAGAGACCGAGCCTCATTCCAGCATATTCACCACTAGTATTGTTGCTATCGCATCAGGTGAGTTTCATAGCCCCTACTTTATACGTTTTGAACTTTTTGGGGGAGATACATGCTTAAACTGCTTGCTTACATACATGATTGTGTTAAACTTATTTGCGTTACTCTTGAAAGCATTACGCGGACCTAAGTATCAAACACTTGGGGTAGCCGTGCAGATCATATCCCGGACCTAAGTATCAAACACTTGGGGTAGCCGAACATAAGTCTCCTCGTGAGCAGCATTGATAAGTCTCCTAGTGAGCAGCATTGATAAGTCTCCTCGTGAGCAGCATTGATAAGTCTCCTCGTGAGCAGCATAAGGTCTATTAGTGATATAGAACGCATATCGTATACTTGCATGTCTTACTCAAGCTATATTTTAGCAGTGGGTTGTAAACACACAGGTTGCAAGTGTTGTTATGGGCGGGATTTGCAACTGAGTGGATTTACAATGCCTTTGCTGGGAAAATCTTTATTCGAGTACTTTACTTGTTAAACAAACTCTATGAACTCACCAACCTCGTGTTGACACTTTAGCATGTATTTTCAGGAACTAAGCAACAGCACGCTACTGGAGGCTTTTGGCAGGGCATGGCATGGTCATAGAAGACTCTGATAAAACATTTGGGACCGCTTAACTTATTTTATGGGCCAACTTCCACACCACTTTTCATAATGTAAATTTAACACTTTTGACTTCTCAAATATATTCTAAATGATTGATGTGAAAACCGTTCTTTACACTTGTGTTATGATACCAATTGAGTTGCACCCCAGCGACACGTAAGCTTCCGCTGGACCCGATTTTGGGGGTGTGACATAATCCTTGTTTTGTAGCATTCATAATCTTTGAATCACATACGTTGGTACCCTAGCAACGGCGAGTATTGATCAAGGGGGAGCATTACATACACTAACTTTTGTTTTGTAGGATCATTCATCATAACCTTGGCACTCCAATTAGGAGGAGTATTATCCAAAGGGGAGCTTTTACGTTCTCAAAATCCATGCATTCTACTTGGTACTTCAAATTAGGGGGAGTAATCACCAAGGGCCATTTTACCACATTCCGCTATGCATTTTTTCTTTTTGTTTCGACAAAAAGGGGAAGATAAGTTAGATTAAACTCATACATTGCACACATGTTTTATGACAAAATTGATTTCAAAAGAATTCAAAATTTGCATAAAACTAGTTTTAATCTATATTTTTAAAATACTTATACTTTACTTATTCCTTTTCTTAAAAATAAAATTTATGTTTTGTCATCAACAAAAAGGGGGAGATTGTTAATACAAATATCGTCCTAAAAACGTTATTTATATTTTACGATCTTTGCTATATTTTGTTAATGACAATTATAAAGTTTATCTTTAGCAAAGCTTAAATATAAGTGAAAGTCTTTTACATTTATACTAATAGGCTTTTAAAACCCATCATATACATGCTACATGATCACTAGGATACATGTTACATACATATATACATTTACATGTTTTACATGTTTTTCATTTTAATTCTTAAAATGTAAATATATACATGACATCATGGCATGCATCATTTTGATAGCTTGTAAGACTTAACATAATATTTTGGAAAGATCTTCAAGCAATGAGTTGGATTGTGTAAGATCTTGGTAAGATCTTGTAAGAGCTAGTTGTCATGTCCCGGCGGACCCAAACAGCTGTATGGGCAGAACCAAATATTTGGGCCCGCCAAATCCATCCCTTGTCTGGTCAGTTTTTCCTATAAATAGCAAGCTGATGATCTAAGGACACTAATCACTTACATAACATAAATTGCATATACATTCTTTATTAGTTTACTAACCCATTCATTCATTCATTTCATTTGTAGAGATCTTTCTTTTGTAGCAAAGAGATCAAGCATCAAGGTTCAACACAGTGTTGTAAACCTTTAGAGTAGTTACTGTGTGATTCATTTGTAGTTCACAAATCATTGTTTATACCAAACATTCAATAGTGATCGGTTAGTGTTTTAGTCCTCAAAACACATAGAGTTTCGGGAGTGGTTGTACCCTTGTAAAGAACTCGGTATCTAGCTTAGTACCAGAAAAAGGTTATGCAACGTTGGGAGTGGTTGTACCCTTGTTAAGAACTCGGTATTTAGCTTAGTACCGAAAAAAGAGTAAGCGATGTGTAAAGGTTTTTCTCCACCTAGAAGGGAGCTTGTTTCTTAATGAAGAAAAACTCTCGAGTTAGAGGCTCGAGGAGTGGAGTAGGGCAAGGAAGAGAGTCCTTGTAGACCGAACCACTATAAACATCCGTGTTGTGGTTTGATTGGTCTTTCCTTACTTTCTTTACTTATATTGTTTGATTATTAGCATTAGTTTGAAATCACGGTAAGTACTCAAAGCGAATAAAAGTTAAAAACGATAAAAACTATTCAACCCCCCTTCTAGTTTTCCATAAATTCTTAATGTAAAGTTATCATCAAAGTCAAATAGAGGATTTGATATAGTCAATTTCCTTATCCACCATTAATAGGGTGACTAATTGTTCTCCAAAAGGTGAATTAACTACGCATTTCTCATCCCTTAAAACATCAAGTCTAGGTGAGGGCGGTGTGTATGCTAGTAGTGGAGATGGGACATGTGCGGTACTTTGTGGGCTAGAATTATGCACCTCGTCCTTTATATTCTCCAAATCAACCTCGTCACTCCCCTCGGGTTCTTCTAGGTCTACATAAGGATTAAGTATTTGAGCTTTAAGAACAATAAACAATTGTTCAGACCGTTTTAGACTTTCTTCTAATGAAATAGACAAAAAAATCTTGCATATTGATCTCACTGAGAGAGGGTGACTGGTTAATATAGGTTTGTGGAGGTTGATCAAAATAAGGTAAGTCATAATTGCTACAAGGGACATGCTCATAGACAAGCAAGTTCCTAGTTTGACAATCAGAGCTATAGTGAGGACCTCCACATAACTCACAACAGTAAAAATGTTGCGACTAGCTCGGTGAATCATATGGATATTGGGCATAACCAAAATTTTGATTGTTACACGGAACCTGCTCATAGACAAGCATGTTCGCTGTTTGACAATCAAAACCTTGGTGAGGGCTACCTCCACAAGACTCACACGAGTATGTCTCCACACGTGTTGCGGGGGCTGGTTGAAGAAGTTGGTTGTTTCATTGTAGGAATAAGGATTTTGGTCATAGACAAACCCGTTTCCCGAATCTACAATGCTACAACCAGGGTAATTTCCACCATTTTGAGGAACCCAAACCATTCACAACCATATAGGTTAGATGATGGCATAGAGAAAAATTAAACGGATATAGAGGATAAGAGATAGAGAATTAAACAGATAGGAGGATAAAGAAGAATATTTTTAATTTTTGAAAAAGGAAAATATTTTTTCATTTTTTAATTTTAAGAAAATAAACTTTCAGAAGAAAGGATCTTCAAGGCACCAACGCCAAACACAAGGCAAAATTCTTAAACAATCTCCCCGGCAACGACGCCAAAAACCGATTCGATTGTAAGCACGGGTTAGTTTTAATATTTGTATTCCCGTTAGATGAAAGTTCACTTGAGGACAAATGACAATTAATCTTCCGGAGTCGTATTCCACGCCGAGATTTGAATTGAAAATCACGTTTATGTCTTTTCTTTAATGCTTAATTATCGAATATTTTTTGTTTGGTTTTTTTAATATATTTTTAAAAGCTAAATTAATTAATAAAAGAAAAACGAAAAGCAAAACAATAATAATGCGACCTAAAAAGATAATAATAATGGATATGCTTGTCAATTGAGGTGAAAAGATCATTAAGTGTGACTTAGAGTTTTACCTGGTGAATTAATACCCGTTTTGAAAACTATGTTCTCACAACGTTGGTTTATTTTAAAAATAATCTTTAATCTTGGTAATAATCACTAGATTTAAATGATTGATTATCGTAACGGCTTTTGCCCGTTAAAACAACCAAGTAAATAAATCTAAAATAAATCCGGAAATTATTAACTAACAATCTTCAATACCCATTTAAAAAACTATTTTCTCACAACGTTGGTTTATTTTGAAAACAATTCTTTACCTTGGTAAAATTACTATTTTTAATTAATTACTCTAACGGAAATAAACATAAAAGGAGATAGTCGAAAAGGGATTAGAAGTTACCAAATTTAAGACCGAAGGTAAAATGAACTCGCAAAAATAAACTCCAACAATTCTCATCTACAAACTCATATACCAAATCTTATCTTTGAGTTCTCCATAGTTGCTCGTTAATCACCAACAATTATTTGATTAATAATTACTAATCTCGCAATTTAAAATAAGAATTTAATGTTTGACAAAAATCTTTGAAACAAATTAAAACATAATTTGTAAATTGTTGAGTAAATGAAGTATTGAATGCAAAACTTGAAATCATTATCTTAAAGATAATAAAAATGGCTACAATAATGAAAAGGTTGGTTCATACTAAGAAATTTAAGAAGCAAAATGACTAGAACATTAAATTCTAGATAATAACAAAAGAAATTAAATAACAAAAAGATTACTTTGACTTTTGGATCATTCAAACTGTGTAAGAAATAAAATACTCCCTCCGTCTCAATTTAATTGTCCATATTTCCTTTTATGGATGTCTCAAATTAGTTGTTCACTTTCCCTTTTAAGTAAAAACTAGAGAATATAGTAAAGGAATATTCTCTTTGAGTGGTTGAAAACAAAAGTGGCCCCACTTTTATTAAACTATGTGTTTTTTGTCTCCTGACATTAAATTGAGACGGAGGGAGTATAAGAATGAAACTAAAAATGATTCAATATTTAAAGTATTAATGATATGCAACAATAAAGAATTAAAATTTGTGTTGGTGATGGTGACTTGGTCCGAAGATCAAGATGATACCCCCTTTTCACTTTGCAGATCCTTCATATTAAATAAGGTTGATCAACCAAAACTCTCACATTCTCGTACCGTTGATATTTCAACACTCAATGTGGCATGGATCTAATAAAGATAGTCAAAGATTGGTCTCCAAGCCAAAATATGGTCACATGTCTGACTGTACTATAAGATTCGGGTGTGAGGCCTTTGTGAACTGCTGCTGGGCTCGATAATGGGATTTTCTTCATACTTCAACAATATTTAATAATCGACCAAAATCTCGTACTTTTGCTCAAATATTCATGTCTCGTACCTACAATAATAAATGACACATTTAAATGATATATGCACTTATAATACACATTTTTGCTATTTATTATGCCATAAATATGAGGATTTCGATATAAAATATATGAATAATTTAACAGAGGCTGAGGCGGGTTATGAGGGATAATGTAGTATGAGAAATCGGCATCAGCTTGATATAGAATGGAAGAACTACTTTCAGATCCATATTCATCTGGAGGATATCTTGATGAGTCGTTAATCCCAATTTCTTCCACGGAACTATCTGAAAACTTGATGGCTTCAGGGCTGTCATCAAAGGTTATGTGAAATGTTTCTTCAGATTGTTGTCTCCTTGTGTTGAAGACCCTGAGGGCTTCGGAGACAAGGGAGTACCACAGGAAGTATCCATCATCAGCTTTGGCATCAAATTTGCCGAGATGGTCCTTGTGGTTGTGGATGAATGATGTGTTCTCGTTGTAGGTATAAATTATGTTATCAAGTTTTACATTTATATTTAGCCGACTTAACCTATAACAAGCACTAACGGGCAGTGTACCCGATCAATGTAGCCTAGTTGGTAAGTAGAGTGTCAATAACTAAGAGTGGAACGTCAACACCTAAGTATCTATCAGTATTTTAATCCTAATGTTAGTTCTAATTAGACCTAATCTAACGCAAGGGGGTTTTCAGCCTGAGAGACTGGCACGATGTGTAGATTAAGTAAACTATAATTAAAGGTGATAAGGTGATTGACACACACGTACACAGATAGAAAACAGATATAGATAAGAGGCCTAGCCGATAGTAAAGTAGATTATGTTTGCTATATTGCTTAGCTATATAAGATGCGTACTAATTCTGGTCTTTCTCGTTGGTTTTCCACATGTATGTGCATACCATTCCAATGTCTAGATCCAGTCTAAACGTCTAGATTTTAGGTATTAAGTCTTCTCGACGAACTAATCCTGTCACGATTAATCAGATCTCCACATAAAGTCCACCTTAATGATTACTAAGTTTATGTATTATTTATCCCTTAAGGGCTTACATTAATCATGCAAACGATGTTATTGAAGTAATTGTGCGAGCCTAAGGTCGACAAGGCACGATAAACTATGCAAGTAATCAAAACATACGCATGAACATCCAAATAAACATCAAATAAACTGATAACTGATGGGGAAGCAGATTAAATGCGAGTCAAACGATGAAGACAAGGCACGCAATCTTGATGGATTAAAGAGTACTAATACAAATAAGGCAAATCTACTTATCTAGTTCAGATACTAGTAGGACCTTCTTATTGATCTGAATTCATCCTTCTGGTTGTGTCTTGTGTGGTCAAGTCGTCGCCTTCTATGGTAGATTATGTGTATCAACTTTGGCGATCGAATAGGGTATTTATACATTCTGGAAACAGAATCGATACGGCGTATCCATTAAGTTGATACGCCATATCTAGGTAACTTAGCGTAGGGTCTAAGATTATTATATTCAAGAATATTCGTACACCGCCATATGATACGATGTACCTTCAATCCTTATACGGCGTATGTTCTTCAATATCTTGGATTCTCTGGTGAAGTCTTGAGATTGATACGCCGCATCTCTGAGATGACATGCGGCGTATTAGGAGTAGAACAAGTTAGATATTCTTACGTTGACCAAGGTTTCATATACGACGCATGGGATAAATCTATGCGGCGTATGCTTCAAATTCAAGCAATGGTCTTCATAATTGTTTAAGTCTTGATGTATGGCGTATCTATCAAGAATGATACGGCGCATCTTCCTTTAGTTCAGTAGACTTTTCCATCTTGATCCATTTTGCTCCAATTTACGTCCAAAATAGCTAACTTTCACCAAATGCTTGTTTATAACTGAGATTTACAAAAGTAAGCGATTAAGTATCAATTCTAATATAAAATAATATAAAACAAGCGATAAACATAGGATAAATGATGCTAATAAAATGTTGTTATTTGATATCATCAAATATCCCCCCACTTGAACTTTACTTGTCCTCAAGTAAACCTTAGATTAAACTTATGAAAATGTATCCTAAACATAGTCTAGGATTTTTTAAATTTTAAGCATTTATTTGTTTGATCATAATTGCACAACCAAACACCTCACGAAGTAGGAAAATGAAATCACTCAAATTACTCAACTAATCTATGCGGTAACATTTAAGTAATTCGCTCAATTGCTAGGTCGTGATGAATATTTTATCATAAGCTTGGAAAGGATGCACATCTCCACCACTAAAGCTAACGAGTGACAAGTCTAAAGCGGTAAATCGGTTTAAACATGATAAGGCTTAAGGGTTAAACCTAGCTTTGTTTAAACATCTCCTACACAAACTTAGTAGATCGCTGGCGCGAGCTCTGGATTCCTCAAACAACGGATTGCCACTAAGGTGGAATCTTAGATCGCTGGCGCGTTATTTGATTAGTCTAAAACTCGGATATTCACTACCTTATTCGTGAACTTGACATTCTCACTAAGCCATTACTATATCCGGATGCTCGAAAGCTAAAAACGAATAAAGTAACTTGGTAAAGGGTAGGGATAGAACTTTGGGAAATACATAAATTGGTGTAAAATCAATGTTGAAAAAATAATGAATCGGTAGCCGGGCGGTCGACCACCCTGCAGCGATTAATCGGCCAAGGCGGGATTAATCGGATTGGCATTTTTTGCATGTTTTGGGTATTTCTGGAGACTAAACTAAAGATCGTAACTGATTCCAAGCCTACTATGTTTCCAAACCACAATAAAAGGCTCAAATTCTGATTATGAGGCTCATTGTGCGTTATAAGTGAAATAAACGATCCCCAAATTAAGTAGAATGCCTAATTTTTTATTTTTTTAAAGCTGAACGATTTGGCCGATTTTTGGCCGATTCTTTTGCCTGGCCGATTTTTGGCCGATTCGGCCGATTTTTGGTCGATTTTTTTTCCTGACCGATTTTTTGACCGATTTTCAAAATTCCACATGGTATACGGCCGATTACCTTGTAATCGGTGATTAATCGGCCGAGTTGACCGATTTTTGCAACATTGTGTAAAATAAAAATAAAAAAATAGGTAGATTAAGTTCTAACAAGCGTGGTTAATTACTTCCCAACAATCCCATGAAAAAGACACATATCATAGACTAACTCACGTTTTTACACAGTAACTCACGCTTTAGGTAGACACGAATTAGACTCAACGATATCTCAATCAAAGAATAAACCTTAGTTGGCGTTCCTATAAAGGTCAACTCCCATGCAATCCATAAATATAATACAACAAGTAGTAGCGATATCTCTGCTAGCACATAACTTCACATCATTGGTTTATAAGACTTACCAACATCTTCTTTCTTTTTCTTTTCATTTTTTTGATTTTTTCTAAACATCAAATATACTACTAATGGTGTAAAATTTCACCACATCACAATCATAATAAATCTGGATAATTTTTCCATACTTTTCAATACTTGAGATATAAAAATAATAGTGATAGCAGTAAACACACGAAAAATAATAAAATAATGATAACTACTATCACATTACCATCACATTGTACAATTCCCGACCTAACCAAAGATAAGAAACATGCACACGTACACACTTTAAACAAGTAACTGACCACGGACTTAAATCTACAGGGTAGGCTAAGGTGTAAGGGTGTAACGAAACATTTAAATATTGGTGTAAGAAACGAAAGGAATGGCTCTAAGGGTTTTTCTCAGGGTATCTTACTCTAAACATAAGAGTAACAAAAGGTTTTAACATGGGGATTAACTAACCAGTGTAGTTAGTTAATATCACATAACATATGCAGGCTATTTGGGTGTAATCCTAGAAATTTACCAAGTTAGACAAGTCACTCCAATTATATCATTAATACTCATAATGGTGGTCTCGAATAGTATACAAGTCAAGTTCTAAAGTTTACTACAAGTCACCAGCACACTCATATTTTAGTGGAATTTGGGTAAAATACTGGGAAACGTATAAGGCTTGATTCTCACAATATGGAAATAAGGGTTATGTGTGCGGTCATGCAACTTAGATTTCACAGAAACATGCTAGATTTTTTTTTTTTTTTTTTTTTTTTTTTTTTTTTAATTTAAGAATATTAAGCATATATTAAGCATATTTTGGAAAAATAAGGACAAGTAAGATTCTAATTCTCCACCCCTCCCCCCCCCCCACAATTAAGATAAACAACGTCCTCGTTGTGTAAAATAATATTAAAAACAGGAAATAGAAAGTATTAGAATGGAAAACTCCCCTGAGATTTGCTCGGTATGATCCTCCATTATGCGTTTGTGAGCAACTTTTTATTTTCTGTGTGTGGAATGGCATTTGTGTCGCCATGACTAGAACGTCACACATAAAATATAAAATGTATGTAAACCACCACTTCCTTGCGAACAACCTGTGTTAATTATCATGAAAATCACAGCTAGTGTGTCTCTTATTAATCGATGGTTAGTTAAAATAAATAGAAAAATTAAAATTAATGTTAATGCTTAATATTACTTTATCATACACAACAATAATATGAGAATAAGAGAAGATGAGAAGATAGAGATGGAGATGGGAAGGTAACTTCTTAGATATTAGATTGAGAAAGAATGAGATACAAGAGAAGAATACCCCTAGAAGCAACATACACATCCAATCCTTCCAAGTGAGGAGGGGAAGGGTATTTATAGGCTTCAAGGATGGAAGGCTTGGGTGGGCTTGGATTAAGCTTGGGCCTTTTACATGGACTATAATCATACATTTAATCTATAAGGTTAATCCAAGCCCATTGAAACGGAATTCGTAGCGGCAAATAATTAACGATTTGTGATATTGTGGTGAGTGTTTTGTGTAGCGTTCAAAATAGAACGTGAACTGATCAGAATGTAATTGCAAACAGTTGTACTACACGATAACTAAAGTCTAAAGAAAATTCTTAACATCTATCAAACATATAAAAACATGTAACGAAACTGAAGTAAAACAGAAATGGGGAATTGTCTCCTATTTAACTTGAAGGGCATTTTAGCATTTGATGGACTTATGATCATCTGTGGTATAGCAAAAACTGTCCCAACCATTCCACCTGAAATGATTCATGCCTCTATATTAATAGTTCCCATACGTTTTACCTGCAACCTTGTGTCGTTGCAAAGACCAGCCTTTTGGGCGGGTTCGCTTCATGATTTTTTTTATAAGAATATAAACTATGTAACAAAGAAATCGTAAATTTATAACAATGTGTAATGATATGTACCGAGCAAACGTGCCGTTGAATATAGGAACCCAAAATCAAATCATTTATATCGCAAAAAAGTCAATTATTCATAACATACCACATAGTTAAAAAACGTAAAAATAATCAAAGCCTATGAAGCACTTCTTTATAGATTACATTGGTTGTGCGGTTCGTAGTTTTCCTCATTATCACAGCAAAAAAAAATGTAACTAAATATCAAATAAGAAACCTAAAACTACCAAATGATCACCACATATTTGTACTCCAAACAGATCCTCGGATAGATGGCGCCTTAACAATGCCCATTCTGCTGCTTGCCTGACCCTGTCGACCACGTCAGCGATATAAACCACAATTTCTTCACCATATCCCCAGCATCAATTGCTATCAACCATTCATTATTATTATATTTCATATAAATATAGGTAATATTAAGTAACTTGATTCAATGAAGACAAATATAAACATTTTAGCTGCAACTTAAATTTACAAAAGAGATGTGCGAGGATGTAAAACTTACCTTTTTCGTGATTTTAGCTGAAGACAAATATAAACATTTTAGCTGCAACTTAAATTTACAAAAGAGATGTGCGAGGATGTAAAACTTACCTTTTTCGTGCTCTTAACTTCTAATAAGCTGAAATAAATATTTGTTACTTTCATTTACCTGTTGCGATCACTCATTTTGACCACTAATATGAAGTAAGCTTAAATAAGCTGAAACAACCCACTTATAACCACTCATTTTGACCACTAATACAACGACTCGACATAGTTGAAACAACTCGATAAAATTAAGACTAAGTGATAACAAATATTTTTAGAATATATTGAAACTAATACCCTAAAAAGAAAGAACATGCAATAAAATAGAGTAAGTTGTATAAAGTGCCAAACGCAAAAATAATACTACCCCCGTACCGAATAAAGATGAAGAATGCAGAAAAATGCCGGGTCATTTGGATCAACAATTTCATTATGCGCAACAACTATTACTTGACCAACAACATAATCATTCTCATAGGCATTTTCTTGGGCATCATCGTGTATCAGTTACAAAACATGTATATGTAGAGAGAAAAAGAAGTTATGTCAATAAAGTTATAGAGGTGCAATTTAAAATCATTTATACTTAGTAATGGGTAAATTTAGGTTGTATTTAAATTCACACGGGTCACATAGCAAGTGAGCCATCCAAACACAACACAACATCAGATAAGCTATTTAAACAACAATTCCCAACACTCTTGAAGCTATTTTGATTATTCTCAATAAGTTTTATTATTATTGTAAAATTTTGTACTCATATTTAAGAAACTAATTATTTATTAAAAAAAATGAGGCAAAAAAAAAGAGTCAAAAGCTGTTTAAGGTAGACCCAATCTAGGTCACACAAAATATACCAGTTTTGAACTGGATCCCATTTTTCCAAGTTCAATTATTAGTTTGTTTGACGTCCTGTCATTTAGGAGAACCAAAAAATCATGATCTTACCATTGGGTATGGAGATGTGACCTTAGCATGCTACGTGCACATTTGTTTGGTTCGGTAGATGTTTTGGCATAGCCATTGATTGTTCGTTTACTTTCGGCTACCGAGGGTGGCTGGCTCTTGACATCACTTTGTTGTTCCATCGCTCCATTGTTGTTGACCTCTAATGACTTTTTGACTTTCATTTTGGGGTTGATGTGTACAGATGGCGGGATAAGCGTTTCTTGTATTTCCTGTTAACCAAAAAAACATCACAAATTATGATGAGTTAATATAACATAGTAAAACAATTTCTAGGAAATTTGAAGCGAATCTATGCATTTAGTCAATGGCCTTTTACATTTTGCAATAAATATGCAACTAACTTGGTTGTATTCTCACTAAACTACAAAGACAACTAACATTGGTAGTCTTCAACTATTTGTTTACTATAATATAATAGAGTTGGGTGGTTTTTTCTTTTTACTTTTTAAGATATATTGTGTAGGGCTACCACTGCTAGTAGTCTTTGTAATATGCAGGAACATCATGGAGGCACCATCGAAACTACCTTACAAACAACTCAATCACCTTCATGAAGGCACCATCGAAACTACCTTACAAACAAAACACAAGAATAAAAAAAAGGTCAAACTATCGTTATATATGGTTTTATACCAAGACCAAACCAGTTTGCTCCATATCTGACCACAATTCCAGTTTTATATTGGATCCGAACCCAAATCATTTTTAGAAATTTAGTGCTTCTTATGGATTTAGATAAAGTTCAAATGAGCATCGTTCCAATTGAATAACCAATCTCAACCAAAAAAACTAAATATATAACTGCACTCACCTATTTAAACGGAAATTTTTGCCCATTTACTTACAAATGGGTCAATTCTTGTTATATTTTATCTCCAGCGCTTTAAAACGGCAAAAATGAACAGCTTCATGTTATAAATAATTATATTGGGAACCTAATTCTCAATGGTAAATTGATATGAAATTCATAGTGAATGTGTACAATAAATAGTCAGTGTGTACATACCTCCTCTTCAGCAGGGGCTCTTTCCGGCGATATATGAACTGTAACAGCTTTCTCCGGCAACAGCGGTGGCGGAGGGACGGCGGCGGTTAAAAAAAGTACCAAAAAGGTTATAAAAATTCAGATCCTCAAATAAAAACTACAAATCTATCAAATAAAACCTTTAAAACTTTATTAATAATCATAGATCTATTAAATAACTCAAAATACCTCAAAACTTGAAAACCCTTTTTGGTGGGCGTGGTCTCGGTGGTCGTGTGCTGTGGTGATAGGACTTTCGTTGGAGGTGCGGCTTTAACAGTGGTGGCAGATTTAAAAGGTGGCGGCGGCGGATTTAGAGTGGGTGTAGGTTTGTGTATGTTTTAGGTTAGAGAGAGAAGGGAGTTGATTTACGTGATTGTGTGTGTTTTTTTTTAAAAATAAAGTGGAAGTGGAAGGTGGGTGTTTGTTTCAAGGGTAGTTTGGGGAATACATTAATTTCAACATTTCACAATTTGACTTTTCATTTTTCCCATGTTGACCATACACTCTTTATATGTAGTTAAGATAAGGTTAATCCAAGCCCATTGACTTAATTAACTAAACTAAACAATGACACACTTAATTAAACTATTACAATGACAAATGACCATCACTTTAAAATAAATCCTAACAATCTCCCCCTAAGGGATGGTCATTCAAATGATGCTCCATGTGAGATGGTCTTTCGTCTTCAATGTCTTTGAGCTTTGAGTGTCGTTGTATAGCAGTCTTTGTTTTTGATTCCTTCATGCTATGTGATCTTCAAAGTATTGTCTTTGAGGTTATTCTTGCCTTCGATCAACATCTTCATGTGATTATGACGTCGTGACCTCCAACATACTCATACATCTTGAACTTTATGCTTATGCTAACAATCTCCCCATAATCTTTCATCATATTAACTTGTTCTCGACATCTTGATTAGCTTCTTGACTTTGTCTTTTCACTTTGTCTTTAACTTGATCTTCTTGTCTTGAACTTTTACACTTGAGCTTTGATGAGGATGTTCTTCATAAGTATGAGTATGCTGAGGTGAAGGTGATTGATGTATGTGGTGATGGTTAATGGATGTTTATAGGTAGCTGCATAAAACCGTTAGTAATAATCATCCAGCGCTTACAGGTTAGGACTTTGAGATTGTCAACAGCATAGTGTGAAGACATTCCCTAATCCTTCCCCAAGCCGTTCTGAACCGGATACCCCCGAGAGGGCTTACACGGACACACCGAAGTGCACCCACGATTCAGTGAGTCGCTGGAGATCACCCCATGACTGTAGACCGTTTGAATCACGTAACCATCATGATGTAAATGGCAAGATCCTTGGATCTCATTAAGACTCTTACAACTTGTGTCCTTTTTGACGAACACAAGTGTATCATATTGGAAGTGTTCCTAACGAGATATTTTGTTGAATCTCATAGCTCTAGACTCTATTGTGCGTTTTGGTTTTTAGTCGTCAGAGGCATGGAGCAGAGTGCCACCTTTTCAATATCAACACATCTCGGAATGAGAGGCCGATAGATTATGTAGTGTTCTCCGTGAGAAATGAAACAAATATCTTTTAAGAGATATCTGAGTGGCTAGGAGGGGTGGTGCAGCGCGTCACTGGGTCCATGACGTTTTGTCTTCAATATCAGTATCACCTTAGTGAGTACCGATAGCATATGAGTTGACCCGGTTTCTGCCCTAAGTTTTTATGGAGGGCTATTTCTTTTCACCCTTTCATTCAACTTTTCTTTTTAATTCTTCAACCCCTTCTGTCCCTTTCTCATTTACTCCTTTTTTCAATCTTACCTAAGGACTTCTAATTCTAATCTATTGGAATTGTCCTTGGGTAGATCCCTCCGGCTCTGGCGGATCATAGGACGGTTTTCCCTAACCTTAGTCACCTTATAACTTCTTGACTATCCTAGATTTGCCATAAAACCTTGTGAAAATCTCTCAAAGTGTTTATGAATAAACACTTTTTAGATAACACTTTGAGAGTTTTGCATTTTTGAAATACTCTCCCTTCACATGTGCTCATGAGATTTAAGAAAGAATTGCACATGTTGGGTAGAGTTCGCACATTTTTGAAATGATCGATTTTCATTTAATATGACCATTGCGAGACACGTTTACATCACTAGTTAGACTAGCTTGAAATTATTACCCGTCCCGGTCATATCCAAAGATCATCTCTCGAATTGGTACATTCTACTCAGACAAGTCCTTTGCGAGACACGTTTACATCAATGGATAACCATCTTGAAATTATTACCCGTCCCGGACAAGTCTTTTCGATAACGGACATTTAGATTTCGTCAATTCGAGGGTTAGAACTGAGTCTGTCTGGTGAGCATATGGTTAAACATTTTAGTTTAAAAGCAGTTTTAAGGGTTTAGGAGGGAGTTATCTTGAGCACTTTATGAAAGATTTGGAAAAATCTTATTGAAAAATCTTGAAGAAAATGTGCTCAAGATAGAGAAGATTTTGAAAATCTTTGAAGATATGGTAGGAGAAGTATCTTCATTTGTTTTTAGGATAAGTGTTTGAAAAAGAGATTGGTGTTGCACAACACTTTCCTTTATTTGAAGTTCGGGTTGTAAGCTGAAATACTTACAAGCCATCGAGATTTTTAGGATAAGTGCTCGAAAATTTTTTGATTGAGCACTTTCCTTTATTGTAAATGGCGGGTCCTAATCTGATGTGATTAGAAGCCATCAGAATGAATTGTGAGAAACGACATGTTTTGAAGACATTTAAATGAACTCTCGCTCAAGCATCTGTACACGCCCGTATCATTGTTGAATGACATTTCTAGGTACGTACAGAATATCGATTATACAAGAGACATGTCGGAGAGGAATATTTTTGGATTTTATATTTTATATTGTTTTTGCATTTTTGAATTTTCTATTTTTATATTTTAATTTTGATGGTTTTTCAATTTTTTTCTTTTTTTTTTTTTTTTTTTTTTTTTTTTTTTATAAAAGAAATGGAAAATAAAAAATAGAAGATAGAGAGAATGATTTTGAAGAATTTATAGAATTAGAACCCTCTGATGAACTGGGTTCTGAGATAGTTGAGTCACCTGCAACCAAAGATGAAGAGTATTCACAAATAACAGTGTTAGAAGAACATGAATCATCACTCTTAGGGTGTTCAATATCAACGGTTGTAGTGGATTCTTCATCCCTATCCTGATGATTTTCACTATTATTTGTCTTGGTGTAGCTATCAAGAATCTTTCCTGTTGGAATCCATCTAAGACCAACTGTGTTAAAAACTTTTCTCGTGGGAATCCACCTAAGGTAGGATCTAGGAGTAGTTTTCTTTTCAGATACAGCGGAAGTCTTATTTTGAGAAAAACTACGTCCTGTAGGGATCCACTTGGTAGAATTCTTAGCTTTTAGCTTCGTATCAATGGGAGTGTTTCTATTTGGTGTCATAGAGGATTGTGCCTTAGCACGCAAATTTGCTTTCTTGATATACTGTGCCACACATGCATCATGATTAGCTGAAAAGACACATTTTTGACATGTAGGACAGACAAATTTAACATTCTTGTTCAAAACAGCAACCTTAACTTTGTCACTACAGTCATTTGAAGCTTGTTTCCTATTCAAAGTGGAATTCTTAGTGTTGCATTCTACTTGTTTAACATTTTCTTTTTCGCAACTATTCTTAGATGCAGGCCAATCCCTAGTCTTTTGTTGAGAGTTCCTAGGTAGAGGTTTACAACTACTAGCAGTGCCTTGTAATGTTGTAGAATTCATCACCGTAGACGGTGTTCCTAAAATTCCATCTTTTCGAATCTGTGCCTTTTTCCTAGTTTTTTCTAGATAGGAATTGTGGACCATGTTTGTTTGAACCAACAGATTCTTTAACTTATTTGTGTCACATTTGTGAGTGTTCCTGGGCACACACATTAGGATTAATTGTATCCTTTGAATTTGTAGTACACATTCTAGACTCTTTAACTTTTCACTTGTATCCCTATGTGTATAGATTGGACCTAGACTTCTTTGGACTAAATTTATTTTGCCTTCCTTTTCTTCACCCTGGAATTGAAAATGAATTTTTGGTTGCAGATTTTTCACAGTCTGTGATCCTTTTTACTATTCCTTATTAAGTCATTTGCTAGTCACATTTAAGTATGACATTTTTTCTGACAATTTCAGTTTTCTTTCTTTTTACTTCAGTTAAACTAATTTCATTCTTTTCAACACTTTTCTTGCAAGTTAAAGACATTTTTTTCAGACTTATTTCACTTTTTAATGACTTTATCTAGTTAAAGTCATTTTATTTTAAATGTTCTAATACTCTCCTTTAAGATGGAAAAGTATTCTAGCTTCACTTGCGGAAGTGTCGGTAGAGTACATTTGTTCGATGTTAGAAAGGTGTTTTGACACAACTTTGAATTTTGAGGCAGCCACTGGTTTTTTGAAAAACAAAGGTGACTCCTTTTTAACAAGATGAACACCAGCAAGTTTGTTGGCTTCATTATAATCAATCGGTTTGATTTCTCTATTCAATTGTCTCATTTTGTTTCGACTCTCTTTCGTAAGCTCAATCGTTTCATGTGAATCATAACAAGCAGGTGGATCATGCACATCATTTATAAGATTACCATTAAATAGCACATTCTGTTTTTGCTGAGCTTTCTTGAAATAACAAGGGTTTTCACAACCGAGAGCCATTTTCTTTCTTGTATATAAAATCGGGTTTTTGTCGTTAATTAACATATTAATCGTTTGAGTTGAATGACCCGTTTTTACAAGAATTTCTTCCAACTTTTTAATAGTTTCCTGTTTGTCAAGTACTTCATCAAGAAGTTCATCTTCTCATTTTGAAAACTTTGAATGCAACTCGTTCTTTCTTTTTCAAGATCAAAACAAATTGATTTTTGTTTAGAAAGTTGGTTGGTTAGATCAGAAATTTCTGCTTTTAAGGATTTAATTTGCATGTTCAATTTAACATCAAGAGTGTCGTATTTGATTTGAAAATGTTTCTCCCTTGAAACAGAATCACTGTAACCAGTTTCAAGTTCTGACAGACGTTTTTGGTGAAATTCAAAAGCTTTTTCGTTCACCTTGTATCTCTCAAGCTCAGTGGTCAATTTTTCATTAGCGGCCTTAACATCGCTATTGATCTTTTTGACCTTTTCAATCTCAATATGACAATTATTCAGTAATGATTCAAATAAAGCACGAGTTTCCTCATCATTAGCGTTATTTTGTGTAACTTGAACTTCGTTAGGATTCTTATCTGGAGATGCCAAATTAATATTGCTACAACTTGGCGTGTCCGGATATGTATCATAAGTAGGTTCGAGAGGCACAGAATGTGGCTTTTGTTGAGCAAACGGATTAACCTCATTACTTGAAATTGATGTCTCATGGAGTGGTTCTTTGTCATAAGTAGGAGGAATGTCAGAATCGCTGCTTGATGTTGATTCTTGCTGATTAGGCATAGGGTCGGAGATTCCAGTGACTTCTGTAGAGTTATCATTGATTCTGGTTGAAAGCAGGAAGTCGGATTCCTCAGCAGTCAATGGTATTCCCGAGTCTCTCTTTCTGGCTAGTATCAACATGTACTGGAGATTTTCTACCCTATCCATTGCATTGACATTTCCAGCTCTACCTATATCACTCCTTTGGGTTGCGGAAGAAGTCATGAAGCAATAATTCTCATTATGATTGACCCCATTCTGATTCACAAACTGATTCATTTGATTTCCCGTATTCTGCCCTGCATATTGCATTTGATTCCCCATTTGAATACCCGTAGCGTTTTCTTGCTGATTCCCGATAACGTCAACCATTTGTCCTTCTTGACCTATATATGACTGCATGTTGTCAGTGTACGGTGAGTTCCATTGGTTGTTGTTATGTGGTGGGATGTTTAATGCTTTGGTGATTAATGCAAACGCATGTGCCAAATCTGTTGTGATATTGTTTTGGTGAGCGGCCATTGATGAATTTGTATGATAAAGATGATGTTGGATCGGTTAAAGAACTAGGATACGGTTGGTTATGGTTCACGAGTTATGTATGGTTTGAGTCCTTTTTCGTTCTTATAAGGCCAATATTCAATTTGTCGAAAAGCAAACTCAGTATATGAAAAGCAAACTCTATTATTACACAACTAATGTAAGTAAACTAATGTAAAATTAAATCCAACTTGTCCGTGTAGATGACTAAATAAACTAATGTAAGTATCAAATGCACACTAAATCCCAAAATCAAACACGTGATACTTGATTCCAAAGTTGATATACTTGACAGAAGCAAACATGTGATTCTAATACTATTATCACACGTCAAAAGCAAATTCTCTTCACATGCCAACTCAAAAGCAAATCACACGTCTCATGGAACCACTTCTAATAGAACGACACTTCACATGCAAAACATGCTACATGCAAAACGCGTATTGAGCAAAACACGTTAAAAGTTATAAAATACCAAACTCACATGCAAAGTTGGCATACTCACGTTAAAAGCAAACACTTATTGACAACTCTTCAAAACAAACTCAAAACAAAGTTCAACTTAAAACTTCAACAAACTCTTAAACAAACTTAGTATTAGAAATGAAACACAAACGCAACACAAACTCAGTATCAACTTCAACGTCGAAATCTTCCACAAAGTTAAGTTCTTTGATCAAGTTAAGGTGGTTCGATCAACTTGTTGCTCGACTAGTCTAGCTCGACTATCCTTTGTTCGATCAAGAGAGTTGTTCGATCAAATTAAAGTTCGACGAAGTGAAGATGCTCGGTTAAACCTTGTTCGACTAAACAAGAAGTTCGATGATAGTCTAACTAGACTAACTTGATGTTCGACTAAATCACCAGTTGTTCGATGAAGAGAGGAACCTCGGTGAAAAAACAAGTTCGATCAAGTTCGATTAAATGAAGTTCGATCAAATGAAGTTCGATCAAATGAAGTTCGATCAAATGAAGTTCGATCAAAACAAGTTCGACTAAATGAAGTTGTTCGATCAAGAAAGGATCGATGTTCGATCAACTTAGCTAACTCGCTAGTTGTTCGGTTAAATAGTTTCTCGATCAACTGCCAAAGAAACTCGATGAAAGTTCGATCAAAACTTCTTTGGTGAAATTATTCGATTACAACTTGTTCGGTGAAAAAGTTCGGTGAGTTGTTCGGTTAAATTGTTCGACGAAGTTGTTCGATCACACAAGTTGTTCGACGAGTTTTGTTCGGTGAATTGTTCGGTTAAGTTGTTCGACGAAGTTGTTCGATGAAATTGTTTGGTGAGAAAGTTGGTCAATGAGAAGTTTTTTGATGAAAACTTGTTCGATGAAACATATTTTTATGAAGAGATTGTTCGATGAAGGATATGTTCGATGACCTTCGAAACTTGTTGACAAAGAGTTGTTCGATCAAGGTGAATACAACTAGTCTAGCTCGACTAATGTATGAAGGTTCGATGAACTGAAGAGAAGTTCGACTACCTTGTAGTTCAATGAACGGAGATGCTCGACTATAAAGTTGTTCGATCACTCTGCTTCGACTACCTTGTTGCTTCGACGAAAGTTGGTGCTAGAGAACAGTAGTGATAAAAACAAAAAACAATGTAACAAAAACTAATGTAACAGTAACTCAATGATAAACCGTATATAATCCCTAGAACTTTATGTATTCACTCTTGCTACCACTTGTTAATGCTTAATATTACTTTATCATACACAACAATAATATGAGAATAAGAGAAGATGAGAAGATAGAGATGGAGATGGGATGGTAACTTCTTAGATATTAGATTGAGAAAGAATGAGATACAAGAGAAGAATACCCCTAGAAGCAACATACACATCCAATCCTTCCAAGTGAGGAGGGGAAGGATATTTATAGCCTTCAAGGATGGAAGGCTTGGGTGGGCTTGGATTAAGCTTGGGCCTTTTACATGGACTATAATCATACATTTAATCTATAAGGTTAATCCAAGCCCATTGACTAAATTAACTAAACTAAACAACGACACACTTAATTAAACTATTACAATGACAAAGGACCATCACTTTAAAATAAATCCTAATAATTAAAGACTGGAAATTTCATCAGGTCAGTTGATACGCCGCATCCATGGGATGGGATGCGCCGTATCGAGCCTGGAATAAAATACGAGTCAGTAATTTTATGCGCCGTATCCTTAAACCTGGATACGTCGTATTAAAATAACTGACAGAAAGTTCAAAGTGAAAAAATAAAACTAAATGTAGAAAAATAAAATGATAGATTTGACCAGTACAATCGATACGCCGCATCCTTGTTATGCGTCACGAGTCTACAAGCCTTTCTCATTTATATCTTTCGATAACTTCACGGTTTGAGGATGACAAAATGTGAAAATACTTTATGTTAAAATTAAAGTAAACAAGTTTTTAGTCGAAAGATCCCATTTTTACGCAAATCACTCTTGGTATGAACAAACAAATTTACAACTTGACAAATGATCAAAGAAGTTAATTTGTGTTTAACACTTAACATTTTTAATGTGACAAAACATTTTTTCAAAAATATACTTTACAAGTTATTTTTGAATTATTAAGAAATGTTTTATTGGTAAAATAAGTTTAAATATCAGAACAGCAATTTTTCCTCCCAAGATCAGCTCCAAACTTCCCCAAATAAACTTTCACCACTAAAGACAAAAATAGAAGCATTTTTGTCTGGCACGGTACCACGGTACCACTAAATTTAGTGGTACCGTGTGACATTTAGTGGTACCGTGTCCTCATAACGGCTAGATTTCTTCTACCTATAAATACCAGCCCTCTTCACAGTTTTTGGGTATCCTTTTTCAGACATATCTTTCTGAGTTCAATACACTCACCACATGTTTTCTTCTTGATCATTTAGTTTAGTTTTCTTTTGTTTAAAGAGTGATCCAATCATCCAACCCTTCATTCCTCTAGTAGTGCAATAGAAGAACACAAGGTATCAAAGAAGATACAAAGTGTTGTAGTAATAGTTAGTGCACTTGTAACACTTGTTACATACTTGTTGTATCCTTGCATACATCAAGTTCATTTTTCTTTTGAGAGTTTGTGAGAGTAGATCATTGTGATCTTGTTAAGATCTTGAAGATCTCTTGTAGCTTGTGAGCTTGTGAGTTGATCAAGTTGATCAAGGGTAGATAGGGTAGATTGAGTCAAGTGTGAGTTGATCATTGTGATCTTGTTGAGATTTTGGAGATCTCTTGTAGCTTGTGGGCTTGTGTGTTGATCAAGTGGATCAAGAGTAGATCGGGTAGATTGAGTCAAGTGTGGTGATTTTGTGAAGTAGAAAGGATAGTGTGGATCATGATAGATTGCTACTAGCTAAGATTAGTACTCGACATCTAGCTTAGTGTCGGAAATTAGGATAAGCGACGTTGTACGGTTTTCTCCGCCTGAAGGGAGGTTTGTTGACATAGTGCTTGAAGCTCTCGAGTGTGGTACTCGGGGAGTAGAGTAGGGCGAAGAAGAGCTTCTTGATAGAACTACTATAAATCTCTTTGTCCCTGTTTGATCTTTCCAACTCTTTTCTTTACATTCATTATTTACATTAGATATTATAGTTTAGTGTTCATATTGGTGTTGATTGATTACACATAAGATTCGAATAAAAGTTTTTCAAAAGTAAAGTTTTGAAACAAATTAAAAACTGGGAAAACTATTCAACTCCCCTTTCTAGTTTTAAACAATTGGCACCAAAGCCAGGTTAGTCAAGATTTTAAAGTAAATTGAATTTTAAAACTTGAATCGATCAATGGATTCCGACAAATATCAAGAAGGGCAATCTATGCAAAGACCATCACTTTTTGAAACCGATTGTTTTATATATTGGAAAACAAGATTCGAAACGTATGTGAAATCAAAAGACATTGATCTTTGGCATATTATTACCGAGGGTGACTTTCAACCGATTCAAAAGAATCCGGAAACTAAAAGGGATGAAATAGTTCCTTATAGTAAACAAAGTGTCGAACTTAAAAGAAAACTAGCCAAAAATGATGAGGCTAAAATGATGATTTATAATGCTTTGCTGAAAAAGGAATTTGAAAGAATTTTCATGTATAATACAGCAAAAGATATTTGAAAAACTTTGTTAGTCACTCACCGAGGTAATAATCAAGTCAAAGAGAACAAGATAGATCTTCTTGTGCAACAATATGAACAATTTTCCATTTCAAAAGATGAATCTATTGATAATGCTTTTGCTAGATTTAATACTATTATTACTAGTCTTAAAGCTCTTGATGAAGGTTATTCTAGCAAGAACTATGTTAGGAAGTTTCTTAGGGCTCTACATCCCAAATGGATAGCAAAGGTCACCTCCATTGAAGAGTCAAAGGACTTGGCGATATTATCACTTGATGAACTAATAGGAAACTTGAAGGTTCGTGAGATGATAATCAAGAAAGACTCCGATATAGTCAAAGGCAAAAGCGAGAGAGTTAGATCTCTAGCATTGAAAGCCAAAAAGGAGTCTAGTGATGAGGAATGTTCGGATTCCGATAGTGAAGATGAAGAGTACGAGTTAGCCGTTAGAGACTTTAAAAAGTTCTTTAGGAGAAGAGGTAGGTTCGTTAGGCAACCTCGTGATGACAAAAAGCCGTCACAAAAGAACCGAGATGAAAAGAAAGGAAAGAGTGATAGGAGATGTTTTAGATGCGGAGATTCTAATCACCTCATAGGAGAATGTCCTAAACCACCGGAAACCAACAACCAAAGAGCTTTCATTGGAGGCTCTTGGAGTGATAGCGGTGAAGAAGAAGAGAAGAAGCCCAACGATGAAACATGTCTAACGGCTCAGGATTTAAATGAGGTACATTCCGACTCTTCTTATTATAGGTACATTCCGACTCTTCTTATAATAGATGTAGGATGTAGGGCATGCATATCTCTTCGAGTAGAAAATGAAAAACTCAAAGAAAATGCGTTAAAGATCTGATAACGCTCATTTTATAAATGTTTTTGTTGCGTTGTTTCTATGTTTATGCATTGTATTTGGTTGTATTTATGAACATATTATGCTTAAAAAGGTACAAAAGATATATTCAGGTTCAGGTACAATCAAGTTCAAGTAAATGGCGTAAAAGATGAAGAAAAGTTGTTAATTCAAGAGCTTTTGCACAAACGTAAGATTCTTCTCACAATAAAGGCTTTGGAAGGATCGTTAAAGATAAAGAATCAAGATTACAATTATTTCCAAGTTCAAGAAAAGATCAAGAATTGATGAAATGAATGAAAAGTTATATGTAAAGAATTATGGCTTGCTTCTTCAACCAAAGGTTCAAGAAATACATCTAAGGCTTCAGTTCAACCCAAGGTTCAGTAATGCCATGCCATCCTTACTCCAAAACTTGGGCTGGAATCTGAACCTTAGGTTGAGACTTTCAACCTTGGGTTGAAAGAATTGCTGGCACACTTAATGACTATCTTTAATGAACTAACTCTTCATATGGGTTGTCATTACACTTCATTTACTCCAAGTGCAGAATTTTTATGACACTTTGGGCTCAAGTATTTTGCTTGGTGACCAAGGGGAGTCATCTTATATATATGTATGCTTTGCCATGAGAGAAGACATCTCTATACAATCTATAATCTATTATCTACACATCAACAACTACTACAACTAATCTTATACTCAAAGGGGCGACAAGGAATAAAAACGCAGGAAAAGAAGAAGCTTACATTCATCAATCATCAATTTAATCATTCAAGGAATCTTTGTTGATCATCTCACAAGTGTTCCTAATTCTTGTAATCATCATTACAACTTTTGTAAGACTTTTTAATTATATTTTCAAGTGATAAATTTCTTGTGGTTATTTCTTTGTTTCCCATGAGTGGCTAAGTGCCTTGAGCACTTGCCTAAATGATGTTTGTGACATGATTCTTGATTGATTATGACTCATTGGTTCTAGTTAAATGAAAAGCTAATACTAAGATCGAATTGTGCTATTAAGAGTTTTCTCCACCAAAGAGTTGTCAAGTTTGGTTAATTGCTAATAGTGTAATGGGTTGAAAAAGACATTGTTAGTCAATTAGTTGTAAACCTTTGTCTATGAGGGTGTTACCTTATGTATTGACCATTTCATAAGTAACTTGGTTAAACTTGGAAAACTAATAAGTGTGGTTGTCAATTTCTTGTGAAACGAAAGCGAATCTAGTGATTGAGTTGTGTTAATCTTGGTTGATCAAACCTTGATATTGTTTTTGTTATCTTAAAATCTTGACGAGGATTGAAAGTGTTGGAAACAATAGGATTAGTATACCCACTAATCGAATTACAACACCACCTAATTCATTGATCATAATCAAATGGAACCATTGTCATAATCATATCAAGATAATTGTGCAAAACTAGTCTAGGCAAGTGTAGCTTTAATATATTGAATTTACATCATCATTATTTGCTTGCTATTAGAATCGTTAATTAAGCTCGATACTATATTCAAAAACTCAAATCCCAAAAACAAAACAAATCCTAGTGAACGACCTCGGCTTACCATATTATCTCTTACTACACACGGACGAGTATACTTGATCGTATGTGTTTCGTTTGAATCATTGGTAGATCGTGTTATAAATTTAAAACTTGCACTCGAAACGAGCACATCAGGATCATTAAGTTTGAAGAAGGAACAAAGGCACTTAATGATATGCTTGAAAACATTAGGTTTAGTGAACATGCCGGTGCAGGCTTAGGATTTGACCCAAACCAAGCTTCTACAAGTAGTACTGATGCGCGTGCGTGTCGTTTTGGTTTAGCAGTATTAATGCCTACTCAAGTTTTAAATTTATATTTAACCGACTTATCAATAACACACACACTTAACGAGCAGTGTACCCGGTCAGAATGAATATAATGGTAAGTAGAGTGTCGATCACTAAGAGTGGAACGTATTATCTAGTTATTCTAATCAGTATTTTAATATCCTAAGTTAGCTATACAACCTAATCTAACGCAAGGGGGTTCAGCCTGAGAGACTGGCACGGTTTGGTTATGATTAATTATAAACTAAACTAATGAGCACGAATCAGTGATAAGCACACACGTACACAGATAGATACTTGAGACAATAAGAAGACCTGTCCTGATAATTAAGTAGCTTGTCACTTGTTTTATTGCTAGTTTTATATGAAGTGTATATAATTAAACCTTTCTCGTTGGCTCTAATCTTATCGGCGAATAAACCCTTAATGATTACTTATGTCTATCCTATTTATTAAGCGTCTCTTAAATAGGCGAGGAAGGGGCATGGCGACCCAAGCAATGCTCAGCTAGACACAGAGGTTATCAATGCACTAATAAAAGTCACCAAAGACATCAACATATAAACTTTAATTAATGGGAAAGCAATATTAAGGGGAGTGCATGATTTTCCGTAGTCACATGACACAAGCCCATCAATCCTGATGAATTAAAGTGTACTAATACAATAAAACAAAACTACTTAATGAATTGAATACATGCAGGACCTTCTTACAGCTCTTGTATCTTCGTTTAGGTGTGTCTTGTGCTGCTTGGTCGTCTGAATTCGGCTCTAGGGTTCTTCTGTCTTCGGTCTCTGAGTTAAGCTAAGTGTCCCGAAATTCGTCTGGCCTTGGGGTATTTATAGTTTCTATCTGAGGGATAGATGCAGCGCATCTAGTTGATAGATGCGGCGCATTGACTTAACTTCGCGTGGGGTCCAAGATTAATATATTCAGGAATATTCGTACACCATCTTCAGATGCGGCGTATCTTGATCTTTGTATGCGGCGCATGTACTTGGATTGTAACTTGTGAAATCTTGATAATGATACGCCGTATGTTAGAAGTATGATGCGGCGTATCTGGAGTAGAACGAGCTTGATCTTCTGGATTTCAGTAGGCTTTTGACATCTTGCTTGTTTTGCTCCATAATTAATCCAAAATTGCCAAGTTTCACATAATGCTTGTTTTTACCTGAGAATTACTAAAGTAAACATTAATGTATCGATTCTCATAGATAATATAATAAAACAAGTCAAATAAACAGGATAAATGATGATAATAAAATGTACTTATTTGAGTTCATCAAATATCCCCCCACTTGAACTTTACTTGTCCCTAAGTAAACCTTAGAATTAATCGAATGAAAATGTATCCTAAAAGATGTTAGGATTTATTTTTATATTTAAGCACGTATTCGTTTTGTCATAATCACACAACTAAACACTTAACGAAATAGAAACCAAAATAATTTTCAATGTAAAACAATTCTAAATCGTTTAGTTGCTTAGTCGTGACGAATATTCTATCATAGGCTTGGCAAGTATACGCATCTCCCCCACTAAAGCCAAGGAATAACAAGTCTAAAGTGGTAAAAAGGGTTTGTTGGTTAAGGGTTGATCATCCTTTTTAATCTCTATCGATCTCATATTACAGAAAAGGCGAAAAAATTACAAATACATGATCGAATCCACGACTACGATACTTGCAATTGCTCAAATCCTTAACTCGAATAGGCTAAAGATAGGACCAAGTAATCTTCACCAATAATATTATATCAAAAAGGGCGACAAAATCATAAATACATAGCCGAATCCACGACTACGATACTTAAGATTGCTCAAATCCCTAATCTCAATAAATCAAAGGTTTGGATGAAGAATGATATAGGGTATGGATAATATTTGGGATACAAATTGGTGTAAAATGAAAAATAAACAAAACAGATAAATTAAAATCCTAAGTGTGGTTAATCACTTTCCCAACCATCCCATGAATAAGACTCATATCATTAAATAACTCACGCTTTAACACTTGAAACACACGCTTTAGGTAGACACGAATTATACTCAACAAAATCTCAATCAAAGAATAACCTTAGTTGGCGTTCCCATAACGGCCAACTCCCATTCAATCCATAAATATAATATAAAACAAATAAATAGTGGTGGTATCTCCCACTTAATACAAAACTTTACATAAGTTGGTTAAAACAAACTTCCAACTTTTCCTTTTTGTTTTTCTTTTCTATTTTTTCGATTTTTTCGGTTTTTTTTTTTTTTTTTTTTTTTGACATCAACATATATGTGTAAAATTTCACAACTTTTCTATCACTATTTTTCCGGATAATTTTTTCATACTCTTCATTCTTTCAGAAATAACTGTACTAGACGAGTACCCGTGCATAGCAACGGAATTTTCTAGCGGCAAAAAGTTATGGTTGAGATAAAACATGAAATAACCAAAATGCATATCGACAGGATTATCTAGAGGCAAACACCTTGTATACATAAAACATGAAGTAATCAAAATGTAATGGAAAAATGTTGTAACATCCGATAATTCAACTCGATGTAAAATTTTTAAAATGTATCAAAGAACATGTAAAAACATTTAGTGAAACTGAAAATAAAACATTATATGTATAGTAAGATAACTAATAATGCACGGAGGTTCCTAGCGGCAGCACAATTGGAAGTAACATTGGTAGGAACTGCAGCAGCACAATCGGTTTCAGGCATATCAGTTGAGAAAATAGTCTTCTGGTCAGTGGCGGTCGATTTGGTGGGTGAAGCAAACAAGTTATCAGGGAGCGTAAGTTCCAAGCTGCTATTCACAACAAAAGATACACAATTAAAACACCACAAACCAAAAGTATAATAAAAATACAATAAGTCAGAATCCAAACCTTTCATTCTTGTCGTTTTCATTCTGATAGGAGTGTTCTTCGTTAACTTCTGGTGGTACAAAGGGATCACATTCATCACTCTGAGAATTCATGCTATCATGGTTGCTGATTTCAGTAATTTTTGCTAAACCACATTTTGATCGACCGTTAGTAAACCGAGTCTAAATATATAGGCAAAAATTGAATATAATGACAGTATTTACCTTCGGAAACAAGTTCTTCATTGTTGCAACTGCTTGAAAACATGAAATTCTGGTTCATCTGAGTTGGCGAATGAACACCAGCATGAATACCAACGCCTAATGATAATTGTAAGGCTAAGTCCAATAATAGTCAAACGTTCAAACAAAGTCTAAGAGGGGTGCATGCATCAAAACACACGTAAGGCTAAGTCCAATCAATTTGACCCGTTTCCTTTTAGCTAATAGCTTTTCATTTGACTCATTAACAATGAAACATAACCCAGATTAACCCATTCAAAAGTATATTGGGTTGAAATGTCAACATTCGGGTAGATAAAAATAGCTACAGGAAAAGTTGCTGTTACCTTGAGATGATATTTCTTCTGTAGCATTTGTCGAACAATTCCAGTATATATACCAGTATACCACACATCCACCAACCAAACAACACCCCTTCACAAATGAGAAAGGATGTCCTTGGGTCAATAACCCCATGCAATGCTGCTGTAGTCGCAGCAAGTGCCAGACCACCCTCAATGAAAATAGCATGAAGAACACAAGCAATGTTGGTAGAAGAATAGTCCTCTCTCAAGTTTTCATAGTTACGCCCGAAGAGAACACACGGACAAAAAAGTCCTGTTCAGCCTGATGATATGACATAACAGGGAAGTTGAGACAAGCCAGCATCATGATAAAGGAACACACATATATACCAGTACAGAAGTGGACAGTCTTAGAGCCACGCTTAATTTGAGTGAAGGATGGGGAAAAAGAAAGTTACGAAACAACATTACAGCTCAATACTTTTGGATTACCCCATAACCAAAAGAAAAACTTACAGCTTTCAGTATCTTCAGCACAACCAAATATACCAGTTGTCCAAGGCTCAACAGCAGGAGGCTCAAAGCTCTCAGGTAAAGGTTGCCCACATTCATTGCACTTGCGAACATTCAACTGTAAAATTAGTAAAGTCAAAAGATGTCAGAAACTTGTAAAAAAACATATGTGATATCTTAACTCTTAACTAAGAGATTATCAAAACAAGGAACTCATTTTGAAGATTTTATGGCTTGGGTTGTAATATGTTGTAAGAAGGTAGCACTTCTAGGGGCTAGAGATAGACTTTCAACTTTAAATATTCAAAGTGATTGATTGAATGGTTCTGTATTATTCCAAAGAATATTCATTTTCACACTATAAGTAATTTCTTCTATTGCTAAAGATGTTAAGGATAAGCTAACAAAAAACAAATATGCAAAGTAGCAGAAAATCTTGCGAATGACACCCACTCACAAACACTTGCTCATAAACATAACAACATAAAAGATAAAAGCACATAAGTAATAACTGATGTTCCAGATCTTTTCTTCATTCTTGTCAATGGCTTGTTGCATATAAAAAATAAAAGATTATGTCTTAATGAAGCGAGCGTAAACTGAAGCAAGTGTAAACTAAAGCAAGCCACACTATTAATTGGTAGTGTGATTGATTCCTTAATGTGAACCCTCACAAATACAGGACAAACGAAAACACTCAAGAGAAGTGGGACTTTGGGGTTGTACTTACAAAATCAGAGCACAGGGTGGTCCAAACAAAACCCAATGAACAAACACAAGTATATCTTTAGATCTAAAACTAAACAAATTTTCACAAAAAGCTTAAATAAGTAACTGAACAATGAATATGGATAAAAACACGTGCTATATGAATTACTACGACTCTTTTTGTTCATGTGAGCACCACAATAATATTTAAATTCCAAAACTCTTTCTAACCTTAATGAAAACTGATGTATACAAGAGGTGAATGAATTTCATATGGAATCAAAACAACAGTTTTTTATTTCTTACCCTAAGGAAGCCTTCGAAATCAATCCCATTGGTCATATCAAACCCCAATTCGGCCAACAAGTCCCTAATTTCTTTCTCCTTAAACATCTCATTAAAAGGCTTGATTTTTGCAAGCAATATAGGCAAATCCTGCCCACTAACTTGACCATTTTGATCAACTGATGCAATAAACTACACATTTAAACAAAAATTATTAAAAGGGTATATATAAAATCTAAAAATCTATTAAAAAATATATAAAAAAAGGTAACATTGGATTTAAGGGAACGAAGTTGAACTTGTGTAAACTGATTTTTCCGGTGAGTGGCGGTGAATCGGTGACAACGGCTGTAACAAAAAAAAAAGTTAATAAATATTATGAAAACCTAGATCTACAAAAGAACAACTACAAATCTATAAAATTACCTTTCAAAACCGAATTAAAATTCTTTAATTTATAGATCTTTAAAAAAAACACCAAAATAACATCATTACATGAAAAGCTTTTCGGCTATGGCGAGTTTCCGGCGAGGTGATGGTGGCTCGGACTTGGTGGTGGCTGTGAAGTGTTGGAGGCGGCGACGTGGTGGGTTGTGGCATGGTGGAGGTTGTGATTGGTGAGATGAGAGCCGGTGTGTTTTGTATGTGTTGCCTGTGTTTTTTTTAAGATGAGAGAATGTCCGGCCTATAGATTATAGATTGAGAAGAAGCGTATGAAGGAAGAATAGGAAGGGCAAAATTGGGATTGACCAAAAGTTCAACATTTCACATTCCCCTTTGACCATTTTGATATTATATGTAGTTAAGATAGTGAAAGTAGCAAACACACGAAAAATAAACTAAAAGATATACAATATTTACTTTCATACCAATTGCATTGTGCAATTTCCCAACCTAACCAAAGATAATGAATTACGCACGCGAACACAGGTAATGTAAGGAAACACACTTTGCCTAAAGCAATTACCCACGGATTTTAATCTACAGGGTAGGCTAAGGTGTAAGGGTGTATCGAAACATTATAACAAAGGTGTAAGAAACGAAAGGAATGGCTCTAAGGGTTTTTCTAGGGGTATCTTACTCTAAAAGTGAGAGTAACAAAGGGTTTATACGGGGGTTAACTAACCAGTGTAGTTAGTTAATATCACATAACATATAAAGGCTATTTGGGTGTAATCCTAGAAATTTACCAATTTAGACAAGTCACTCCAATTATATACATAATACTTATTATGGTGGTCTCGAATAGTATACAAGCCAAGTTCTAAAGTTTACAAGTCACCAGCACACTAAAGTTTTAATATTTTTGAAAGAATAGAGTTATGTGTGCGGTTATGTAATTTAGACTTTAATCAGAAACATGCTAAAAAATTTTTAAATTTTGATATATTAAACGCATTTTAAGCATAATTTGAAAAAGTTTAGGAAAAGTAAGTGTTCTAATTCTCCAATCCCCCCACTTAAGTTAAACAACGTCCTCGTTGTTTGTGTCAAAGGTTAAAAACTGGAAAATAAAAGAATTAGAACAGAAAAACTCCCCTGAGATTTGCTCGGTATGATCCTCCATTATTCGTATAAGAGCAAAAATCAACTTTCTTGTGGATGAGAACGTTTAAGCTTCATATTTGATGTATCCACAAAAAATGCAGGAATCTATAATACCATTTAAGCTTTAACACACCTGAGTTAAGAAGGTTCAAACTTGCATAATACATTAGTAGTTAGAAAAAATAAAACTTAAAAAAAATTTAAATTGTAAATCATCAGGTCAGTCGATACGCCGTATCTTATGGAAAAAGATACGCCGTATCGAGCCTGGAATAAATATGAAATAAAATAAAGGATAGGATGCGTCGCATCTATTTTACTAGATGCGGCGCATGTATTTACCAAACAGAATGTTAACAGTCTGTTGTAAAATGGGCGCGTTCCACGGTTTACCTCGTCCCATCATCTTCTTCTTTGGCTCAGGTATCATTCACTGAGTTCCGCCTCACTGAATGAAAAGTCTTTCTTCTTTAGACTAGTCCTAATCATCCTGAAGATGACTCACTGAGTGACTATTCACTCAGTGACTTGATTGTATTTACGGATTTGCAACACTTAGGATATTTTCTATTCAAATCCTAGACTAAAGGAGTTTGGGTAATGAATGGACCCAATAATTTTAATTAGTAATACATAGACATTTCAGAAAAGTCCAAGATCTAGTTAAACGGAGTTATAACGAATGAGTTATGACCATTTTAAATGTTGAGCTGAAAACTATATTTTTGTAAAATGGCATCTTTTATACTTCTAATAAACAAGTGCGGATTTGTAATGTTTAACGGCATTTTGAGCATTTTAGAGTCCCGATGACCTAAAAAGTTCTAAAGAAATAATGTAGTAATATATATACAGTTTCCGTATGAGTCGAAAGTTTTTCCAAAATATAAAATAACGAACAAATTATGATCTATTAAAGATGACTAATTGGGAACTTTTATAAATTGTATAAAAGTTTGTATAAAGCTTATTTTCTAAAGATGAGTGTCATAAGCTACGAGACGAGGCAAACAACAAATAGACTTTTTGTAAATTATAAGGGAATATTACTTAGACACGTATAATATAGTCGGAAATATTATAATATATACTAAAAACCATTTATGATTAGGCTTAATGGTGGATCATTATGTTGTGCTTTATATGATAAACTGAAATCTCATTGGGCCACCTATTATGTTTAACAAAAAAAAACACCCATATTATTTTGTAGGGAGCTATTGTGGCTGCCTATGATTGGCCCATAGCAAGGCCAAACTTTACTGTTCACGTACGACCCTGCTAATCACCCCCTTAATAAACACAGTTGCGGAATTAGTGAGGTAAATTATGTTTACTTATACTGATATACAATATAAACTATACATGTATACACTAATGATGTCCTGCTACTGACAATGAAGCTTCCTGAATATAGTAAATAAAAAACAAAAATAAACACAATACACATTCTTAAACTTATACATTGAACCCAGGGAAAAAAATCCAGAAGAACCAGAGCACATAGCAGATCAAATTTCCCCAAAGTAGGAATCCTTCCAACTGCAACGATTTCATATTAGTAACATAGGTATGTTAATCTAACTTTCTACATAAGTGTATTATTTTCACGCATGCAACATGAATATGTGTAGATCAACTTCAATTATGCTACACTGACATAAATTTTTTGTGTTTTTTTTTTTCCTTTTTTTCCGTATGCATAAAGTTGGCCTTTGCCTACTGATTAGAAAAAAAGTAACATAATTTATAAGCATATTAGTGTCTTGCATCTTACATATACATAGTAGGCTCTTTCTTTGTGTTCTTTCTGCATGCTTTACTTTACCATGGATAGTGCACCTGCTAAGAAAAAGAACACAAATTGTAGTATTAGTTGTAGTATACCAGATTATGAGAAAAAAAAAGATATGGAAATTATAATTTTGGAGCAGTTACTGACTTTTTAAGTGACATTGAAAAAAAAAATTGTCATTCCAATGAAATTGCAACAATACCTTGCACACATGACAATGTCCAAACACTATTGGTATATTATACGAATGTAGAAAAATAGGATATCATCAAAATATAGATAACAATACTTCAACAAACAACTGTGCAAGCGATTTTGTTCACAAAACCATAAAACCAATTGCATCCTTGCAATATGGTATAAACCAAACGCCTATAGAGATTCGGCATAGCTCAAACAAATACCACCTACCATGTTAAATGAGCTGTTGCAACAAAGAAAAGAGACAATCGAGATACAACAGGGTCGTTAAAAATATTCAATGGTAGAGTATCGAGAGAATACAGCAACTAATGATAGAGGTAAGTCTTACAATTGTGGTCTTTCTAACTAAATAAATAACCTAAAAATGTACGACCTACTAAATATGGCTTCTGTCTTGCAGAATTTATAAAAAGGAAGTCGACGGGTCAACAAGAAACTCATGAAAGGAATGTGCAAACAGCGAATTCAAATGATAATTCAGGAATTTTGGCCAATATTAACAACTGCAACCGGAAATGTAACACAAGTGAATCAACAATAGTTAACCACTTAAAGAAAATGAAAGGTAATGGTTACTATGATCATACCTACATATTAATTGATATTAACAGTTGGATTTACAAAATGTCAACTACGTTTTGCAGGCGTAGATATGCAACCACAAACAGTTTACTAACCACGTTTCGCAGATCAGTTTTTTTTTCCGATATTAATACCAACAAGAGGAAGCAAATTATGAGTGACAAAAATACTGTTGCCAATCCAAAGAAACCAAAAGGTAAATTGTCTTCCTAATTTTATTTTATTTTATTTTATATTTCTTATTTTATTTATTTATTTTTTTTTTTGCATTTAGATTTGCAGTTGTGCTTTTTAACATCTAAAGTTTAGTTTCAGTCTTACCAACAAAGAATGAGCCCTGTGCGTCCTATGATCTGTCTTCCAATGTGCAAAGTACATGCGGTGTTCAGAATTCACAAATCCTTATGCACAATGCAAACACTTTGGACTCTATCCATATTTGTCAGATCAGAATGCCCATTCTTTGTACGCAAGCTAAAAATGCAGGTATGCAACCTGAAAATAATGCTTGACCAGTCAACCAACCATTTGTCTATCGTCAATAAGAATTTATAAATGTAGCGTTACACATACACAATATTGTAAATTGGCCTACAGATGAATCGTCTGATAAATTAAAAAGAAAATTTGAGTCTCAAGTGAGTGATGGAACGTGCCCAAATAGAAACTGAAATATAAAAAGAGGACGTCTTATCACAAATAGTATTGACAATACTGGCATGGAAGCCGATATACAAGCCTCTCCAAATAATCAAGGTGACCTTTAAAATATGCATTACTTTCTTAATTCCATTCAATGGTATTCTAACATGTTACTATACATTTATTTGTCAAACTAACCTGAAGGTAAACTGTATTTCTTGTTTTATTTTTATTTTTATTTTTTTGCATTCATATTTGGCATCAATATTTGCAGCTTTGCATTTTAACACCTAACGTTTCATTTCAGTCTTACCAGCAAACAATGAGGCCTGCGTGTCCTATGCTCTCTCTTGCAATGTGTGAATTCCATGTGGTGTTCAGAATTCATAAATGCCTATGGACAATGCAGACACCTTGGATTTTATCCATGGTTGCCATAACAGAATGCCCAGTCTTTATACACAAACTGAAAATGCAGGTATGCAACCTGAAATTAATACATCATCAGTCAACCAACCATTTGTCTACCATTAACAACAATCTATAAATGTAGCCTTACACTTATGCAATATTTTAAAGTGGCCTACAGATGGATCATCTGATAAATTAAAAAGAACATTTGAGCCTCAAGTGAGTCATGAAACGCGCAGCAATATAAACTGCAATATAAAAAGAGGATGTCTGCCTACAAATAGTATCGACAATACTACTATGGAAAACGATATACAAGCCTCTCCAAATAATCAAGGTGACCTTTCAAATATGGATTAGTTTCTGATTTCCATTATAGAGTATTTATAACATCTCATTATACATTTATTTGTGATTTCATGTTCGGTAATGTGTATCTTAAATAGGCATAAAATTGTTGACATAACTACAGGGCATCAGGCTGTAAAATACTATCAGTATATTTCTAATACAATCCAACATCAGTGTCGAAAAAGACAACGGGGAAACACTTTGAATGGCAGTAATACAATATCACGTACATGTGGAGGTAAATTTCCTATTCATATGGTTGTATTGCTGTTTCAAAATCAACACCAAACTTACTTGACCCGAATTTGCTAACAATATTTGTTTATAGGTGTTTCACAGTTGTACATTGATATTGGCGACTGCGACTGGTCATGCGACCATTGTGGTGCTAGATTTTGGTATGGTGAAAGGCTCAAAAGTTCTACACAGCAACGGATTCGATATAGTCACTGCTGTGGAGAAGGGAAGTATAGCTACAAGAACAAATTGATCCACCAAATTCTATAAAAGAATTACTCAAGGACAAACATTTTATGGAAAGCATACGTGCATATAAAAAATGTTTAGTATGACATCATTTGGTGCCCAGATAGATGATCGTCTGAATGATGGAAGAGGCCCTTATGTTTTTTAAATTTCAGGGCAAATATATCATTGGATAGGAACACTATGTCTACCAAACAATGAAACTCCTCAGTTTTTGCAGTTATACATATACGATACCAAAAATGAAGTCAAAAACAGGCTAGCGGCTTTTGGTGTAACAAGCTCAGCCACTTTTGTGACAAATCATAATTTCAGGTCATTTTCAAAACCTCGACCATTTACTATTCACAAGTTACTATTCATCATTTACTATTCATTGATTACTATTCACCATTTCACTATTCATCAATTTTGAAGTCAGTTTGCGACCTTGAGAAGTTTTCAAAAATTTTACTATTCATGAAATACTATTCATTCCAGAAGGAAAATCACTATTCATGGTCACTATTCATCAGTACGTAAACTAGGTTTATGAGTATTAAAAATTCGCATAACCGTTAGGGTTTAGCTGCGAATTCATGAAACATCATTAAGGACACGTCATATAGACTAGAGTAGTCTACATATCATCAGAAACATTGTCTGCATATTAAATCATGCACGGGTTTGCATAATTTCAATTTACGTATGTTCATTTATTCAATAAACGTTACCACTCTGTCTTTACTACGAATAATATACCCGACACTCCCGACTATGATCCTAATATATTTTCATATTCAATATAATGATATAAAAATTATATTACTAATTTACCCGGTGTTTTGAGACCTATTGCTATACTTTCCGGTATACGCTTATAACTACGTCGGATTACGATATCTCACACGACGACAATTTTAACACCCGATTCTTATCAGGAATGTAATTTCATAATTTTTACAAGGTCGTCACATTTTATTTGGTACCGTTAAACTTCATTTCTAGCAAACTCGGTACCCGGTATCCCCTAAAACTCAAAATATCCAACTAATATAACCAAAAGTCTTAAAAAATCTTACACAAATCTACTCCCTCCATACCTTGCCCCCCCCCCCCCCCCCATTCTAATCTCTTACACCTTTGAAATATTACACTTACTTCATTTATCAGTTTATACCATTATCCAAGTTTCTTTCCAATCCATATTATATACATCAAAACAAAAGTATTATAACACTAGCAAGAAAAAAAAATATCTCTCTTCCTCTCTCATTCTAGTACACGGCCAAGAAGAAGAACCAAGCAAGATCCATAAATTTTTCAAGTTCAAGTGATAATCAAGTCTCTTTAGTGTTCCTAGTTAGAATTTTAAATAAAAATCCCTAGGTTCTTTAAGTATTTCCATCCAAATCTCATCTATTCTTCAAGTAAGTGACTAACAAATTTCATCACTCTTTTACACTCTCTTTTGTTATATATACCACATTGTTCAAAAATACTCTCTAACAATAGATCTAAAGGTTTTTATTAGTATTTTTAAGAGATCCACCATTTTTGTTGAAGACTAGGAATCCATGACACCCTAAGAAGGTGTATGGTCGGATTAGATTAGTTGTGGAGTTGACTGGAAGTGTTTTGAACAAGCCCTGAACTAGAAAAAGTGGTTTTTACAAACAATAGAAAAGCTACTGTCCATTATCACGAAATCTGGAAAACTCAGTAAATTTTGGACTATTTTGGCTTACATATTTATAAAATACTTTCAAAAACGTGACCGTGGGCGTTGAAATGAGCAAAAACGAGCTTACGACGAGAAAGATATGATTTTTCTAAGTTTAACGACGAAAAACACATTTCTGAAAATTATGCTTGCTGTTTGCCGAGATTCAAAGGCTAAAACGAGGCATTAGACGTGATCTAGACGAGCGGACCTACTGAGAATATGTTATTTCAAGTTAATACGAAGCCGTGGACATAAAGAACGTAGAAAACGGGCTTATAACGACCGAGATGCACGCGTTTGAAACCCGACGATTCACAAACCATTTTGACAGCACCTATATGGAAATATTTCTAAGCGTAAAAACTATTATTTTTACAAGACACCATGTTGAGAGCCGTTTTTCTTATTGATCAAGACGCGTATGGACAAAAGTTAAATAATAAGACTTCAAGATATTGTTATAAGGTTTCTAAAAAAACGACAAGTATATGTCTTAACACTTAACGTACAATATTTCGCGACTAGTTTTGCGAGGCCATTTGGGCATATTTTCACAAGTAATGAAAAATAGTAAACTACGTCGAAAACATTATATTTTCTGATAAACCACCAAACGAGGATCATGGAGTATAGCTTCAACACATTTACACGAAAAGTAGTTTACAACTTAACGAGACGTCCAAAAATATATTTTTTACGATAAACGTTATTTTCAAAGTTAACAAGTGGTATCGATAACATACGTATTTGCAGGTGTAACATTATGTCATTGCTTATATTAGATCATATCATTCATATTAGGTCGCGGTTAGAGACTGAGCCTCATTTCAGCATATCCATATTTGTCATTGTTTCTATCGCATCAGGTGAGTTTCATATCCCCTACTTTTACTTGTTTAATAACCGTTTTGGGGAGAATACATTGCACATCATTTTATTACGATTTCAAGTACATTATATTCATTTACATTGCTTAAGTTATTACATTGCCACATTAAAGTCCCCTTTTTATTTATTATGGACCGTTAATTGACATTAAGCTAGGATGAGCTAATACATCTATTGAGGGTGACGCTTCCGTTCGGGTTGGTAGCGCCAACTAGTCATACGAACGCATTTCATTTGAATTATCATAGAGTGTCTGGCAAAACACTTAGTTGGGGCGTACATTATTAGTCTAGCTTCGGGGTCATGAGCTTATAGCAATTGTATTATTTTAATTATATGACGACATTGTCAGAATTAATTATATGACGTCATTGTCATGGCGACATTGTCATATTTAACATTAAATCTAGTTTTCCATATATTTCTTTTGTTCACCTAAATTCAATATTATTTGGCAATGGGTTGCAAACACACAGGTTGCAAGTCTTGTATGGGCAGGACTTGGGAATGAGTGGATTTATAATGCTTTTGCTAGGAAATCATATTTCTAATGCTTTACATTTTACACTAAACTCTATGAACTCACAAACCTCGTGTTGACCCTTTTTAGCTAAGTATTTTCAGGTATTAAGGCATTCGCATCATGAAATACATGAAGAACTATCATAGAGTCATGATGACGACGCGTCTCACTTGGATTTTATGCACTTAAATTTATTGTTTGATCGTAGCAAACTTATTTCCGCAAACTTGAATATTCTTTTGGGACCTATCTTTTGTAAACTATGAATGTTTTATAAAATCAAACGATGTGCTTTTAAAAATACACTTTAGGTCGTTCTATGTAACTGTAACTGTGATGTTATGGCAGTCAGGCCCTAGGTATTCCATTCCGCTGCAAACCAGGTATTTGGGGGTGTAACAGATTGGTATCAGAGCGAAGGTTATAGCGACCTAGGTTGTATCTTGGACCCTAGACTATAACTACATCATCATAGCATCTCATCATTTAAGCATAAGTGCATATTCACCATACATGCAGTTTTATACGTACATTATACGGGTTATTTACTTTCATTTTACGTCGATTGTCACAGAGATGTCTTCACTCAACCACCCTATTATCATTCTAGCAGACTCGGATATCGAGGATGCTTTTTCATCCACTGATACACCTACACCACCTCTCTCACCTTCCTATACCTTGGCATTCCCATATCACTCACATTTGTTAGGTGATAACTCCCACCCGTTTGAGGTGTTAGCACCACCTGATCCAAACTTAGAAGAGACTACCAGATATGAAACTGCGACCTTTGAGATTCAGGAGACTGCCCCTGCCTTTCCACTACCACCATTGTCATTTCCCATTTCCATTCCCACATATCAGGAACTAGATGACACCTTGTGGATAGTACCAAGACCACCGACCCAACAGGAACATTAACAGATTCCCCAAGAATGATTTGAGATGTAGGCTACCTCGGACATGATCGATGCACAACTCTAGACCCCACTTCAGGACTCATCCCAACCCTATGATGACACAACCCTGGATTCACTCAGAGGAACACCAGGGAGTCTCTAGACTAGACTTATATCTTTACTAGATTTTACTATTATCCTAGCCACGATTTGTGTGGCCTAGTTCAAAGAAACTTGTAGTATTTTGATTGTTGTACAACAAAATCACCAAGTATTGACTCTACTATATGGATATGGTTGTGCTATCTATCATATGGGTCCATGTAGGCCGAAATTTTCATGTATTACATTCATGTGTGTTGTGATCATACTTATGATATTTCGTGGTTGTTTCTCGTTGTGATTACATATAATTGTATCGTTTGTATTGTGAGTTCTCATTGATGTTATCTTTTGTGATTATGAAGAATCATGCCACCCAAGAGATCTACTACTGCCATGACACCAGCTGAGATCAGAAAGCTTGTTGCCGACAGTATAAAGGCAACACTAGTGACTGAAAGAGTTGCCGTAGCGGCACGGGCTGCTGAAGCCGCTTCTCGGGCAGAAACCGCAGAAGCTGCCGGACAGGCCACTAATGGTATTAATGGTCGTAAATGTACGTACAAGGACTTTAAGAGTGGAGATCCCTCAAATTTCAAAGGCACTGAAGGAGCCACTGCTATGATCCGTTGGTTTGAAAAGATAGAATCTGTATTTCTTCTATGCAATTGTCCAGAGGAGTACAAGGTAAAGTTTGCTACCAGTACACTCGTTGAGGAAGCTATGTCATGGTGAAATTCGTATGCAAAGCCTATGGGAATGGAAAATGCTCACAAACTCAAGTGGGAAGAATTCAAGAAGCTGCTAACTAAGAAGTTTTGTCCACGCACTGAAGTAAAGAAGTTGGAAACAGAGTTTTATGAGCTAGTGACAGCACGTAATGATATCGAAGCATATATCAGGAGGTTTCAGGAGTTGGCCGTGCTATGTCCAACTATGGTTCCAGATAATGAAAAGCTGTTAGAAAATTTCATTGGTGGACTACCGCACAGTATCCGTGGAGATGTGATTTCTTTCGACCCACAAACACTGGACGAGGCAATCAGGATGTCTCAGAAGCTTATGGCTCAGGAAGTAAAGAAAGGAAATACTGCCAACAGCATAAGCAACACCAACAATAACCGTAACTATAACAACAACAAAAGAAAGTGGGACAACAACCAAGGTGGCAATACTACTGAACAACCACCAAAGAGACAGGAAGTTGCTAAAGCCTATGCTGCAGGCCCAACTGAAAAGAAAGGTTACAAAGGTACCCTACCCAAATGAAACAAGTGTCAAAGTCATCATAACCCTAGGCATTTTCTTAATCCTTGTGGTAACTGTAAGAAGATTGGTCATGCGACTAGAGAATGCAAGTTTCCACTCATTTCCGGAAATCAGAAACCTCCAGTGACATGTTTTGGCTGTGGAGGGATAGGACACTACAAGAATGAATGTCCAAACCAAGGAAATCAAGGGAATATGAACTAAGGTGGAGTAGCACATGAAAGGGCTTACATCATCGGATGAAGGGATTTCCAGCATCAACAATGTTTAAGAATAGAGAACTTCTGCCATAATAATAAACCTTAGGAGGAGCCCTTTAGGGTTGTATTTGCTGAAAACTTTAAATTACAAGAGAACTAACTACTTATAAGTTTTATGATCGTTTATTGGATCAAGGCTGTTAAGCCTTTGATCTAGGATATTTACATTTAAAGAACAATGATAATATTGGTGGAATATTCAATGAACGAATACAATACTATCACAACAAGGTTTTGTCAAACTTCACCGTTTGTTTATTCCAACTAAGCCCCAATGTTACATGATCAATATAACACGATTACTATCTAATCAGGGATCAAAGATCCTTGAGGCTAAACAAACCTAACAACATTAGATCCCATGTCTAATATTCCCACACACACTCTTTAAGTGCTCTTACATTTTAACACAACTTTGTGTTGTTGTAATTTGAGAGTACGAAGCACTTTGGTGTTGATTGTTTCAATCACAACCAAGACACACTTTTATCTAAGGGGTATGATCTTCCTTTTATAACATAAGGAGATCATTACAAACTTGATAAGTCTTTAGTCATCCACTTGCTTTTACATGTGTCAAGTCAATAAGATACAACTTGTATCTTGAGTGTTCAACTTTATGACTTGATAAAATATCTAGATATTATATTTGTATATACATGACTCATACAAACTAATATATTCTTCGTTCTTATCTTTGTAGCAGCAGAGTGACTCATTAATCAGCAACAGCTTCATTTGTACTAGCAGTACCTTATTGCACTAGCAGTACCTTCGATATGAACTAGCAGTACCTTGCTCTGAGCTCTGAACTAGCAGTACCAATTTGCACTAGCAGTACCTTCCAGTTTGCACTGGCAGTACCTTGCTTGTACTAACCGTACCATAAAACACACTAGCAGTACCTTTCTTGAACTGGCAGTACCATAAGTAACACTAGCAGTAGCATTACTTTAGCGTATTTTTCTTATCATTTCAGTATTCTATATGTTTCATTCTTCTTGTTTCTGATCATCAAATCTATGGAATATTTAATTCCTTACAATCTTCCCCTATTTGATGATTACAAAACAAACACTTTCTTGTACGAATTTCCCTAGACGAAGTAGTGAAATTGAGATAACTAAATCTCACCATGAATGAAAACATACTGTCTTTCCCTTAATCTATGCTATCCACCACATCTCTTCCCCTTTTTGTTATCAACAAATAGAGAGTATTAAAAATATGATCTTTACAACTACAAACTAATATTACAAATCCAATCCATCCTTCTAATGTTTCAAATTACCCTCCATGAAGCTTTCCGCATCTAAAAATGAACTTGAAACAATAAAAATCTAAACCATCAGTAGCAATACCAATCAACAGTAGTAAGAATCAATAACTTTCCCTGTGGTGATGCACATATATAAATGGTTAAAACCTTGAACATTTAAGCTTCCCCTCAAACCCATATGTTAACCATTCGAATCTTCCATTCTGTAGGCTTTTATGACTGATGAAGAAAAACCAACCATTACCAACTTGTTGATGAAGCTGAATAAACCAATCTTGAGTCCTATATCTTGTACTAAAACTGACTTTGAATCTTGACTAAATCCTCATTTCCTATGAGACACTGAGCGCGACAAAGTAACTCCTTTAAGTGATAGTTAACTAGGTCTTCGTCCATCCTCCCCTTGACCTCAACTATTTCGGCAGTAGTTTTCAATGATGCATATCTTGCAACCTAAGGCTCAGATTGAAGATCCCTCCGGTGAGAATCTACCTTGATATACCAAGAACCTTCAACAAAAATTTCAGCCCGATCCAACGGTTAACGAAGGAGTTATAGCCTTTGCAAAACTGCTCTGCAGAATGTTGCAAAAAATTAAGCAAAAAAGAATTTTTCTTCTTTCTTTAGCTAAAACCTTTTCTTTTCCTAAATCCAGAGCCCCCAGCTCTGATACCATTTGTTGAAAACTTTAAATTACAAGAGAACTAACTACTTATAAGTTTTCTGATCGTTTATGGGCTCAAGGATGTTAAGCCTTTGATCTAGGATATTTACGTTTAAAGAACAATGATAATATTGGTGGAATATTCAATGAACGAATACAATACTATCACAACAAGGTTTTGTCAAACTTCACCGTTTGTTTATTCCAACTAAGCCCCAATGTTACATGATCAATATAACACGATTACTATCTAATCAGGGATCAAAGATCCTTGAGGCTAAACAAACCTAACAACATTAGATCCCATGTCTAACGTTCCCACATACACTCTTTAAGTGCTCTTACATTTTAACACAACTTTGTGTTGTTGTAATTTGAGAGTACGAAGCACTTTGGTGTTGATTGTTTCAATCACAACCAAGACACACTTTTATCTAAGGGGTATGATCTTCCTTTTATAACATAAGGAGATCATTACAAACTTGATAAGTCTTTAGTCATCCACTTGCTTTTACATGTGTCAAGTCAATAAGATACAACTTGTATCTTGAGTGTTCAACTTGATGACTTGATAAAATATCTAGATATTATATTTGTATATACATGACTCATACAAAATAATATCTTCTTCGTTCTTATCTTTGTAGCAGCAGAGTGACTCATTGATCAGCAGCAGCTTCATTTGTACTAGCAGTACCTTATTGCACTAGCAGTACCTTCGCTATGAACTAGCAGTACCTTGCTCTGAGCTCTAAACTAGCAATACCAATTTGCACTAGCAGTACCTTCCAGTTTGCACTGGCAGTACCTTGCTTGTAGTAACCGTACCATAAAACACACTAGCAGTACCTTTCTTTAACTAGCAGTACCATAAGTAACACTAGCAGTAGCATTACTTTAGCGTATTTTGCTTATCATTTCAGTATTCTATATGTTTCATTCTTCTTGTTTCTGATCATCAAATCTATGGAATATTTAATTCCTTATAGTTCTTGACTTGGAGCAGCAGATTGCTCATCAGCAATAAATAACCTCCCTTGAACAAAGAAACCCCCTTGAGGTTGTGATTCCCTCTTTCTTTTGTAAACATTTTCAGTAGAACCTCTATAATCCATAGCCAACAGCCTTTCAATCCTAGCAGGCTCTTGCTCTGCTTCAGCAGGCTCTTTTGCACTAACAGGCTCTTGCCCTGCACCAACAGGCTCTTCATTATATACTAGAGTTCCTTCATGAAACTGAAATTGAGCCTGCTCTTCACCTTCAGAACTACCCATCCTCCCCTTTTTGGAAAAGAGACCCAAGCTTTCTGCATAAGAACTTGAAGAACTAGATAAAACCAACTTTGAAGGTCTTTTACCCTTCAGCATCTTCACTTCATTCTCCAATTTCTTAACCTTCTTAACTAGCTTGGTGTTGATCTTAGAAAATTTTGTGTTCTGAATTTGAAGAGCATTTTCCAAGAGCTGCACTTTCTCCTTTAGTTCCTTCATAGTCTGAGAATCCAGACATTGATGTTGAGGTGATTGGGATGGTGATGCATGATGAGATGGTGATGGTGTTGTTACTGATGGTATTGGTGATGGGATTGGTGATGGATGATGAGATGGTGATATGTAACCAGGTGAAGAACTTGATGAAGGTGATTCAGATGATGGGGATGGTTCTTCAGCATGTTGTGGTAACACTTCCTCAAAAAGTTGTATTTCTTCCCCATTAAAACCAATTTTCATATTTGAAAACACCTTATGTGAAAGTTTTGGTGTTTCATAAGGAGAGTGTGGGGGAAGTAACAAATGTTTTGATTTTGTGATGATGCATTGAATAAATCTGGGGTACATCAAAAACTTTGTTTGGCTATCCACATTTTTAACCAATCCTTCAAAAATATGTTTTGAAAAGTTGAATTTTCTTTATGTTGCCAAGCAAATGAGAGTTGTAGCCATGTTACCACTAAACTGCTCCCATGAGGTTTTCTTTTGGCTTAAACAATGAAGGATTGTATGGATCAAGAATCTCCATTGTGGGGTAAAATGCTTTTTAAGAAAAGTGAGTTTAGTAGAATCAACATTATACCCCATTCTTTCCAAATTTTCAAAAATTTCAGTATCAGGCAATTGACTAATACCATCTGAATCATCCAATCGAAGATGTCTTCTAATGGATGGCTCGGTAAGAGTCAAGGTTTTGCCATCCACTTTGGCTTTTATCCTTTGGTCCCCATTTTCAGAAGTTTTAACTTTAGCCGTTTTCCAAAATTGTAAAATTTGTGATTCATAAATAGTGGATTTACAAGTAAAGCAAACCTGATGTAAGAATCATTTAGAAAGTCCACTATTTGATGAAAAGAATCATTATCCTCAGAATTTTCCAAAAATGCTAACTGATTGTGACGTTTAAAAAAATTTAGATTAGCCATGGTGAAAGTTAAGATAAACTTGGTTAGGATGGTGGGATTTGATTGTGGTACAGGTAGAAGATGAAAGGTGAGTGTTAATTATGATAAGGACTGATGAAAGATATTATGAGAGATTTACTTTTAACCGACAATAAGAAAATTTATAATAAGTAAATGAAGAGGCGGTTAAAAAGATCTTTTATATGAGAAATATAATATAATATAACATCAAAAATTTACAGAATTACCCCAACGGCTAATTTTAACTACCAGACCTAACGGCTATAATTTTAACTGACAGACTCAATGGTTATCTAGCAGTTCCATTTTACTCTACCAGTACCAAAATTTGAACTGCCAGTACCTTTGAAAGTAAATTTTACTTGGCAGTATCTTTCAAATTTTAGCAAAATTCCTTTATAGTTTTTAGCAAACTATCAGCTATCAACGGATTTGATTTGTCTTTACCAAAAGCCATTTGCATATGGACTAGTCAACTATTTACTGTAAAGTATGGTTAGTTAAATACCATATAGTTTTTGGTAAACTATCAACCATCAACGGATTTGATGTGTCTTTACCAAAAGCCGTTTGCTTATGGACTAGCCAGCTCTTAAGATTATAAAACTTGGTGAACTGAATACCATTTCCATATTGACCTGAAGATGGTGCAATTTCCTTGGATGGAGGAATTATAAGAGGCAATTATGCTGTGTATCTTGGATGCTTGTTTCAACAAGTGAAATCATCTATCAGCATGCCTTTGCAAGTGATGAACAAACATAATGAACTGAAATTGAAACTTTCCTTCGTTTGATCTAGATAGAACTTTCTCCTTTAGGAATGCTTCATCCCTTCTGAATATATGATCTATTCTTATCATTTTCAACCTCTACATCGTCTTGTATGCTCTTGTTTTCTCCTTCCTTTTATTGATTTATCTTCCTTTTTTGGGCTATAATATCCTCCCCTGAGATTATTACCTCCCCTGAGATATAAATAACTTTTATTTCCCCCTTTGTTTGGAAGATCTCTTGTTTTGTTATCAACCTGAAACTTGTTAGTTGCAGACCAAAAGAACAGAGTGCATAGCACTTGTTTTATAGCATTGTAAACATTTAATTATCAAGATGAACAAAACAGAGCAAACTTTACACTAGCAGGACCAATTATGAAATGACAGTACCTTTTTGACTAACTAGCAGTACCATGGTTAAGAGCCAGTACCATTTATATTATGTACAAAAACACATGTTTTTCAAAGATTAATCATTCCAATACCTCCTACCAGGTATTTAAATCTACCTAAATCAAAAGCTTTGGTGAGAAGGTCTGCAAAATTATTTTCAGAATCAATTTTAACAACTTGTATTAACCTTTTCTCATTGCAATCTCTTATGAAATGTTGTCTGATTTCAATGTGTTTTGTTTTTGAATGTTGAACTGGTTTTTTAATGATACAAATAGTACTGCTATTGTCAATGTAAATAATGGTGTTAAGAAAATTGTACCCATAGTCAAGCAATTGATTTTGGATCCAAAGGACTTGTCCACAACAACTTGCACCAGCAATATATTCTGCTTCAGTTGTAGAGTTTGCCACCATTGTTTGCTTCTTGCATTGCCATGATATGAGTCTGCAGCCAAGAAATTGACATCCACCAGTTGTGGATTTTCTGTCTAGGGTTGCACCAACATAGTCACTATCAGAATAAGCCACCAAGTCAAAAGATGATTCCCTTGGATACCATAGACCAAACCTAGGTTGACCCTTGAGATATCTAAAGATTCTTTTGACTGCTGTGAGATGAGAAACTTTGGGATTTACTTGAAACCTTGCACATACACATACTGGGAACATGATATTTGGTCTTGATGATGTAAGGTACATCAAGGACCCAATCATTGATATATAATTGTGCAAATCCACATCTTCACCCTCAGCATCCTTGAGTAACCCCTTTTCTGAATCCATTGGTGTACTTGCAACCTTAGAATCTGCAAACTGAAACTTCCTCAGGATCTCTGCTACATACTTATCTTGGCTGATAAATATGCCTTCATTTGATTGTTTCACTTGGAGACCCAGAAAGAAAATAAGTTCCCCCATGGAACTCATTTCAAACTTACTATGCATAAGTTTTTCAAACTCTACACACAACTCTTGGTTTGTGGATCCAAAGATAATGTCATCAACATAAATTTGCACCAGCAAGATGTCTTTCTTGGTTCTTTTGATGAACAAAGTTGGATCAATCTTGCCTCTTTGAAATCCATTTTCCAATAAATAGAAAGCCAATGTTTCATACCATGCCCTAGGAGCTTGGTGTAAACCATAAAGAGCCTTGGTAACCCTATACACCTTGTCTGGATACTCTGCATCAATGAAGCCTGGAGGTTGAGAAACATACACTTCTTCTCCAATAGTACCATACAGGAAGGCACTCTTGACATCCATTTGGTAAACAGTGAAGCCTATGAAAGAAGCATAGGCCAAAAATAGCCTAATTGCTTCAAGTCTTGCAACTGAGCAAACACCTCTTCATAATCCACCCCTTCTTCTTGAGTATACCCTTGGGCCACCAATCTTGCTTTGTTTCTGATCACAATCCCCCTTTCATCTTTCTTATTCCTGAACACCCATTTGGTTCCAATTGCCCAGTGACCTTTGGGCAAATCAACCAGTTTCCAAACCTTCTGAAGCTTGAATTGAAGAAGCTCTTCTTGCATTGCTTCAACCCAACTTGGATCATCTAAGGCTTTGTTAATGTTTTTGGGTTCAGCCAGTGAGAGAAAACATGAAAACATGCATATGTTGGCAACTTCATGATTCTTTTCTTCAAAAACAGATGAGATAAACCCTTCTTGGTCTGAAGATAAGACTTGAGTTCTTGTTCTAACACCAGAATCAATGCTACCAATCACATTTTCAATGGAGTGATCTTTGAGAATTCTTGTGTTGTGTGTTGTAGGAACTTCATAGGTAAGTGGAAGATTGCCAATCCCCACTTCTTCTGGTAAAGAATCATCTGATTGAACATTTAATGGTTCAGCAGTACCAACTTATGAACTGGCAGTACCATCTGGTGAACTAGCAGTACCATTTTCATTTGCACTACTTTCTTGATTCTCTTGACCTTGAGTTCCATGATCATCTTCAACACCTTCATTTGTTGTATTTGAAGGTTCTTCATGACTTGAAGATAAATCCAATCCTTTCCAAATTGGCATCAAGATGTAATCTTGATCTTCAGCTGTTTCAACATTGTCTTCAAAACCTGCATTATCATTAGCATTTGTACCTACAACAGGCACATAATTCATAGATTCTGAAAGCCTATCAATGTCAAACATCCAATCTGGCCCAATGCCTTTAACATTTGGTAGTTTCTCTTGAAACTCTATGTGCAGATTTTCTTTCACTAGCCTAGTGCAACTATTATACACCCTATAGGCCTTACTTTGCAAAGAATACCCTATCATGTAGCTTCATCAGCTTTTCTTTCAAACTTTCCTAGATGATCTTTGGTATTTAGAATAGTGACATGACATCCAAAAGGTCTCATAAAACTTAAAGATGGTGTTCTACCAAAGAAAAGTTCATAAGGAGTCTTTTTATGGGGTTTAATCACAAGAACCCTTTTCTGCACATAACAAGCAGTACCTACAGCTTCAGCCCAAAATGAAATAGGCAACTTAGAGTCTACTAACATTGTTCTAGCAGCCTCTATTAGTGTTCTATTTTTCCTTTCTGCTACTCCATTTTGCTGTGGGGTTCTAGCTACACTAAATTCTCTTTTTATTCCTTTTTCTTTGAAAAATTCATCCATAACCCTATTCTTAAATTCTGTCCCATTGTCACATCTGATTACTTTCACTTTCTTATCAGCTTGGTTTTCTACCTCAGTTATATAAGACTTAAGGATCTCACTAGTTTCATGCTTAGATCTTAAAAAGAAAACCCAAGAAAATCTGCTGTAATCATCAGTAACTACAAGACAATATTTTTTACCATTCAAGCTACTCACAGAAGTAGGACCAAAAAGGTCCATATGAAGCATGTATAAAGCTTGAGAAATTGAGTTATGGGTCTTGGGCTTACAAGAAGCTCTATGTTGTTTGCCTTTAAGACAATCAACACAGGATTGGTCATTTTGAAAAATCTTTTTGGGTAAACCTCTAACCAAATCATATTTTGCAATTGTATTGATTGTTTTAAAGTTTATATGACCAAGCCTTCTATGCCAAAGCATAGATTCATCCAATGAAGCTTTTGCTACTAGACAAGTTAAACTCTCCTTAGGAACAATGTTCTTTAAATCAACACTGTACATATTGTTCTTTCTTGGGACTTTAAGAAGAATATGACTTTCATCAGGAATTTTAAAATCAGGAGAAAGAACCATACATTCATTGTCAGTAAAGAGAACATTGTTCTTTTTGTCACACATTTGTGAGACACTGAGGAGATTAAACTGAAGCTCTTTCACAAAGTACACATTTTCAAAATCTAATTTACTGGTTTTGATTGTACCTTTACCAGTAATCTTTCCTTTGATTCCTCCCCCAAAGGTAACATATCCTCCATCAAATGATTTGAAGTTTGTGAGGTAAGACATGTTGCCTGTCATGTGCCTTGAACATCCACTATCTACATATCCTTGATCAGCAATATCATTTGAATGTTCCTGCACATATATAAACATATTAGTTTCCTTGGGTACCCAAGCCATAACTGACTTGGGTTTGCCTCTTGCATCAATGTAATCAAACCTTTTTAGGACTGTTGATGCAACTTTTGATTGGAGTGGTCTCCATATCCAACATGCTGAGGACTTAACAGCATTTTCCCTTTTATCCCATTTTGTGGTCCTTGGTCTGACAGTACTATTTTTGGCAGTACCATTTGGTCTAGCAGGACCTTTTGGTTTTGGTCTCCAATCTTGTGTTTTAACCACAGATTTCTTTTCAATGGGACTTTTCACAACTCTTGGTGCATGTTTGAAAGTATTTCTTGCACCCTTAGTAGTTGGTTTTGAGTTAACAGGCTTATTTGGTCTAATAGTATGATTAACTTTTGGTGTGTTAGACTTCACAAAACTTTTTCTGGGGTTTGTTCCATTTGTTTTAGACCTTGATGTACTCCCAGAAACCCAGTTGTTACAATAAGCATGAGTATGATTAAAACTACCACAGTAATAGCAGGCCTTATTGTACATAACAAAATCATCACCAAGTTGGTGTGACATAAGATTGTTCCAATTTCTCTGGCTACCTCTAGGTTTGCTATTACACTTAACACAACATTCAACTGTTTTCAGAACAGTTTTAGCCTTTGTCTTAATCTCTACATTTTTAGGACTGGGTGGTCCTACTTTGTTTCCTTTGTTTGAAACAGTCTCTTTTTCCTCATCATCAGATGTCCAATCTTCAATAATTGGAGCATCTGAACTCTTATCAGTGAGCACCATTTTGTTAGAGAGTGAAGCAACACTAACACTCTCAAAAGGTTCACTTTTCTCTACAGGTTTATCTAGTGGTTTATTGGTGAATTCATGTAAACCTGATTCTGCAAGATCTAAACCTGGGGGACAAGGGATTCCTCTGTAAGGAGGTGGACAAGTCTTGTATCCAATCCCAGATTTGATTCTCTTGTTCATTTGATTTTCAACTATGCTTCTTGTACAGTCAGAAGCAGTTCCTAATGTGGTAACAGTTAGTTGAATATTATCCTTTGCCAATTTCACTTTAGCAAACTCAGTTCTTAACAGGTTTATTTCAGCATCTTTCAAAAATATTTCCCTATTAAGAATGCCTTTTGTGTCAGAAAAAGTGAGTTCATTTTCCCTAAAGTGGATAATCTGCTTCTCAAGTTTGGCCATACCACACTTATGATTAACTAGGTCTTGATGAGTTTTTCTCTGTTCTACTTTCAGTTCATCATAAAGTTTTATTAAAATTTCTAATTCTTCAAAAACTTTACAAGTATTAGAACAGTTAGTAATTTGTACCTCAGGATTGGAGAAAGCCATTAAAGCCATTTCATCTGAAGTTGACTCCTCTTCACCCATAAAGCTCCAATCAAAACCCAGCCCATCAATAGCTACCATAGCTTTAGGCTCAGTGATTTCCACAGCCTTGCTCTTGTTCTCAAAGCTTCCCTTGTTCTCAAAGCCTCCCTTGTTCTTGTTCTCAAAACCTCTTCCCTTATCATCCTGCTTCTTTGGTCTTCTACACTCTCTTGAGTAGTGACCATTCATGTGGCAGTTGTAGCACTCCACTTTAGATTTGTCATACCCAGCAGGCTCATTACCATTTATGGTAATCTTCTTTCCAGTCCTCATCAGTAATTTCTTAGCCCTTATACTAAGAAGTGAAAGTTGCCACTTTATGTCCATTTCCTCAAGATCATCATCATTGATCTCTTGAATATCTTCAAAAGTCAATATGGAACCATTGTGCTGTGATGTCAGGAAAGCACAACCAATTGTTTCATCTAGAATTGTTTGGTACTGCTAGAAGTATTGGCAGTACCAAAATTTGTGTTGGCAGTACCTTCTTCTCTACCATCTTTTTCTTCATCTACTATTCTTGAGGTGCTGGGAGATGATACAAAGGCCATATTCCCTGAGCTTGAACTAGTAGAATTCTTCACTTCATGCTCTACTATCTTGAAGTTGCTATAAAGATCATTAAGACTCATCTGATCAATATCTGGTTTATTTTTCCAGACAATGACATGCATGGCCCATTCAGAGGGTAAACTCCTAAGGAATTTGGAGTTTAAGTCTTCTTGAGATATCAGCACTTCATGAATGGCTAACTGACTTGAAAGCTTTTGTAGTCTATTGAACATGCTGTCCAAAGACTCATTTGTTGTGGCTGTAAAGTTTTCAAACTGTTGTTTGAGGAGAGTTTTCTGTGTTTTCTTGGTGGCATCATTTCCACCAAATCTAGCCACAATAGCTTGAAAAAGGGTTTTAGCACATTTGTACTTGTTGAAGATCAAAAGCTGGTCATTTGGAATAGTCATGAGAAGCATACTCCTGGCTTTAAGATCATTTCTCTTTTGGATTCTTTCTTCTGCGGTTGTTGGGTTCACTTGCACATTTGTTACTATTGCATCGTTTACTGTGGAGGTGGTGATTGTAGGTTTAAATGAGTTTCCTTCTTCAATAATCTCCCAAAGTGCATAGTCTTGCACTTGGAAATATTGCTCTACCCTCAGTCTCCACATATCAAACTCATTCTGTTTGAGTAATGGAAGTTTTGCAGCTACATTGGTTTGAATGTGTTCAACTTCCATTGTTCTTTTAAATCGTAAATATCAGCCTAGCTTTGATACCACTTGTTAATGATTATACAAACACTTGGGATGTTGATCTTAATAATGTGTTTGGGATATTTAGGAATGAATGTGATGTAGTACGCGGAATTTACTATAACACACTTAAAGGAACAAAGGTGGTAAACATGCAAACGTGTATTATATAGAAAAATAAACACAACTTGAATAAGACAAAACGATTCAATATTATTTATGAAATAATACGGGTGATCTAAACTATCACCAGGATTACAAAGGTAACCTTGAATCTTTGATTTGTTAAAGGATTTGTGAATTTGTAACTAAGTTACTAGAGATGTTGTTTTGTTTCAGGATATTACAAAGTTATTAGTTTTTGAGATATCTGAAAGGTGGTGACTAAGGGTTCCTTTTATAGGATAAGGAACCCTTTTTACAAGTTGTCAAGTTGTGTATTATAATAAGATACTTGGACTTTTCTAACTTACTAATTACAACTTTCAATGTAAATCACTCAGTATTATCTTCTGCACAACATGGAAGACTGAACTACTTATACTTAACGTGTTACATTGTACAAAGACTAATAATACAACTAAAATATCTACAAATAAATATCTATCAACTTGACCTTCAACTTGGCAGGACCTTCTTTAACTAGCAGTACCTTCTCACCCAGAAGGTATTGTTAGTTTATTTTCAACTTCTTCAAAATCAACTAGCAGGCTTAATACTTCATCTGGCAGGCTCTTTGACTTGAACATTTTATTCCCAACAGTATTTCTTAAGTAGTCCATCTTAAGTACTTTCTTGTAACCTCGTTGTATCATGTACTCTTCTATCTAATGTAATCTCTATCTTTTATCATCTCCACAGTAATCACAACCTTCTTTTATTTCATTCCTATTCCATTTGCCCAATTTTCAATCATTCTGCAACAACATACCGCTATCCTAGAAGGGATTAGACAAACATCGTCTTGACTATAGACTAGCACTATTCTATAAGGTTTCCCATGCGTTCTATAACCCACCCAATAGACTTTATTCCAAACTATTGCAATACCGCTTTATAAAATCGTTTCACATAACTTTACTTAGAGCTATTTTACCAACACCTCGAGAAATTATTTCACAAAATTTTAAAATGAGTTATATTACCATCACCTCATAAATTGATTTACTAGCATTCTACCAACTATTTACTTCCATGCGAACCAAATTTTCTTGTTAAAACAAAAATTCAGATTACCATTTTACCAAACAATACGTTGAACACCATTTAAAAATTTTGAGAAACATAACATTACTTTGACTAAACCGAGCATCGCATCATTAGTCCTCGATTATACATAGCCCGATCACCTATGTATAATTCAGGAAGGATTATGCCATGAAGAAAATAATCACCTTTTCAAAAATTATTAATAACAATCTTCATTCAAAAGCTTCGTAATCACATAAAAATCTTTCATAAATATCTCTTTTGACAAACCCTCCCGAGATACCTACCTCACTTGTCACTCACTTAGCCATAAAGTTGGATTTTACCATTGACCTCTCTAGGAGAGACTTTCCATCTACGAGGAGTATTCCATGACATAACAAAACGATGAAAGGATTACGAAACCATAAACAAGGACTAGAAGTGTACTGTAAGTTGATTCATATCGCAACGGAAAACATAAGATCTCACGAGGCAACCCAAACCACTATCATTGGCATAGTCGCCCAATCCCATCATTCTAGAAGTACCAGTTAGACTAAGCGCCATAGGCGATGGGAGACTCATATCGTAACATCAGTTAGAACAAAATACAAAGAATCAAAAACTGTTACCATAGCTTTATCTTTCCGATAACGCATTTCACGTTTCAAATCTCAAGAAGAGTCTTTCAGATGAATCACTCATAATTCCAATAGAAGAAATTCAACTCAACAATAAGCTCAAATTCGTGAAAGGACCAGCAGAAATCATGGACCGTGAGGTCAAACAGTTGAAGCAGGGTCAAATTCCCATCGTTAAAATTCGCTGGAATTCTCGAAGAGGTTCCGAGTTTAATTAGGAACGGGAAGACCAGATGCGACTCAAGTATCCACATCTTTTCACCAATACTAAGCCAGAGACCAACACTAACTGAATTCAGGGACTGAATTCCTTTAACGGGTGGAGACTGTGACAAATCACAATTTCAGGTCATTTTCCAAACCTCGACCATTTACTATTCATGGGGTTACTATTCATTAATTACTATTCACCATTTCGCTATTCATCAATTTTGAAGTCAGTTTGCGACCTTAAGAAGTTTTCAAAATTTTTACTATTTGTAAAACACTATTCATTCCCGAAAGGAAATCACTATTCATGGTCACTATTCATCAATACGTAAACTAGGTTTACGAGTATTAAAAATTCGCGTAACCATTTGGGTTTAGCTGCGAATTCATGAAACATCATTATGGACATGTCATATAGACTAGAGTAGTCTACATATCATCAGAAACATTGTCTGCATATTAGATCATGCACGGGATTGCATAATTTCAATTTACGTATGTTCATTTATTCAATAAACGTTACCACTCAGTCTTTACTATGAATAATATACCTGACACTCCCGACTATGATCCTAATATATTTTCATATTCAATATAATGATATAAAAATTATATTACTAATTTACCCGGTGTTTTGAGACCTTTTGCTATACTTTCCGGTATACGCTTATAACTACGTCGGATTACGATTTATCAACACGACGACTATTTTAACACCCGATTCTTATCAGGAATGTAATTTCATAATTTTTACAACGTCGTCACATTTTATTTGGTACCGTTAAACTTCATTTCTAGCAAACTCGGTACCCGGTATCCCCTAAAACTCAAAATATCCAACTAATATAACCAAAAGTCTTCAAAAATCTAACACAAATCTACTACCTCCATACCTTCCCCCCCCCCCCCCCCCATTCTAATCTCTTACACCTTTGAAATATTACACTTACTTCATTTATGAGTTTGTACCATTATCCAAGTTTCTTTCCAATCCATATTATATACATCAAAACAAAAGTATTATAACACTAGCAAGAAAAAAAAATATATCTCTCTTCCTCTCTCATTCTAGTACACGGCCAAGAAGAAGAACCAAGCAAGATCCATAAATTTTTCAAGTTCAAGTGACAATCAAGTCTCTTTAGTGTTCCTAGTTAGGATTTTGAAATAAAAATCCCTAGGTTCTTTAAGTATTTTCATCCAAATCTCATCTATACTTAAAGTAAGTGACTAACAAATTTCATCACTCTTTTATACTCTCTTTTGATCTATATTTTCATATTCAAGTAGTAGATCATGCAATATACTTATGTTATATATACCACATTGCACAAAAATACTCTCTAACAAATGATCTAAAGGTTTTTATTAGTATCTTTAAGAGATCCACCATTTTTGGTGAAGACTAGGAATCCATGACACCCTAACAAGGTTTATGGTAGGATTAGATTAGTTGTGGAGTTGATTGGAAGTGTTTTGAACAAGCCTTGAACTAGAAAAAGTGGTTTTTACAAACAATAGAAAAGCTACTGTCCATAATCACGAAATCTGAAAAACTCAGTAACTTTTGGACTATTTTGGCTTACATACTTAGAAAATACTTTCAAAAACGAAACCTTGGGCATTGGAATGAGCAAAAACGAGCTTACGACGAGAGAGATATGATTTTTCTAAGTTAAACGAAGAAAAACACATTTCAGAAAATTATGCTTGCTGTTTGCCGAGATTCAAAGGCTAAAATGAGGTGTTAGACGTGATCTAGATGAGCCGAGCTACTGAAAATATGTTAGTTCAAGTTAATACGAAGCCGTGGACATAAAGAACGTAGAAAACGGGCTTATAACGACCGAGATGCACGCATTTGAAACCTGGCGATTCACAAACCATTTTGACAGCACCTATATGGAAATATTTCTAAGTGTAAAAACTATTATTTTTACAAGACACCATGTTGAGAGCCATTTTTCTTATTGATCGAGACGCGTATGGACAAAAGTTAAATAATAAGACTTCAAGATATTGTTATAAGGTTTCTAAAAAAACGACAAGCATATGTCTTAACACTTAACGTACAATATTTCGCGACTAGTTTTGCGAGGCCATTTGGGCATATTTTCACAAGTAATGAAAAATAGTAAACTACGACGAAAACACTATATTTGCCGATAAACCACCAAACGATGATCATGGAGTATAGCTTCAACACATTTACACGAAAAATAGTTTATAACTTAACGAGACGTCCAAAAATATATTTTTGACGATAAACGTTATTTTCAAAGTTAACAAGTGGTATCGATAACATATGTATTTGCAGGTGTAACATTATATCATTCCTTACATTAGATCATATCATTCATATTAGGTCGCGGTTAGAGACCGAGCCTCATTTCAGCATATCCATATTTGTCATTGTTGCTATCGCATCAGGTGAGTTTCATATCCCCTACTTTTACTTGTTTTATAACCGTTTTGGGGAGAATACATTGCACATCATTTTATTACGATTTCAAGTACATTAAATTCATTTACATTGCTTAAGTTATTACATTGCCACATTAAAGTCCCCTTTTTATTTATCATGGACCGTTAATTGACATTAAGCTAGGATGAGTGAATAGATCTATTGAGGGTGACGCCTCCGTTCGGGTTGGTAGCGCCAACTAGTCATACGAACGCATTTCATTTGAATTATCATAGAGTGTCTGGCAAAACACTCAGTTGGGGCGTACATTATTAGTCTAGCTTTGGGGTCATGATCTTATAGCAATTGTATTATTTTAATTATATGACGACATTGTCAGAATTAATTATATGACGTCATTGTCATGGCGACATTGTCATATTTAACATTAAATCTTGTTTTCCATATATTAATTTTGTTCACCTAAATTCAATATTATTTGACAATGGGTTGTAAACACACAGGTTGCAAGTCTTGTTTGGGCGGGACTTGGGACTGAGTGGATTTATAATGCTTTTGCTGGGAAATCTTATTTCAAATGCTTTACATTTTACACTAAACTCTATGAACTCACCAACCTCATGTTGACCCTTTTTAGCAATGTATTTCAGGTATTAAGGCATTCGCATCATGAAATACATGAAGACCTATCGTAGAGTCGCGATGACGACGCGTCTCACTTGGATTTAATGTACTTAAATTTATCGTTTGATTATAACAAACTTATTTCCGCAAACTTGAATATTCTTTTAGGACCTATCTTTTGTAAAGTCTGAATGATTTATGAAATCAAACGATGTGCTTTTGAAATGACACTTTAGGTCATTCAATGTAACTGTAACTGTGATGCTATGGCAGTCACGCCCCAGGTATTCCATTCCGCTGCAAACCAGGTATTTGGGGGTGTGACAACTTTGAAACCTGAAATTATTCGACAACTTATACAAATTTTAGATGACCACAATCAGTTGGTAGCATTGTTCAGGACAGCACGTGACTTATGTGATCAAGAAAATGTACCTGACTTCATGATTCACCTTTATAATATCGATGGAGCACGCGAATACCAACTGCCAACTACAGACATCCTGGGTGCTATAGTTTTTGAAGACGGACCTAATACGAATACAAATTACGATGTAATCATATACAAAAAAGGTGTAGGTCCTCAAAGAATTAACAAGCTCCTAACAACATATATGTCCTTACAATTTCCGCTTCTTTTTTGTATATGGTGAACCAGGATACAACACCAAATTGAGGTTACATACACGTAATGTGAATGGTGAAAAATAAAAAATGTCTATGAATACTTACTATATGTACCAGTTACATGAAAGGCCTCATCTTTACGGGTTACTATTCAAAGGGGAAAGGTTATTTCAAGAATATGTTGTATCAGTATATTGTGCAGTGGAACAAGATCGCCTTGATTTTGTAAGAGCAAAACAAAATAACATTAGAAGCGAGCACTTATTAGGTATTTATGATGCAATTTCAAAGGGCGATCGCTATGGTGCCGACATAGGTAAACGTATAATCCTTCCTTCAAGTTTCACTGGCGGACCGAGGTATATGTACAGCCATTACCTTGATGCTCTTGCAATCTGTCGAGTCCTATGGAATCCAAAGTTTTTCATTACATTCACATGTAATGTAAACTGGCCAGAAATCCGCAGATACATGGATCGGTATCCTGAACTTTCAACATCTGATAGGGCTGACATTATTGACTGGGCGTTCGAACAAAAAGTACAGGATTTTGTAAGAGCTTTAAAAGAAGGCAGCCTATTTGGACATGTTACTGGAGGTATGTACTGCTTAACCCTCCAATTATTTATACAAAAAAATATTAATAAATAAATAAAAATAACACACACATACACACACACACACACACAGATATATATATATATATATATATATATATATATATATATATATATATATATATATATATATATATGTATATATGTATATATATATATGTATATATATATATATATATATATATATATATATATATATATATGTATATATATATATATATATATGTATATATATATATATATATATATATATATATATATATATATATATATATATATATATATATATATAAAAATTGTATAGAACAAAAAAAATAAAAATTAGTAACTTTACGTAACTAACTTTCTTTTTCAATGATAAATAATGCAGTCTTATACACAATAGAATTCCAGAAACGTGGGCAACCACATTGTCACACTCTACTATGGCTACATTCAAACGACAAAATACAATCCCCCGAAGATGTGGACAAATTTATTTGTGCAGAATTACCTAGAGCGACAACAGATCCGGAAGGGTTTAAAGTTGTGTCCGAAATGATGATACATGGTCCATGTGGAGCAGGTAATACAAATGCTCCATGTACATACAAAGGTACCTGTGCAAAGAATTTCCCAAAAAAATTCAAAGACAAAACATTTTTTTGACAAAAATGGTCATTACATTACCAAAGAAGAAAAACTACAGCTTATGTGATGAGAAACAAAGTGAAGCTGGATAACACGTATATTGTTCCATAAAATAGACAACTATGCCTTATGTTTCACGCACATATAAATGTTGAATATTGTGGATGGAGCATGTTGATAAAGTACTTATTCAAATACATATCAAAAGGAAGCGACAGAATTGCAGCACGAATTGGAAGAGCACTAGGTCAGCCTTCAACATCAGCAAACGCTCCAAGGATCAATGTTGACGAAATTAAAAATTTCATTGATGGCCGATTTATATGTCCTCATGAAGCTTGCTGGAGAATATTTAACTTTTTGATACATCTCCGAGAACCAGCCGTCCAGATTCTCGCTGTTCATCTTGAAGGTATGCAAAATATCAGTTTTCGTGACAAAGAACCTTTGGGATATGTTGTCAGTGACGATGGAAGAACATTGACAACACTTACTGAATGGTTTACAGTCAATAATTCATATGAAGAAGGACGACATCTTACGTACGTAGATTTCCCTTCTGACTTCGTTTGGTATGAAAGTTCAAAAACATGAAGGCATAGAAAAAACAGGACAAGATCATCAATTGGAAGACTCGCGTACGTGCATCTTGCTGCAGGAGAACTCTTCTATTTCATAATACTTTTATGTCATCAGAAACATTGTCGATCATTCCCTGACGTACGCAAAGTAAACAACACAGTATTCCCTACATACTGAGCCGCAAGCCAGGCGATGGGCCTACTTAAGGACGATAGAGAATGGGAAATAGCATTGGAAGAAGCAGCTATTTCAGCAACAACATCAGATTTACGCACACTGTTTGCTCACATCTTGATTTATTTCGAAGTTGCAGACACCGTGAAATTATGAGAAAAGCATTGGACACTAATGATTTATGATATTCCAGCAAAAGCATCTGACATGAGTCATATAAAAAATCTTCATATCAATGATCCAGAATTGAAAGGATATGTTCTATACAAGTTAGAAATGATATTCAACAACTGTTCCAAATCAGTCACAGATTTCGGTCTTCAATTGCCTCCAAAATATTTGCTAGACGACTTAAACAACAAACTATTGATGAAAGATAAAGATTACAATCGGGACAAGCTTAAAGAAGAAGTCGCACTTGCTATTAAAAAAATTAATTGAGAGCAACAAAGAATCTACAATCTTATTGTTACCTCATGCAGTAACAATAACCAACAATTACTTTTCGTATATGGCCATGGACAAATAGGCAAAACTTTTTTGTGGAAGACAGTACTTACAGTTGCATCTTCTGGAATTGCTTCTTTGTTACTTCCATCTGGCCGAACAGCCCATTCAAGATTCAAAGTGCCTCTTGAATTAAAAGATGAATCAATGTGTCATGTTAAAAAAAATGCTGCATGCACAAATACTATCAGACACAAACTTGATCGTTAGGGGTGAAGCCCCAATGAATGACTGAAGATGCTTTGAAGCACTTGATCGAACTCTTAAAGATGTTCTAAGCAATCCATATAAACTATTTGGTGGCAAATTAGTAATGCTAGCTGGTGACTTTAGGCAAACATTACTGGTAAAAAAGAAAGGTAGAAAGCCAGATATAGTCATTGCGTTAATAACTTCTTCATACCTTTGGAGACATTTTAAAGTATGCAGATTGACACAAAACATGAGGCTTCTACAAAGGGAACTTGACGATCATGAAAAAAACAAAACGGCAAAATTTTCTTCATGGTTACTAGACATAGGAGATGGTAAAATAGGAACCCCTGATGAAGAAGATGAACAAGATGCTACTTGGGTGACAGTACCAGAAGAATACCTAATTCCAGATACCAACGAGGGTCTACGAATACTTATTAACTTCATCTATGACGAAAAGATGTTGGAATCACCAAGTGCAGAGATGTTATAGAAAAAAGCGATCGTATGTCCTAAGAATGAAACAGCTGATCCAATTAACATAGAAATTCTTTAATTGGTCAAAGGAGAAAACACAACATACATACGTTCTGATGAGGCTATTCCTCTTGGAAAAGACGGTGCTGCAAATGAATAACTATATCCACAAGAATTCCTCAACACACTCAAATTTCCCGGTTTCCCACCAAACAAGTTGTCACTTAAAATTGGAACTCCGATTATGATACTTTACAACGTCGACTTAGGATGTGGTCTATGCAATGGAACAAGAATGGTTGTGACACAACTATTGTCAAACCTGATACAAGCAAAAATTATCACAGGCAACAGGGTTGGAGAAAAAGTTTTTTTTCCAAGAATTACGTTGATAGCCACAGATCCCAACATGCCTTTTATTTTCAAAAGGAAATAGTTTCCAGTGAAGGTTTGCTAAGTAATGACAATCAACAAGAGCCAGGGCCAGTCTCTAAGCAAGATCGGAGTTTACCTACCTGAACCTGTATTCGCACATGGGCAACTTTATGTTGCACTCTTACGCGCTACACCACCCAATGGTCTCAAAATCCTTACAAAAAAACTCACTGACCACCCACCCAACACAACCAAAAACATAGTATATAAAGACTTTCTGAACACAATTGCTGAGACAGAGGTTTAAGTAGCCAATATTATATTGCACAAAATACTAAACATGAATGTTAACGTTAGTCTTGCTTTGCATTAACTTACTTTTTTTTATATATAAATTGCATTCAATAGAGCTGAAAACAAAAAATGTTGCCCTTTGTTTTTTTTTTTTTTTATTTTTTTTTTTATATATATATTTTTTAATACTTTATTTATTTATTTATTTATTTTTTTTAAATTTATTCTGCCAATATTTTAATAATTTGCTTATTACAGCATGGCACTAACACCAATCGAAGAACTTAAAGCTGGAGACAAAGAAAAAGTGATTGAGTTCAAAGTATACCGGGCATGGACCGCTCGAGATCCTCCAGATACAACTGAGAAAGGCTACCGTGCAATCTTATTAGATAGACAGGTAATTTACATACTTAACTATATAAACAGCAATACATTTACTTTATTCTAACAATATTTTACATACCTAGGGAATTGCAATACAAGCCAACATGCTAGCTGCCGAGATACATCATTTCAGACCTATTCTTATACCTGGCCTAGCATACCGTGCATCAGACTTTCAGTGTGTTAAAACAGAAAACTGGCAACAAACTATTCATAACAAAACGTCACTCTCATTTACGAGGCTCACAAAATTGGACCCTACACCATCTGAATCATTCCCACACCACTATTTCAACTTTGTATCCTACAATCAGCTGCCTAACAAAATCTTTGACCCACGCGACAAAGGAAAAAAAGAATATCCAGTTCTTACAGGTACCAATAAACAGTTTTAAATACCTTCACTTACCCTAATAACAAAAAATATGTATATCTATAACCATGTTTAAATGTGCAGATTGTATTGGATGCTACATTACATCTGGAGAACCACGCGACATTGGAAATCCTAACAGAACTCAAACAAGAATACATAAAGTGGAAATACAGAATCTGAAGTAAGTCATTTTTCAAAAAAAAAAAACAAACAAATTACGTATACAATAAATTAAATGCATAACATACGTTTGAAATTATTTACAAGAATAGTCGAAATTCCATTGAGTTGACATTATGGGACGAGCTTGCCGACAGATTTGAAAAAGAAGCTATTGAAAAACTTGAAAGGCCAATAATAATAGCTGTGAGTTCATGCAGGGTTTCAAAATATCAAAACAGAGGTTCTTTTAGTAACATTCATATAAAAAACCGTGTTATTTATAAATAAATGTTACAAACATTATATATCTAACTGTTTGCTATGTATAGATCTACAGCTATCATCAACACCAGCAACATACTATTACATAAATCCTAAGATACCCCAGCTTCAACAATATATAGCAGAGTAATATTCGTATATCCTTACCAATTATTGCACATAGTTTAATCCTAAATTTATTTACTTACACCAATATGCATATGCAACAGGTACAGAACACTTTATGAAGAAAAAAAAAACCACCCTTATGTGTGACCAAGTACCGTTTACAAGACATTGAACAGGAAAGGCACAAAAACCGCATCCCATTTGCGATACTACTTACACATAATCCAGATACCTACAAGGTCTGTTACAACAACAAATGTCCATTTATAGTTTACCATCTATTACATAAAACACCTATATATGAAATACCATTTTTTGTTCTTTATTAGGGAGTCTGGTTTAGTTGTGAAGCAACAATAATGGCGCTGAATAAAGACAGAGGCTGGTACTACACTTCATGCACATTTTGCAACTTCAAAGCAACAAAAATCAATGGAAACTATGAATGCAAACAACATGGACTTATACCAGCTCCTAACTACAGGTAATCAAACAACAAATATACCACTTAATTTTTTCCCACTCACTTACTGACCTAATTCATGCATACAGATACAATTTTAGAGCAATTCTTAAAGATGGCAGCGCAACATCACAATTTATATTCTTTACACCTAAGGCAGATGAATTTGTCGGTGATTGTGCAAATTTGGTCTCATCAAATCAGAATGGTGACCCACAACATTTTCTAGAAGAATTAGAAGCGATTGTTGGGACAAAGCATACAGTTCAGTTTCATTACAATCCAAGTTGCAGACAAGCATCCGTCGAATTTTTGGTCGATGAAATATTTGGTTAAACAGGAATGACAAGAAAAATTGAAGCACAACCTTCAGGTAAACATACCCATTTAACAACACATTTCGATATACAAGTTATAAAGTTTTCAAATCTAAAAAACTAATGAGGGAACATCCTAATTTTCACATTACAGCTCCCGGCGCATCAACAACAGCTTTAGCTGTCATTGATACCACTCCAACAACAGCAAGCACAACCATTATGGAAGAGCAACACAAGACTATAGAGGCAGGAAAGCATCCAAAAGGTAAGAAACTTTGAAAATTAATATAACTTAGCATAACACGTTAAATATGATCTAAAATACTGAGTTACATTTTTTTAATTACTCTACAAATGGCAACACCAACAGCAGCATACACCGGTATGCAGGACAGACCAATAAACATAATAGCATCGGGTAAAAACAACAATGGTCGAGAAATAACAGAAACCATTATTGAGAAAACAACGCAACAGAATCTAAACAACAAAAGAAAAGGAAACAGACAATAAAGTTTTCATACTTACTAAAGAACTAATCAAACTAAAAAATTATTCTTAAACCATAGGTTATTTATTTGCTTATTTAATTTTTTTTTCTTTTTTTTTTTTTTAATCTTACAGACATGGCAACACCACCTCCAGCATACTCAGGAATGCAAACTAGATCCAAAACAGACATAATGTAAAACCCAAAAATTTTGAACACGTAAAATACCCAGAATACCCTTTGATCTCAAATTTATAAAAGACATTTCATCCCGAGTATAACCTAAGTATCTAATGGTTAATAATTAATCGAATAAGAATAATACGAAAATAAAAGACTTATGATAAAACGAATTCTACACATTTAATAATAATGTACACGACTACATGCTTTGGTTTAGGTCCGTTTCTTTTATTTTCTGTACCCGATTTACACTACACCACAAAATAAATAAATAATGGTATCCTTTAATTTTGGAAGGGGAGAAATCTTCTCCAATATCTCCCCTAATAACCGGTTTCCTTCCCATTTATTTAGTATACATTGATCATTTTTTTTTCCCCAAAATACTCTCCACCAAGAACAAACCCTAGATAACCCTACATCAAACGGCGGCTGCATCTTTTTTTTTTTTCTTGCTGTTCGATTCAAGGGCAAGCAAAAAGGAGGCTTTTCGTTGTGACTTCTAGGCGTGGTGTTGCTGGTTCAAGGAGGAATCGAGTGTGTTGTTTTCGGGATCGAAGTGGTGGTCTTGATCGTGGGTATTGGAAGCTATTCGAAGGATCTAGACTAGGGTGTCGGCTGGAAGTTTAGTTGGTGATCGATTCTTGTTGTTCTTCTTCTTTTCAACACGCATCAAGGGTAACTATATCCCTCCTTGTTCAATACGACTTTGCTTGTTTGATTCTTGCTATGTTCGATTCATACCTTGTTGTCTTGTCGAATTCATCCACATAAAATCATAGAAAGAGTCGCATGAAATCAAAAGATCACCCAATAAAATAACGATTTAACACCATATATAAGTTAACCTATATTTGTTTTGTTTCATACATAATCATTTTGTATCAGGAGATTAATCGTTGGAATAAATAAACTTAAAACCGATCACATGAAATCATAAACCCTAAGTTGCTGACAGAAATTAAAGTCGAATTGGAAGGGGTCTATTTTAATGATAATAACGTGTTCTTGAGTGATTCTTGGGTCTAAAATCAAGTTCTGGAAAAGAGTTTTATGAATCTGTAAACCTTATAATTTTTGGAGGTCGGGAGAAGGTCCTTTCTGATTTTACAAGTTCATGTTTCAAAACTGTCATTTAGAGATTCGAATTTCAACCTTGGTAAATGATTTTTTTTTTTGAAATTTGTAAGGAATCATTGGCTATAATATGACAGGGCTTAAATATAGGATGTTTTTGGCTATGTGATTTTTGGTGGAATTTTTAGAGTAGTACAACATGGTCTCTAAACTGCTTACTTTCGGGTCCCAAAACTGTTACTGAATCTGGACTAGTTTTGATAACGAATTTTTGTTCTATAGTTATACGACCTGGAAAATTCTACAAAAGTTACACAAAGTAGTCAACAGATGTATCTACCTGGGGTAATTTTTCTAAGGCTCCAGGAGATGCACAAATATACCATAAAAATCCGAAAATGTGTGACCTGTTTAGGTGTTATAACCTGATCTTTGTATAAGAGGCTAAATAAATGTTTTGAACCTAATTGTCACTAACATGCTGTAACCTAATTACACTTTATCATTATTATAAACTTTAAAGAGGTAATTAAGATACTTAAATGCATTTCGTAACCTAAATTGATATGTGACATGATTAGTATATGTATTGAATGTTAACCTTAAGTTATAAACCCTAATTGTGATGAAAGTAAACCTAAGATACTGAATATGGAAACTCACAGATTCGGGAAACCTGCCTAAAATAGAAAGATACTTAAAATTGTTAAACTAATTAAAGAGGAAACTTACTATTTTTGGAAAGTTACTATTTTTGGAAAGCTGCTATAAAAAGAAAGTTACTAAAAATGGAAAGCCGACTAAAATAAGTAATCTGATTTAAATAAGATATTAATAATTAGACGATCATGTATTCGTGTAGATTCGCTGAAGAAGGAGTTTGATTCCGATCTTTATGTTTCTGTTATGTTTGCACTTGCGGTCTAAGGTACAGATATTCTGACCTTATCTCTTAAGGTTTCTCATGATTCATTTACATCCTTCCTATATTAGTTTGATTATGATCTGAGCCTTTTTATTATGGCTTTCTTATATGATCTATTGCCTTTGCCATGTTTCACTAGAATTATGAACTATTAATTATGAACCATTTATTATGAAACTTATGGACCTTTGATATAATATGACTTTTAAACCCAACAGTTTGATACCCGAGCCACTATGTTTCCAAGTCATGGGGCTTCCATGGCCGTGTTATTGATGCACCAATGGCATGACTCTAGTGTGGTCGAGTGATGTTCCACACCGTCCCTTTTCTGTTATTTATTATGAGCTCAATTATTATATATGTTTGGCTACTAACATCTTTGCAGGGGCGTCTGGATGCATCCTAGATATGTTTTTTGTATGCTAAGCTGTAATCTGTTTGGTGTCTGATGTTGGGTGCAATCCACGTCTTCACATTTTAGGAGCTGATCACTCCAATGGTTACTGAGGACTCCCCTCTTGTTTTCCTTTGGTATTCCGAGGTCACCCCTCTGAATCCAATGGTTACTATGATATGATTTGATTTGTTTGGGCTTGTGGTAGATTACTGACCTTTCCTTTCCTTTCCTTACTTGATATCAAATTGTTATACCTTATTCTTTTCCCAATGCACCATACTTTATATCAAATTGTTTATATATATATCTATTCACTGGGCTTTTTAAGCTCAGCCACATTTCTTTTCCTGCGGCATGTTTTATTAGGGAGCTGGGTTATGACTGGAGAGCACTTTGGGCTTAGAAGACTATACTTTGATAGCTATCCTGGATTAGAGATGACTAGAAGTGTTTATATTTTTAAACTTAATAGTTATTGTTTTTCTCCTTTGAAACCTTGTAATTCATAGTTTCCCCTTGTAACCTTTGAAATTCATTTGTATTATTTAAGTCATATGCTTGTGTTTGCTTTGATATGTCACCATAAAGTAATACTTCTACCCTTATCGGTTTGGGGTGTTAAAATTATGGTATCAAAGCCAGGTTACAACTTGTAGTACATTAAACCTTGACCTGTGAAGTTTGGACCATTAAGTTTCCACTATAGGCGCTCATAAGACAACCTTTGAGAAATTGCTTTAGGATTTCCCCATAGGAACTTAAATCATTACCGGTGAGGAATGGGTAGACTAGGACGTCTATGTAATTAGCATTGCTTCCGCATCACTCTGATTCGTGCCTCTGCCTTTAGCTATGCCCTATAAGAACATTTGTTTCAGAAGCTAGAAAGTTTTGCAACCTAAGCATAGTAACTAAGTAAGATTGGAATGCCTTAAGAACTACATGGATACCTTACACCATTTAGGTTTCACTTCCTGATTCTGACCTCCATCTCCAATTTGTTTGGTAAACAGTTTGATACCTTTCTGACCATCCCGAAGGTCATTCAACCGTAATGTGTTTGACACATTCTGTGAATTCATTACTTATGCTGGATATAGAATGCATCATCTGACACTACTTGAATCTGCATAATCCATTGCTAATTCTATGAGAACTTTGGTAATTATTAACCACTAATATAGGAAGATTTGTTTCCCTCCCGTCGAATGACAAACTTTATCTGACAGTCATTTCCTTTGGAAGGATATGATGTTATTACTACCTCGGTATGGATTTGTTAACTGAACATGATGATGTTGACAACGGACATCCTATACATCTCACTATTGACAATTATACAATGTTCGTATTATCGATGATACTCACTCTACCTTTAATTTTGCTAAAGAGCTAAGCAAGATTCCAACATCTTGAACTTTTCGCTTATCTATCTCAACACCCTGATGAACCATGTACTTGACTCTGGTATATGAACTATCCATCTGGTTTAACGACCGTATTCGTTATGCGGATTTGTTTACTCTTGATACAATTGAGTTTGAGGTCTTTTGGTTATGAATTGGATGGCTCTTCGTAAAGCTACCATAGACTACCATATTTGAAATGTGACCTTTAACAATCTGCTTCATTCTACTTTTTCTTTGATGACTCTCAACCGCTTAAATCTGTTAAGATTAATGTTGCTATGAAAGCACATACACCGATCTCATTTGATTGTCAGGTTACTCCTGACACCTATTAGTATCCACCCTTAGAAAGCTCTGGCATTGGAAGTATTTGTTGTACAAATCTTCTGGTGTCCTCTGATGAACCTCTTGGGATTCTCTCCTGCTTGGGGAGTAGAGTTGGCATTGAACGGATCTCAGTTGACGAAACCATGATGCCATAGAAGTTGAGAGATTGAAGGAACTGATGGAATATGATTTTGTTCACCTCAGTGTTTCTCTTTGGATGCTCCTGTTGGTTTATGAAGAAGAAAGAGAGGAGTATGCGGCGCGTATCGACTATCGTGAACTTAACCATATCACTATCCGTAATCATTATCCATTTCCGCGTATCAATGATTGATTTGGTCTATCTTTGAAACTCCGTATTAGACGACCTCATTTAAGTTTGAAGGACTGAAGAAGCAACCACAAGAACTTCAAAGAAGGGAGTTGACTAACTGAGAGTAACCTTCGCGGAGCATATCAGTTTTATTCATGAAGAGGAAGATAGGTGATGTGAAGTAGATATGAAGTTACCCTAAGACGCTTCCTGAAGCTGCCTTCGTACTCGTTGTGATCATTATGAGTTTTAATGATGCCAATTGTATTGGCTAATAGAAACATGCTTTCACGAGTAATTGGATAAATTGTCATAGTATGACATTGTGTTGTGTCCAGAGACGAAAGAGGAACATGTAGATCATCTTCGTATTAAGTAGAATGACCCTTTGTTCTGGAAGAGTAGGTTTGATTGGCGTTAAGAGATTGTAGCAGATAGCACTACCAGGTATCCTGTGATGAAAGAGTTTTCCCACATAAAGGACCAAGATTGACGATCGTTATCGTAGCTAGAAACCTTGTAGAAGAGTAGTAGGAGATGATCGTGGCAGGTGTTACCGTGGAAGAAACATATAATAAGAAGAGAGAAACTGAGAAAGGACTAGATTATATTTCATGGAGCATGTTGAGATTTCAGTTCGGGCATCAAGACAACCAGACCGTAGGAGACGAACTATTCAACTTAACAACTGGAGGGGACAGCAGCGGTGTTCACCTTGAAGATTGGAAGACCTTTCTTGCAAGGCGAAGGTGGTGGGGGACATAGAAGGAGAATGTAATCGAGTTGGCGAATTTAGAGCTGTGCGAGAAGACCTGTCGAAGACACGCAGTCTTGCTTCTCTTTTCATTTTGGTTATACTAAGATGAATTGATAGCAGAAGCAGACTTGCGGATGGAAGAGATTTGAGATCATGTATTTGAATGGATGAATTTTGAACCAAACGTTTGGGTTTGGAAGAGGTGATTCTGTGAAGGATGAAGCTATTGATGACGTAATTCACTTCCTCTCATCCTACTTAAGTTTCCGTTACCTGATGATAAGATCCTTTGAATGATTTAGGTTCTCTGTTAGTAATTACGTTATGTGTTCAGTCTGCGTATGTTGGATGACGGTTTTAATATGAGAATTTCGATAAATTGTGGAAGACCTGACACTTTTGACAACGTGATTCATTTGATATTGCTTGCCAAATTCCATTACGTCATCTATGCGATCAGTTACTTTGATTTTGAACCCGTAGTGATGATTTGATTCGGACTAACCCTAGGAGGTAGAAGGACTGTTAGATGGTTAAAATAAGTTACTTATTTCACGACTTGAGATGAAGTATGGTCATCATGAGGGCATAATTATATGATGCTAGTATTATGACGTCTGGCCAACGTGATAATACTTACATCATATAACGAGCACTTATTGTGATCATAGGATATTTCGAGGAGTGCCTTAGAAACCTTAGAATTCTGATAGCTGTTTGAGATTATCTGCAAATAGTATGACTTTAGGATCTTTCGACCTATACGTTTGATCTGCCCTATCGCCGTACGATTTGGTATGTTTGGATCCTCGAGATGTGTTTGTTGACCTCTGTATTTTGATAACGATATTAGGGTTCGTTGAAGAGCTTTCTACCGTCCGATGTTATCGATTGAATTATCTTCCATAAGCATATTTATCACCCTCATATTTCTGCGATTCGGTACGTTCTCATCTGGTTTGTCTAATCAAATTCCACGGATGATATATCCATCAAATCCTATGTATTCCCTGTATCTCTTCCAAGAGAATACGATTATCATCTGTTACGTTTGGTGTATTATTCCTTTTTCTGGATTCATTATGGTATATCTTTTCTGAGGAAGCCGAAGCTATTTTGATCAACAAGATAGAGTCATGAGGAACAAGTCATTCTCATTTCCGTTCACGGTCCGTTGTGCTTTCCATTTTGCTTTACTTCAATTTTCGAGGACGAAAATTTTCTTTTTAGAGGGGAAGAGTTGTAAAACCCAAAAATTTTGAACACGTAAAATACCCAGAATACCCTTTGATCTCAAATTTATAAAAGACATTTCATCCCGAGTATAACCTAAGTATCTAACGGTTAATAATTAATCGAATAAGAATAATACGAAAATAAAAGACTTATGATAAAACGAATGCTACACATTTAATAAAAATGTACATGACTACATGCTTTGGTTTAGGTCCGTTTCTTTTATTTTCTCTACCCAATTTAAACTACACCACAAAATAAATAAATAATGGTATCCTTTAATTTTGGAAGGGGAGAAATCTTCTCCAATCTCTCCCCTAATAACCGTTTTACTTCCCATTTATTTAGTATACACCGATCATTTCTTTTTCCCCAAAATACTCTCCAACAAGAACAAAACCTAGTTAGCCCTACATCAAACGGCGGCTGCTTCTTTTTTTTTCTTGTTGTTCGATTCAAGGGCAAGCAAAAAGGAGGCTTTTCTTTATGACTTCTAGGCGTGGTGTTGCTGGTTCAAGGAGGAATCGAGTGTGTTTTTTTCTGGTTCGAAATGGTGGTCTTGATCGTGGGTATTGGAAGCTATTCGAAGGATCTTGACTAGGGTGTCGGCTGGAAGTTTTGTTGGTGATCGATTCTTGTTGTTGTTCTTCTTTTCATCACGCATCAAGGGTAACTAATATCCCTCCTTGTTCAGTACGACTTTTCTTGTTTGATTCTTTACTATGTTCGATTATACCTTGTTGTCTTGTCAAATTCATCCACATAAAATCATAGAAAGAGTCGCATGAAATCAAAAGATCACCACATAAAATAACGATTTGGAAAACCCTATGAAATCGACCCATTTAAGTCATCCGAGATTTGAGTTGGTTGTACATGTTAACACCGTATATAAGTCGACCTATATTTTTTTTGTTTCATACATAGTCGTTTTGTATCAGGAGATTAATCGTAGGAATAAATAAACCGAAAACCGATCACATGAAATCATAAACCCTAAGTTGCTGACAGAAATTAAAGTCGAATTGGAAGGGGTCTATTTTAATGATAATAACGTGTTCTTGAGTGATTCTTGGGTCTAAAATCAAGTTCTGGAAAAGAGCTTTATGAATATGTAAACCTTATAATTTTTGCAGGTCGGGAGAAGGTCCTTTCTGATTTTAAAAGTTCAAGTGTCAAAACTGTCATTTAGAGATTCGAATTTGAACCTTGGTAAATGATTTTTGTTTTGAAATTAGTAAGGAATCATTAGCTATAATTTGACAGGGCATAAATATAGGATGTGTTTGGCCTCTGTGATTTTTGGTGGAATTTTTAGAGTAGTACAACATGGTCTCTAAACTGCTTACTTTTGGGTCCCAAAACTGTTACTGAATCTTGACTAGTTTTGATAACAAATTTTTGTTCTATAGTTATACGACCTGGAAAATTCTACAAAAGTTACACAAAGTATTCAACAGATGTATCTAACTGGGGTAATTTTCTAAGGCTCCAGGAGATGCACAAATATACCATAAAAATCCAAAAATGTGTGACCTATTTAGGTGTTATAACCTGATCTTTGTATAAGACGATAAATAAATGTTTTAAACCTAATTGTCACTAACATGCTTTAACCTAATTACACTTTATCATTATTATAACCTTTAAAGAGGTAATTAAGATACTTAAATGCATTTCGTAACCTAAATTGATATGTGACATGATTAGTATATGTATTGAATGTTAACCTTAAGTTATAAACCCTAATTGTGACGAAAGTAAACCTAAGATACTGAATATGGAAACTTACTGATTCGGGAAACTTGCCTAAAATAGAAAGATACTTAAAATTGTTAAACTACTTAAAGAGGAAACTTACTATTTTTGTAAAGTTACTATTTTTGGAGAGCTGCTATAAAAGGAAAGTTACAAAAATGGAAAGCCGACTAAAATAAGTAATCTGATTTGAATAAGATATTAATAATAAGACAATCATGTATTCATGTAGATTCGCTGAAGAAGGAGTTTGATTCCGATCTTTATGTTTCTGTTATGTTTGCACTTGCGGTCTAAGGTACAGATATTCTGACCTTATCTCTTAAGGTTTCTCATGATTCATTTCCATCCTTCCTATATTAGTTTGATTATGATCTAAGCCTTTTTATTATGGCTTTCTTATATGATCTATTGCCTTTGCGCATGTTTCCTAGATTATGCCAAAAAGTTTCCCCATTTGAGAGGTTTCCAATGGGTCCGCGTGTCATTGATGCACCAATGGCATGACTCTAGTGTGGTCGAGTGATGTTCACACCGTCCCTTTTTGTTATTATTATGAGCTCAATTATTATATATGTTTGGCCACTAACATCTTTGCAGGGGTGTATGGATGCATCCTAGGTATGTTTTGTGTATGCTATGCTGTGATATGTTTGGTGTATGATGTTGGGTGCAATCCAAGTCTTCACATTTTAGGAGCTGATCACTTCAATGGTTACTGAGGACTCCCCTCTTGTTTTCCTTTGGTATTCCGAGGTCACCCCTCCAAATCCAATGGTTACTATGATATGATTTGATTTGTTTGGGCTTGTGGTAGATAACTGACCTTTCCTTTCCTTTCCTTCCTTGATATCAAATTGTTATACCTTATGCTTTTCCCAATGCACCATACTTTATATGCTCGTACATTATCTTTTGGTTTCGTTTATATATATATATATATCTGTGCACAGGGCTTTTTAAGCTCAGCCGCATTTCTTTTCCTGCGGCTGGTTTTAGTAGGAAGTTGGGTTATGAGTGGAGAGCACTTTGGGCTTAGAAGACTATACTTTGATAGCTATCCTGAATTAGAGATGACTAGAAGTGTTTATATTTTTAAACTTAATAGTTATTGTTTTTCTACTTTATAACCTTGTAATTCAGAGTTTCCCCTTGTAAACTTTGAAATTCATTTGTATTACTTAAGTCATATGCTTGTGTTTGCTTTGATATGTCACCATAAAGTAATACTTCTACCCTTATCGGGTTGGGTGTTACAATTATGGTATCAGATCCAGGTTGCGACTTGTAGTACATTAAACTTTGACCTGTGAAGTTTGGACCATTAAGTTTTCACTGTAGGTGCTCATAAGACAAACTTTGAGAAATTGCTTTAGGATTTCCCCATAGGAACTTAAGTCATTACCGGTGAGGAATGGGTAGACTAGGACGTCTATGTAAGTAGCATTGCTTCCGCATCACTCTGATTCGTGCCTCTGCCATTAGCTATGCCTTATAAGAACATTTGTTTCAGAAGCTAGAAAGTTTTACAACCTAAGCTTAGTAACTAAGTAAGATTGGAATGCCTTAAGAACTATATGGATACCTTACACCATTTAGGTTTCACTTCCTTATTCTGACCTCCATCTCTGATTTGTTTGATAAACAGTTTGATACCTTTCCGACCATCCCGAAGGTCATTCAACCGTAATGTGTTTGACACATTCTGTGAATTCATTACTTATGCTGGATATAGAATGTATCATAAGATACTATTTGAATCTGCATAATCCATTGCTAATTCTATGAGAACTTCGGTAATTATTAACCACGGATATAGGAAGATTTGTTTCCCTCCCATCGAATGACGAACTTTAACTGACAGTCATTTCCTTTGGAAGGATATGATGTTAATACTACCTCGATATGGATTTGTTAACTGAGCATGATGATGTTGACAATGGACATCCTATACATCTCACTGTTAACAATTATACAATGTTTGTATTATCGATGATACTCACTCTACCTGTCTTTTTGCTAAAGAGCTAAGAAAGATTCCAACATCTTGAACTGTTCGCTTATCTATCTCAACACCCTGATGAACCATGTACTTGACTCGGGTATATGAACTATCCGTCTGGTTTAACGACCGTATTCGTTCTGCGGATCTATTTACTCTTGATACAATTGACTTTGAGGTCTTTTGGTTATGAATTGGATGGATCTTCGTAAAGCTACCATAGACTACCGTATTTGAAATGTGACCTATAACAATCTGCTTCATTCTACCTTTGCTTTGATGACTCTCAACCGCTTAAATCTGTTAAGATTAATGTTGCTATGAAAGCACATACTCCGATCTCATTTGATTGTCAGGTTACTCCTGACACCTATTAGTATCCACCCATAGAAAGCTCTGGCATTGGAAGTATTTGTTGTACAAATCTTCTGGTGTCCTCTGATGAACCTCTTGGGATTCCCTCCTGCTTGGGGAGTAGAGTTGGCATTGAACGGATCTCAGTTGACGAAACCATGATGCCATATAAGTCGAGAGATTGAAGGAACTGATTGAATATAATTTTGTTCACCTCAGTGTTTCTCTTTGGATGCTCCTGTTGGTTTATGAAGAAGAAAGAGAGGAGTATGCGGCGGCATATCGACTATCGTGAACTTAACCGTATCACTATCCGTAATCATTATCCATTTCCGCGTATCAATGATTGATTTGGTCTATCTTTGAAACTCCCTATTAGATGGCCTCATTTAAGTTTGAAGGACTGAAGAAGCAACCACAAGAACTTCAAAGAAGGGAGTTGACTAACTGAGAGTAACCTCCGCGGAGCATTTCAGTTTTATTCGTGAAGAGGAAGATAGGTGATGTGAAGTAGATATGAAGTTTCCTAAAGACGATTCCTGAAGCTGCCTTCGTACTCGTTGTGATCATTATGAGTTTTAATGATGCCAATTGTATTGGCTAATAGAAACATACTTTCGTGAGTAATTGGACAAATTGTCATAGTATGACATTGTTTTGTGTCTAGAGATGAAAGAGGAACATGTAGATCATCTTCGTATTAAGTAGAATGACCCTCTGTTCTGGAAGAGTAGGTTTGATTGGCATTCAGAGATTGTAGCAGACAGCTCTACCAGGTATCCTGTGATGACAGAGTTTTCCCACATAAAGGACCAAGATTGACGATCGTTATCGTAGCTAGAAACCTTGTAGAAGAGTAGTAGGAGATGATCGTGACAGGTGTTACCGTGGAAGAAACATATAAGAAGAAGAGAGAAATTGAGAAAGGCCTAGATTATATTTCATGCAGCATGTGGAGATTTCAGTTCGGGCATCAAGACAACCAGACCGTAGGGGACGAACTATTCAACTCATCACCTGGAGGGGACAGCAGCGGTGTTCACCTTGAAGATTAAAAGACCTTTCTTGCAAGGCGAAGGTGGTGGCGGACATACAAGGAGAATGTAATCGAGTTGGCGAATTTAGAGCTGTGCTAGAAGACCTGTCGAAGACACGCAGTCTTGCTTCTCTTTTCATTTTGGTTGTACTAAGATGAATTGATAGCAGAAGCAGACTTACGGATGGAAGAGATTTGAGATCATGTATTTGAATGGATGAATTTTGAAGCAAACGTTTGGGTTTGAAGAGTTGATTCTGTGAAGGATGAAGCTATTGATGACGTAATTCACTTCCTCTCATCCTACTTAAGTTTCTGTTACCTGATGATAAGATCCTTTGAATGATTTAGGTTCTCTGTTAGTAATTACGTTATGTGTTCACTCTGCGTATGTTGGATGACGGTTTTAATATGAGAATTTCGATAAATTGTGGAAGACCTGACACTTTTGACGACGTGCTTCATTTGATATTGCTTACCAAATTCCATTAAGTCATCTATGCGATCTGTTACTTTGATTTTGAACCCGTAGTGATGATTTGATTCGGACCAACCCTAGGAGGTAGAAGGACTGTTAGGTGATTAAAATAAGTTGCTTATTTCACGACTTGAGATGAAGTATGGTCATCATGAGGGCATAATTATATGATGCTAGTATTATGACGTCTGGCCAACGTGATAATACTTACATCATATAACGAGCACTTATTGTGATCATAGGATATTTCGAGGAGTGCCTTAGAAACCATAGAATTTCTGATAGCTATTTAAGATTATCTGCGAATAGTAAGACTTTAGGATCTTTTGACCTATACGTTTGATTTGCCTTATCGCCATACGATTTGGTATGTTTGGATCCTCGAGACGTGTTTGTTGACCTTTGTATTTTGATAACGATCTTAGGGTTCGTTGTAGAGCTTTCTACCGTCCGATGTTATCGATTGAATTATCTTCCATAAGCCTATTTATCACCCTCATATTTCTGCGATTCGGTACATTCTCATCTGGTTTGTCTAATCAGATTCCACGGACGATATATCCATCAAATTCTACGTATTCCCTGTATCTCTTCCGAGAGAATACGATTATCATCTGTTACGCTTGGTGTATTATTCTTTTGTCTGGATTCATTATGGTATGTCTTTTCTGAGGAAGCCGAAGCTATTTTGATCAACAAGATAGAGTCATGAGGAACAAGCCATTCACATTTTCGTTCACAGTCCGTTGTGCTTTCCGTTTTGCTTCACTTCAATTTTCGAGGATGAAAATTTTCTTTTTAGAGGGGAAGAGTTGTAAAACCCAAAAATTTTGAACACGTAAAATACCCAGAATACCCTTTGATCTCAAATTTATAAAAGACATTTCATCCCGAGTATAACCTAAGTATCTAACGGTTAATAATTAATCGGATAAGAATAATACGAAAATAAAAGACTTATGATAAAACGAATGCTACACATTTAATAATAATGTACACGACTACATGCTTTGGTTTAGGTCCGTTTCTTTTATTTTCTGTACCCGATTTACATTACACCACAAAATAAATAAATAATGGTATCCTTTAATTTTGCAAGGAGAGAAATCTTCTACAATCTCTCCCCTAATAACCGGTTTTCCTTCCCATTTATATAGTATACACCGATCATTTCTTTTTCCGCAAAATACTCTCCAACAAGAACAAACCCTTGATAACCCTACATCAAACGGCGGCTGCTTTTTGCTGTTCGATTCAAGGGCAAGCAAAAAGGAGGCTTTTCTTTATGACTTCTAGGCGTGGTGTTGTTGGTTCAAGGAGGAATCGAGTGTTGTTTTCGGGATCGAAGTGGTGGTCTTGATCGTGGGTATTGGAAGCTATTCGAAGGATCTAGACTAGGGTGTCGGCAGGAAGTTTTATTGGTGATCGATTCTTGTTGTTCTTCTTCTTTTCATCACGCATCAAGGGTAACTAATATCCCTCCTTGTTCAATACGACTTTGCTTGTTTGATTCTTGCTATGTTCGATTCATACCTTGTTGTCTTGTCGAATTCATCCACATAAAATCACAGAAAGAGTCGCATGAAATCAAAAGATCACCACATAAAATAACGATCTGGAAAACCCTATGAAATCGACCCATTTAAGTCATCTTTGATTCGAGTTGGTTGTACATGTTAACACCATATATAAGTCAACCTATATTTGTTTTGTTTCATACATAATCGTTTTGTATCAGGAGAATAATCGTTGGAATAAATAAACCTAAAACCGATCACATGAAATCATAAACCCTAAGTTGCTGACAGAAATTAAAGTCGAATTGGAAGGGGTCTATTTTAATGATAATAACGTGTTCTTGAGTGATTCTTGGGTCTAAAATCAAGTTCTGGAAAAGAGCTTTATGAATCTGTAAACCTTATAATTTTTGGAGGTCGGGAGAAGGTCCTTTCTGATTTTACAAGTTCAAGTTTCAAAACTGTCATTTAGAGATTCGAATTTCAACCTTGGTAAATGATTTTTTTTTTGAAATCAGTAATGAATCATTGGCTATAATATGACAGGGCATAAATATAGGATGTGTTTGGCCTCTGTGATTTTTGGGGGAATTTTTAGAATAGTACAACATGGTCTCTAAACTGCTTACTTTTGGGTCCCAAAACTGTTACTGAATGTTGACTAGTTTTGATAACAAATTTTTGTTCTATAGTTATACGACCTGGAAAATTCTACAAAAGTTACACAAAGTAGTCAACAGATGTATCTACCTGGGGTAATTTTTCTAAGGCTCCAGGAGATGCACAAATATACCATAAAAATCCGAAAATGTGTGACCTGTTTAGGTGTTATAACCTGATCTTTGTATAAGAGGCTAAATAAATGTTTTAAACCTAAATGTCACTAACATGCTTTAACCTAATTACACTTTATCATTATTATAACCTTTAAAGAGGTAATTAAGATACTTAAATGCATTTCATAACCTAAATTGATATGTGACATGATTAGTATATGTATTGAATGTTAACCTTAAGTTATAAACCCTAATTGTGATGAAAGTAAACTTAAGATACTGAATATGGAAACTTATTGATTCGGGAAACCTGCCTAAAATAGAAAGATACTTAAAATGGTTAAACTACTTAAAGAGGAAACTTAATATATTTGGAATGCTGCTATAAAAGGAAAGTTACTAAAAATGGAAAGCCGACAAAATAAGTAATCTAATTTAAATAAGATATTAATAATAAAACGATCATGTATTCGTGTAGATTCGCTGAAGAAGGAATTTGATTCCGATCTTTATGTTTCTGTTATGTTTGCACTTGCGGTCTAAGGTACAGATATTCTGACCTTATCTCTTAAGGTTTCTCATGATTCATTTACATCCTTCCTATATTAGTTTGATGATGATCTGAGCCTTTTTATTATGGCTTTCTTATATGATCTATTGCCTTTGCCATGTTTCTCTAGAATTATGAACTATTAATTATGAACCATTTATTATGAAACTTATGGACCTTTGATTTAATATGACTTTTAAACCCTACAGTTTGATACCCGAGCCACTATGTTTCCTAGTCATGGGGGTTCCATGGCCGTGTCATTGATGCACCAATGGCATGACTCTAGTGTGGTCGAGTGATGTTCCACACCGTCCTTTTTCTGTTATTTATTATGAGCTCAATTATTATATATGTTTGGCCACTAACATCTTTGCAGGGGCGCATGGATGCATCCTAGGTATGTTTTGTGTATGCTATGATGTGATTTATTTGGTGTCTGATGTTGGGTGTAATCTACGTCTTCACATTTTAGGAGCTGATCACTCCAACGGTTACTGAGGACTCCCCTCTTGTTTTCCTTTGGTATTCCGAGGTCACCCCTCCGAATCCAATGGTTACTATGATATGATTTGATTTGTTTGGGCTTGTGGTAGATTACTGACCTTTCCTTTCCTTTCCTTACTTGATATCAAATTTTTATACCTTATGATTTTCCCAATGAACCATACTTTATATGCTCGTATCTTATCTTTTGGTTTCGTTTATATATATATATATCTGTTCACCAGGCTTTTTAAGGTCAGCCACATTTCTTTTCGTGCGGCAGGTTTTAGTAGGAAGTTGGGTTATGAGTGAAGAGAACTTAGAGCTTAGAAGACTAAACTTTGATAGCTATCCTGGATTAGAGATGACTAGAAGTGTTTATATTTTTAGACTTAATAGTTATTGTTTTTCTCCTTTGTAACCTTGTAATTCAGAGTTTCCCCTTGTAACCTTTGAAATTCATTTGTATTACTTAAGTCATATGCTTGTGTTTGCTTTGATATGTTACCATAAAGTAATACTTCTACCCTTATCGGGTTGGGGTGTTACACATAAGCTCAAGTGCCGGTCAAAAAATAGCCAAACGACCACTCTTCATAGAGGAACCAACACACAGTAAAAAAAATAAGGAATAATATGCAAGGTGCACACACACTGTTTTGCTACTTAACTGAAAGCTTCCAAAAATTTAGCCTACCAGCCATGCCCAATGATTTGTGTACCCTTTTGCTACTTAACTGCATACGGCTAAAGTGCATCCTAACAACGGTTACTTATGTAAGTACCTATCACTACTAGAACTACTCATGCCCAATGACGTATGTACATATCCACAAGTACTAGCATCAATTTTGTTAAAGTAGGTTTGTCCATTGACCAGATGGTTTGGTCTATATTTTGTATAACTACTACGAATATCCATGTAACCATAACATCCCTGTTTAATGGTAGTCAAACTAATTGTGCAACAATTATTTTTATACTCGCATTTCTTACGACACTAAAAACAGATATATGAAATACCAATATTGAATTGACACCCACAGATAGAACCATCAATAGATAGAATCCCCATATGCTTTCACTCCCATTATTGAGTAAAAAAAAAAAAGAAAAAAAGAAAAAAAAAAAAAAAAAACAACAACATAAGCAAAATTGATTGAATCAGAATTACTTGAAGTATGAGACAACAATTTAAACAATCTTGAAACACAAAAGAAATGCACAAATTAGAATATCCTCATTTGAATTCCCCAATTTCTTCCAATACTCACTTATGGTTTGGATCTATGTACGAAAAGTGCTGTTAAAACATGAATATTTGGCAAAATGATGACTGCTAACCCTTGGAACAAAAACACTAATGGATCGAATTAAATCCCAAAGGCAAATGAATGGTATCTGATGTTCTATTATAAAGTTTTGATAAAGGGGAAAAACCCCAGACAAACGAATGGTCTGTGATGTTCTGTTATCAAGTTTTGATAGAGAGGATAACTCACGACCCAATTGTATCATATGCCCTTTTCAACACCTCATTTTCTTTTGTATTTACCAACTGGTTTTTTTATTTTAACCAATATGTAGAAAAAAAAATGAAAGATTAACTTCATTATATGTGTGTTTCACAATTTAAGCATACACATGTATGGTTATTATGGTGTATTTAATTGAAAATTAAGGTGAACAGTAAAACTACACCTTCCTTTCAACAACTAACAAATGTACACATAGCGTAAATATACTGTGAATGTATTTTTTTAATCTTCACATTTAAACAATTTCTAACAAGAAAAAAATTACGCACAAATTCTTTAAAAAAAATAAAAAAAAATAATCATAACGTCTAAACCAGTACTTAACAAAAACAAAAAAAAAAGAAAAAAAATATATTAACCCCCCCCCCCCGCCCCACAGCAACGCACTCGTAAATGTGCTTGTTTATAAACAAGAAGTAGTGTGACTTCCAAGGATTGCTCAATATGGTAAATTTTTACAAGTGCCGAAACTTAAATAATTATACCACAACTTTGACGTAAAGTACATTTTACTTATTCAAATTAAGTGCAAACATGTACGGGTGATATAAAATTTATAAAATCTGTATACACATCATTTCACTTCATTGCATAACCTAAAGCACCTCGTTAATTAACTAGGTTTCGGTTAGGACTTTTGAGCATCCATTTTATTTGTAACATTCCGAATTTTACTATTGTGAGGATTATAATACACTTAGGATGTTACTCCTGTATAATGTGTATGAGATACTTTGAGTGAATGCAGTTAAGTATGCGGAATCTACTTAACCACACTTAGAAGAATATTTCTTTGATTAATGGAATAGTAGTGCTTTATATTGGACAATGATCACAGGATGTTAACCACAAACGATTCAATATTATTGAGAATAATACGAGTGATCTTAGCTATCACTAGGGTTACAAAACCTTGAATCCTTAACAAAAACTATGACTTCGTACATATATAAAAGTATAACCTAGGATCTCCTTTTATAGACTAAAGAGTCCTTTACATGGTAAGTATTCACCGTATAAATCTAACTAATAAGGATATACACACAATCTATACCATACTTATCTCCTACAATGTCTCCAAAAGCTGTTATCCTTCAGCAGTATCTTCAGTATAACTAGCAGTACTAACCTAGCAGTTTGTACTGTTAGTTATTTCCTGAGTAGTCTTCAATTATACACTAGCAGTTAGTACTGTTAGTGTATTCTTCTCAGCAGTACTAATCTTCAGAACATTTAATTCCCAACAATCCTCCCCTAAACTTGTGATTTATCCTAAATCATCAAGTTTCTTTTGAATTAAGTGAGGATTGTGAGGATCTTCCAAAGACTACATAGTCAGTCTCTTCATCTGAGCTTTCCTTTGTTCTGCAAGATAGAATATCTTTCTGACCAACTCATCTGCCATCTGTGAATCACTTTCAACCTGGAGTGTTGAACATACCAAATCTCATAAAACTGTTGCTCTAAGAGGATAATCTTTTTCTACCAACATATATATTTCTAATCCATCTTTGGTAGAAATCCTGTGAACAACACAAGTATCAAATAATCTCCATGTAATCTCTTTAATTGGAGCTTGAAACCTCCAAATTGCTTCTCCTTCATCAGGTTCACATATTCTTTTCAATTGAACCCATAATTCCTTATCTTTGTCATCAGTTGGATCTGAGGTTCTAAATCTTTCCTGTACTAAACTCCATAACTTGTTCAAGTCATCTCTGTCAAAAGATCTCAGCATATCTTCAAAGAATTGGTGCACCTCAGTCTTTCCTCCTACCCTGATGAGCTTCCACCCCTTTATTCTCCCGTCTAATTACACTACCCAATCTATAATTGGATGCTTGGCTTGGAGTGGATTAATGTTGAGAGATTCAAGAACTACCACAATCATGCTATGTACTTGTTCATCAGTCAATGTTTCTTTTTCTTTCTCAGTTGATTCTTCCTCAATTGATTCATCCTGTTTTTCTCCTTCAACTTTCTGCTTCTTCAATTTCTCAGACTTCAACAATTCTGCTCCTCTCTTTTCTCCTCTGATCTCGAATGTATCACCTTTCAGAGAATCCTGAAGTCTTTTGTGTGTTCTGATGTAGATCTCCTCAATTTCAGCATAAGACCTATATATGAAGTGCTTTTCTTGCCAATTATCCCGATTCTTCAAATAAGCCTTCATATACTTCAGTTTCTCACACTGTGAAGGAGGTTTCTTGCGATAAGCTTTCTTCTTACTCATCTTCTTTCTCATTTCCTCCAACAGATCATCAATGGCAGATTGTTGCTCTTCTGGTGTATACATGGCTCTTTCATCTGCTTGAACCTGTTCAACTAACTTTTTATCAGCAAGGATTTGAGCAGCTCTCTCTTCTTCTTCAGTTTGAAGCTTTCTTTCCATCATATATGCAACCAATCTTGCTTCTTCAGCTTGTCTTTCTTCCTCATCAATTCTGTCCAATTCTTCCTCAAGAAACTTTTGAGCCATTTCCTAAGCCAATTGTTCATCAAGTGCTAATTGAATCTGTTCTTTCTTGGACAACTTTTTAGAAGAAGGTTCTTCCTCTATCATGATGGCTTTTTCCTTATCTGATCTTGAAATTCTAGGTTTTCTTGAGTAAGCTACACTAGCAGTACCTTGATAACCTTGAGCAATCAAATCTTGAAGACTGACAGTACCTTGAACACGAGCAGTACCTTGCTCTATCCCAGCAGTACCTTCTTCAAATCCACCAATACGTTCATCAAATGTAGCAGTATCATCATGAAACTGATCTTTTTGCCTCCCCTGAGTTTCATGCTCCTCTTGAACCAATGTAACATCTGGATCTTGATCCATCTGAGCAATCTTCCTCCCCAGTTTAGAAGACTCCTCACCATCATCTGAACTTGGACCTTTGGATGAACTAAAAGAAGAACTTGTTGAAAGTACCATCTTTGCTGACCTTTTCCCTTTGAGCTGCTTAACAGTTGTCTCTAACTTCTTCACTTTCATAACCATCTTTGTGTAGACAACCGCAAAATTCTTCTTGTGGCTACTAAGGGTGCGTTTGGTTCACAGTATGTTTTGAAAGGAATTGTAATCTGTCAAAGGAATTGTAATTTGAATGAATTGTAATTCAAAGAGTTGTAATGTGTTGTAATTGTAATGTGTATGAATTGTAATTGATGTTTTCTGTCACTGTGTTTGGTTGGATCTCAACGTAATTGTAATTCGAAAAATTTATAAAATTTCAAAAAATTTATAAAAATTCGAAAAAGTTTATAAAATTTCAAAAAATTTATAAAAGTTCGAAAAAATTTATAAAAGTTCAAAAAATTTATAAAAATTCAAAAAATTTATAAAAATTCGAAAAAATTTAAAAAAATTCCAAAAATTTATAAAAAATTAAAAATTTAAAAATTTTATAAAAAATTTATAAAATTCGAAAAATTTATAAAATTTTATAAAAATTTAAAAATTTGAGTTTTTATAAAATTTTTTGTAAAATTTTAAATTTTTAAATTTTTTGAATTTTTAAATTTTAAATTTTTATAAATTTTTTGATTTTTTATAAATTTTTTTGAATTTTTATAAATTTTTTGAATTTTTATAAATTTTTTGAATTTTTATAAACTTTTTGAATTTTTATAAATTTTTTCGAATTTATATAATTTTTTTCGAATTTTTATAAATTTTACAATGTAATTCAAAACTTTCCATCCAACATCCTATGTAATCTGAATTCCCTCCTTTGATGTAATTGTAATGTCTGAATTACAATTACAACGCAAACCAAACAGCCTACGTAATGTAATCTGAATTACAATTCCCTCCATTCTGTGAACCAAACAGCCTACGTAATGTAATCTGAATTACAATTACATCCAATTACGCCAGATTACGGCGAACCAAACGCCCCCTAAGTTCACCTTCCAATTTTGACACCCTCTCAGACAATTTGGCACAAGTTTCCATCAATTCATTTAGTTTCAGACTGCCCTCATCACTTCCAAGTGTGTTACCTCCTGGGTGAGGTGAATCATGGGGCATGGACTCATAATCCATCATATCATGTGTTTCTGAGCCACCCTGTGTTTCCATGTGGCTAGGGATTCCACTAGAAGTACTAGGTACTGCTGGTGTTGCCATGGATTGGGTCTTATTGATGTTGCTTCTGTCCTGCTCAGCTACTAAGCCAGAGTCAGTAAAAGTAGCCCTTTCCATTCTGACATTGTCAGCCTCATCTGCTACATGTGTTGGAGTAGGAACTCTATGCTGAGGAATATCAGAGTCCTGTCTGGATGCAGTCCTATGGGTTGATGAAGATGGTTGTGATGATGAACTTTCTGATGTTGTGGGTGTGTGATGGGAGGCAACTGGGCTTGTTTCTCCTTCACCCTGATGTTGTAGCATTGTATCAAAAAGTGGTATTGCCTCCCCACCATAATCCCTTGAAGCAATCTTCATATTGCTAAAAACTTTTTGAGTAAGCTTGGGGGTTGGATAAATTGTTTTGTGTGGAGGCAATGCATGTTTGTTCAAAATAGATTGAATAAATCTTGGATACATCAAAAATTTTGATTTACTATCAACATTCTTCACCATACCTTCAAAAATTAGTTTTGAGAAGTTGAAAATTCTGTTTGTAGCCAAACAAATGAGAGCAGTAGCAATATTACTACTGAATTGTTCCCATGAGGTTTTCTTGGAGCTAAGACAATGAAGGATGGTGTGAATGAAAAATTTCCATTGTGGGGCAAAACGACTCTTTTGAAAAGTTAAATTTTGAGATTTAGTATTGTACCTCATCCTGGACAAATTTTCAAAAATTTTTGTGTTTGGCATAGCACTAATACCATCTTTATCACTCAGATGGAGATGCCTCCTGAGTGAGGATTCAGTAATAGTGATGGAGTAGCCATCCACTTTAGCTTTAATCTCTTTGTCACCATTTTCAATGGTTTTGACACTAGTAGTGTGCCAAAACTATTTAATGTGAGTGACATAGATAGTGGGATTTAAAAGTAAAGAATACCTTATGTAGGAGTTGTTTAGAGAATCCACTATCTGATGAAAAGTTTGTCATCCTCGCTTTTTCCAAATAAGCAACTTGATTGTGCCTTTCAACATAGGATAAAGTGGCCATTTTATTTTCAATAAAAAGTTGATTTAACTGGTAGGAATAGTGAAAATTTAGGGTATAAAGTAGAAGAAGAAAGTTAATTGAGATAAGAGATGATGAGTGGCTTGCTAGGGTTTCAATTGGACCGACTTTGAATAAAAGATAACTTTTAATCGAAGATAAGGTCAATTAAATATTATAAAAGGTAAAAATATCCAAAAAGGAAACCCTTAAAAAAAGGAACTAATCAGTAAAAATCCCAACTAACTCTCAACGGCTAGTTTCAAAAAGCTGTTATTTTGCACCAGTACTAACGTCTCTTTAGCAGTACAAACTTAGCCTACCAGTACTAACTTTAAGCCTGGCAGTACAAACTTTTTGAGAAAATTTTGACTCAACAGTATGAACCAGATTTTAATGAAAAACTATACTGCTAACAACCTTTTTGAAGGGATTAAGTGTAATGACAGACACCTAATCAAGAGTTCGGTTTAAAGCAACCTCTGGTTGTGTGAGAACCAATGTTTTCAGTTATAAAATAACTGCCTGTGTACAGATAAACCCATTCAAAGGGATTTCTTGACAGGGTTTCCAGCTCGTGGTAGTTGTTGCCTCTAACACAAGTGTTAGATTCACGTTTGCTCGCCGTTCTTTCTATCAGATGTCCTTAGACTAACTCATTATACTAATAAAAGTATAAAATGATAGAAAGTGAGTTGAGTCAGTTGCTATCTGACCAACTAAGCCATCAATTCAATACATCTTATCATAATGAAATCTCAAGAACGATGTTTTAAGGAAGTAATTAACTTAGGTACACACCATTGTTAATGTATTCCCAAACTCTGTCCATCATAGACTTATTATGTCTGCAACTTGAACCACCAACTTCTGCTCACACATTGCACTTTTAACTTCCTTTGTGCTCAAATTCCAAGATCAAGATAAGAGTTTCCAACTTCAGGGTAAGTTCTTGGATTAAGCGGAAGTCCTGATCTTTCATGGAAGACAACATCTTTCATATGTTGGTTTTGTGATTATCAACTCTATCACCTGCAATTGTTAGTCCAAAACCAAGAAAAACAAAATGCAAAGCACTTGTCCCATAGCAGTATAATCATATGACTAACAGTATGAATAAAAACAGACCAAATTTGTACAAACAATACAAACTATACACTACCAGTACCAATTGATAAAGCTAGCAATACAAATCCAATTTAAGTATAAAAACACACAATTTGAAAAAATCTAAGGATTTAGCATCCCAATACTTGCTACCAAGTATTGAAACCTTCCTACATCAAAGGCTTTTATAAGTAGTTCTGCAAAGTTTTGATCAGAATCTATTTTAATCACTTGAATCAATTTTTTCTCATTGCAGTCTCTAATGAAATGATGCCTAATTTCTATGTGTTTTGTTTTAGAGTGTTGTACTGGAATTTTAATTAGACAAATGGTACTGCTATTGTCTATATATATGACAGTGTTCATGAAATTTTACCCAAAATCAAGAGGTTGATTCTGAATCCAAAGAACTTGATCAAAGAAACTTGCAGCAGCTACATATTCAGCTTCAGTTGTTGAAGTTGCCACAATTATCTGCTTCTTACACTGCCATGATATAAGTCTGCATCCAAGGAACTGACATCCTCCAGTTGTTGATTTTCTGTCCAAGCTTGCACCAGCATAATCACTCTCTGAATAAGCTACCAGGTCAAAAGGTGATTCCCTAGGATACCACAAACCCAACCTAGGTTGACCTTTAAGATATCTGAAGATCCTTTTGACTGCTGTTAAGTGAGAAATCTTAAGAGTCACTTGGAACCTTGCACAGACACAAACAGCAAACATGATATCTGGTCTTGATGATGTATGTAACAACTCGTAATTTTAGGTCATTTTCCAAACCTCGATAATTTACTATTCATCAATCACTATTCACCGATCACTATTCATCATTTCACTATTCATCGTTTTTGAAGTCAGTTTGAGACTTTGAAATGTCGTCAAAAATTTTACTATTCATGTGACACTATTCATTCCCGGAGGAAAATCACTATTCATGGGCATCATTCATCATGTCGTAAACTTGGTTTACGGGTATTCAAATGCGCGTAACCAGTTAGGTTTAGCTGCGTATTCATGCATCATCAGTAAAGACACATCATACAGACTAGAGTAGTCTGCATATCATCAGTAACATCATTATCATATCAGTTCATGCATGGGTTTGTGTGATTTTCATTAACGTATGCTTAATTGTTTAATTAACGTTACCACTCAGTCATTTCTACTAACATTATACCCAATACTCCCGACAATGATCCTAACACATTTTCAAACTAATTATAATTATAATGGAAAAATCGCTATATTTTTCGTTTGACGCTTATAACTCTGTCGGTTTACGAAATTTCAATCCGATAATCATTCTAACACCCGATTCTTGCAAGGAACATGATTTTACAATTTTTACAACTTCGTCGTATTTCATTTCACCTCGTCACGAGTTATTTCTAGTTAACTCGGTACCCGATAACACCTAATGTATGCCTTAAACTAGCTAATTCTAAATAAATGGGAGACACTTGCATTAATTCACATCAAATCCTTCCTTTTTACCCCATGTGTGCCGCCCCCCTCATCACCCCTAATTCTCTACTTCACTTGATTACAAGTACCATCTCATTTAATGTTTATGTTTATATGTTTCTTGATTTAATTAGATAAACACATACACTAGCAAACCAACTAGCTAAAAAAAGATCAAAACCCTCCCATCCCATCTCCTAGGTTCGGCCAAACCCAAGAACACCAAGATCATCCATAAATTTTCCAAGTTCAAGTCATAATCAAGCTCCATTTACCTTCCTAGTTATGGTTTTGTGATTAAATCTCAAGTTTCTTACTCATTTCTTACCAAAACTCATCAAATATTCAAGTAAGTTTCAAGAACACATTTTGATCATCTTATACTTTCATTTGATTCATATGTTTATGTATTTTCAAGTTATATTAGTTATTCATGCAAGTTACTTATGTTTTAGATACCGCTTTTGCACATAAACTATCTTTAACACTAGATCTATAAGTTTCACTAAAGATCTCGTGAAATCCACCAAGGTTGGTGATGTTTAGGACCCCATGACACCCTAAGAAGGTGTATGGTAGGATTTGCGAACTTGTGGAGTTGATTTGAAGTAGTATGATCAAGTTTAGAACCAAGAAAATGAGTTTTAACAAGTATAAATAAGGTTCTGTCAAAAAACGTGTAAACTGGAAAACTCAGAAACTTTTGAACTATTTTGGCCTTCATATTCAGAAAGTTCTTTCAAAAACGAAACCGTGGCCGCAAGAATCACTAAAAACCGACTTATAACGAAGGAGATATGATTTTTCAAAGTTAGACGACGAAAACTAATTTTCTGAAAATTTAGTTGCTGATCGCCGAGATTCAAAAGACAAAACGAGGCGTTAGACGTGATCTAGATGACCCGACCTACTAAGATTATGTTAGTTCATTTTTATACGAATCCGTGGATGTAAAGGACGTAGAAAACGAGCTTATAACAGCCGAGTTATTCACGTTTGAAGCCTGACGTACCATGTTTATTTTGACAGCCCACTAATAGAAAGTGTTTTAAGTATAAAAACTAGTGTTTTTGCGAGACACAACATTGTTAGCCGATTTTCTAATTGATCGAGGCATGTACAATCAAAAGTTAAATGAAACGACATTAATACATTGTTACAAGGTTTTGAAAAACATCAAGTTTGATCAACTAACACTTAACGTGAAATATTTCACGACTAGTTTCACGAAGCCATTTTGGGCATATTTTCACAAGTTAAGGAAAATATTAAATTGCGTTGAAAAAGCTACATTTTGCCGATAGAACACCAAACGAGGATCGTGGAGTACCGTTTCAATGTATTTACACGAAAAGTAGTTTATAACTTAACGAGACGTCAAAAGTGTATTTTTCGTCGATAAACGTTATTTTCAAAACTAACAAGTGGTATCGTTAACATCCGTATTTGCATGTGTTGCATTGTATCATTGCTTACATTGAATCACATCATTCATAATAGGTCGCGGTTAGAGACCGAGCTTTATTTCATCATATCCATCATTGTCATTGTTGCTATATCATATCAGGTGAGTTTTCATAGCCCCGTTTAAATTTTTTTATTGATTTCTAAACTCTTGGGGGAGAATACATTGCACCATTTTCATATGCGGACCAAAGTATACAAACTCATTACATTGCTTAAGTTACATCATTGCCCAGATTAAAGTCCCTTTATATTATCATGAACCGTTAATTGTTAGCAAGCGAGAGTGAGTGAATAGATCTATTGAGGGTGACTCCTCCGTTCGGGTTGGTAGCACCAACTGGTCAAACGAACACATTTCATTTCTGTCATATTAGAGTGATTGGCAAACACTCAGTTGGGGCATTTCATTCAGTCTAGCTTCGGGGTCATGAGCTTAGATCTAATGTATCATTTTTATGTGGCATGGTTTTGTCATACACATTATACTTGTGGTATCCGTACAACATTTCATTTACATAAACCTATGATCTCACCAACATTTTTGTTGACCATTTTTAGCAATGTATTTTCAGGTAATTAAGGTATCGCATGTTGGCTTGCATATGGACACATCATGGAGTCGCGGAGTCGACGCGTCTCACTTTATATTTTATGCACTTGTCCTTTGTTTGAATTGTATGAACTTGTATTATGAAAACTTGTTTCACCTTTTGGGACCTAGCTTTGTAACTCTGAATGTTTTTAAATAATCAAATGATGTATTTTCAAAACGACACTTTAGGTCGTTCAATATAACTACAACTTTGGTGCTATGACCAGTCGCGTCCCTGAATGCTTCATTCGGCTGCAAGTCACGAAATTTGGGTGTGTGACAGATTGGTACCAGAGCAAAAGTTATAGCGAACTAGGTTGTCCATTATATCCTAGACTATAACTGCACCATCATAGCATCTCATCATTGTAGCATAAGTGCATATTCATTATATCACATGTAGTGATTGCGATTTCATACATATATCATTTCATCATAACTCACATTGTGTAAATGTTTATTTACTTTTATTTCACATCTATTGTCTCAGTGATGTCTTCGGATTCACACCCTATTGTTATCTCATCAGACTCTGAGTCAGACGATATTTCCTCACTACCCTCCATCATACTAGAGTCGGTTACATCATCCCCACTACCCACTAACATTTTTTCATCAGTGGAGCCTACTGCACAATCTTCACCTGTGATGTCAGAGGCTGAGACAGAACCCTTTGAGGAGGGGGAAGTCATGCCTACCCCACCACTGTCACCTGTGATCCGTCGTGGTCCCAGAGTTGTTTCAGTTATCCAGCCAGGAGAGTTTGTACCCTATGGTCGAGTTTACTGTATGATGCGCGTGATGTGTCGTTGCGGTTTAGCAGTATTAATGCCTACTCAAGTTTTAAATTTATATTTAGCCAACTTATCAATAACACACACACTTAACGAGCAGTGTACCCGGTCAGTATGAATATAATGGTGAGCAGAGTGTCGATCACTAAGAGTGGAACGTATTATCTAGTTGTTCTAATTAGTATTTTAATATCCTAAGTTAGTTATACAACCTAATCTAACGCAAGGGGGTTCAGCCTAAGAGACTGGCACAATTTGGTTATAATTAAATAGAAAACTAAACTAATGAGCACGAATCAGCAATTAGCGCACACGTACACAGATAGATACTCGAGACAATAAGAAGACCTGTCCTGATAATTAAATAGCTTGTCACTTGTTTTATTGCTAGTTTTATATGAAGTGTATATAATTAAACCTTTCTCGTTGGCTCTAATCTTATCGGCGAGTAAACCCTTAATGATTACTTATGTCTATCCTACTTTTCTAGAGACGCTAGAATAAATAGGCGAGGAAGGGGCATGGCGACCCAAGCAAGACTCAGCTAGACACAGAGGTTATCTATGCACTAATAAAAGTCACCAAAGACATCAACATATAAACTTTAATTAATGGGAAAGCAATATTAATGGGAGTGCATGATCTTCCGTAGTCACATGACACAAGCCCATCAATCCTGATGAATTAAAGCATACTAAAACAATAAAACAAAACTACTTAATGAATTGAATACATGCAGGACCTTCTTACAGCTCTTGTATCTTTGTTTGAGGTGTGTCTTGTGCTGCTTGGTCGTCTCAATTCGGCTCTAGGGTTATACAAAAGGTCTTTTAAATTCGTCTGTCCTTGGGGTATTTATAATTTCTGTCTGAGGGATCGATGCGGCACATTGAGTTGATAGATGCAGTGCATTGACTTAACTTCGCGTGGGGTCCAAGATTAATATATTCTGGAATATTCATACACCGTCTTCAGATGCGGCGTAACTTGATCTTTGTATGCGGCGCATGTACTTTAGCTGTCTTGGATTGTAACTGGTGAAATATTGATAGTGATACGCCGTATGTTAGAAGTATATTGCGGCGTATCTGGAGTAGAATGAGCTTGATCTTCTTCTTTGACCAAAGTTTCATATGCGGCGCATGACAGAATTGCATGCGGCGCATTCTTCAAAGTCAGGAAATGGTCTTCGAATTCATCTAAGTATGATATTGCGTCGTATCTGTTGAGTGAGATACGGCGCATGTTATGGATTTCAGTAGACTTTTGACATCTCGCTTGTTTTGCTCCATAATTAGTCCAAAATCGCCAAGTTTCACATAATGCTTGTTTTTACCTGAGAATTACTAAAGTAAACATTAATGTATCGATTCTCATATATAATATAATAAAACAAGTCAAATCAATAGGATAAATGATGATAATAAAATGTACTTATTTGAGTTCATCAAATATCCCCCCACTTGAACTTTACTTGTCCCCAAGTAAACCTTAGAATTAATCATATGAAAATGTATCCTAAAAGATATTAGGATTTATTTTTATATTTAAGCACGTATTCGTTTTGTCATAATCACACAACCAAACACTTAACGAGGTAGAAACCAAAATAATTTTTAATGTAAAACAATTCTAAATCGTTTAGTTGCTTAGTCGTGACGAATATTCTATCATAGGCTTGGCAAGTATACGCATCTCCCCCACTAAAGCCAAGGAGTAACAAGTCTAAAGCGGTAAAAAGGGTTTGTTGGTTAAGGGTTGATCATCCTTTTTAATCTCTATCGATCTCATATTCTAGAAAAGGCGACAAAATTACAAATAAATGATCGAATCCACGACCACGATACTTGCAATTGCTCAATTCCTTAACTCGAATGGGCTAAAGATTGGACCAAGTAATCTTCACCAATAATATTATATCAAAAAGGGCGACAAAATCATAAATACATAGCCGAATCCATGACTACGATACTTAAGATTGCTCAAATCCCTAATCTCAATAAATCAAAGGTTTGGATGAAGAATGATATAGGGTATGGATAATATTTGGGATACAAATTGGTGTAAAATGAAAAATAAACAAAACAGATAAATTAAAATCCTAAGTGTGGTTAATCACTTTCCCAACCATCCCATGAATAAGACTCATATCATTGAATAACTCACGCTTTAACACTTGAAACACACGCTTTAGGTAGACACGAATTATACTCAACAAAATCTCAATCAAAGAATAACCTTAGTTGGCGTTCCCATAACGGCCAACTCCCATTCAATCCATAAATATAATATACAACAACAAATAGTGGTGATATCTCCCACTTAATACAAAACTTTACATAAGTTGGTTAAAACAAACTTTCAACTTTTCCTTTTTCTTTTTCTTTTCTATATATATTTATATATATATATATATATATATATATATATTTATATATATATATAATATATATATATATATTTATTTTTTTTTTTTTTTTTTTTTGACATCAACATATATGTGTAAAATTTCACAACTTTTCTATCACTATTTTTCCGGATAATTTTTCCATACTCTTCATACTTTCAGATATAACTGTAATAGTGAAAGTAGCAAACACAAGAAAAATAAACTAAAAGTTATACAATATTTACTTTCATACCAATTGCATTGTGCAATTTCCCGACCTAACCAAAGATAATGAATTACGCACGCGAACACAGGTAATGTAAGGAAACACACTTTGCCTAAAGCAATTAACCACGGATTTTAATCTACAGGGTAGGCTAAGGTGTAGGGTGTATCGAAACATTATAACAAAGGTGTAAGAAACGAAAGGAATGGCTCTGAGGGTTTTTCTAGGGGTATCTTACTCTAAAAGTGAGAGTAAACAAAGGGTTTATACGGGGGTTAACTAACCAGTGTAGTTAGTTAATATCACATAACATATAAAGGCTATTTGGGTGTAATCCTAGAAATTTACCAATTTAGACAAGTCACTCCAATTATATAGATAATACTCATTGTGGTGGTCTCGAATAGTATACAAGCCAAGTTCTAAAGTTTACAAGTCACCGGCACACTAAAGTTTTAATATTTTTGAAAGAGTAGAGTTATGTGTGCGGTTATGTAATTTAGACTTTAAACAAAAACATGCTAAAAAAAATTTAAATTTTGATATATTAAGCGCATTAGCATATTTTGAAAAAGTTTAGGACAAGTAAGTGTTCTAATTCTCCATCCCCCCACTTAAGTTAAACAACGTCCTCGTTGTTTGTGTCAAAGGTTAAAAACTGGAAAATAAAAGAATTAGAACAGAAAAACTCCCCTGAGATTTGCTCGGTATGATCCTCCATTATTCGTATAAGAGCAAAAATCAACTTTCTTGTGGATGAGAACGTTTAAGCTTCATAAATGATGTATCCACAAAAATGCAGGAATCTATAATACCATTTAGACTTTAACACACCTGAGTTAAGAAGGTTCAAACTTGCATAATATATTAGTAGTTAGTAAAAATAAAACCTAAAAAATTAAACTGTAAATCATCAGGTCAGTCGATACGCCGTATCTTATGGAAGAAGATACGTCGTATCGAGCCTGGAATAAATACGAAATAAAATAAAATAAAGGATAGGATGCGTCGCATCTGTTTCACTAAATGCGGCGCATGTAGTTACCAAACAGACTGTTAACAGTCTGTTGTAAAATTGGCACGTTTCACGGTTTACCTCTCGGGTTCTCTCGTTCACTCATGCTGAACTTAATGCCAGTCTCCATCAAACATAATAAGAAACATAAACTGAAACATTAAATAAACACATGATAATAGCATTTAGTACAATCCCAAAAGATTAAAAATGTACGAGGAACGATGTCTATAAATTCAAACACATGAAATCAAGGATGTGGGGAGTCGTCTCCTTCAGCCGAGCGAGTCTCTGAGGTGCTAGCATCATCGGTCCTAGGTCGGACTCTGCGTGTGCCATGTGAAGGGAGCTGGGAGTATCTGATCATGCCTCTAACATAAGTACCATCTGGGCGAGTATGGTTCGTGCCCTATGCTCCAGAATCTGAGTCACACTCCCAACTAGCCAACCTATATCCCTCCTGACTACAGCAACGTCAGCCCTCATACCGTCAACTATACCCCTCAAAGCTCTCACCTCCTCCTCAGCTCTCTCTACTCTCTGACCGACAGTACGTACAACTGGTGGCGGGGGTACCTGTGGCTCCTCTTGAGCTGGAGCAGCAGCTGGAGCTCCCTTGGGATCTCCTTGCTCCGGCTCTACCTCTACTGGTCTAACGGGACCCAATGCTACCCAATAGCATCCCCCCATGATCATCTCACAAATCCCTAACCTAACCAGATAATCCTGACCAATAACCGGCAAACTGGTCACCTCAATCTCTAAACCACAGGGATCTCATCACCAATCACACCAAAATGTCGGCCAATCTAGACACAAAATGTCCCCCGTCATCTGGCTCCTCCTGTCTCTCCCTAAAGCGCCTCTATGAAGGAAATGTGCCAAAAAGTGAGGGATGTTCACCACCAATCCCTCATCCATGCTCCTGAGAAGGAAGAGATCAAGAGTGGTCACCTTCTCAGGTGACTGACCTCTCCCAGCAATGGTCAACGCAATCATCCGGTGGCACAATCTCCTCAAAGGCTCTCTGATGAGTGTGTAGGATGGGGTGGTAGTGGTGGAATCACCCCCAGAGGATATCCTCTCCCAGTAATCACCGAGCAACATCCTATCTGGAACTACCCGTAAGCTCTCAGTCCAGTATCTAGCAAACCCAGCAGATCCTATCTCCTCCTCAGTATGTAATCCCATGGCCAAAATGAACTGCTGCATCGACATCTGCCTGTGTACCCCACCTAACCTAAACACCAGAGTATCAGCTGTATCTAACTCCACATCAGTCTCCCTGTAATAAACCATACTAAAGAACTCTAGCATGAGCTCCTTAATCAGAGGCTCATCAATACCAAACAACCTCTCCCATGCATACGATCTAAACACAACATCGTCATCCTCATTCCTCACCACCATCTCTAACCTATCACGAAGACTATCAGCAGCATTCCCTCCGTTAACATACCAACACTCTCAAAATCCAAAACCGAAACCCTAAAGATTTTCCTAAAGAAAATCGCCCTTAGTCTCCTTTCATAGTCAGCCTCAGTTTCTGGTGTAAGTCCCATGGTTTCAAAACGGAGCCACAAATGCCTGCGTTCAACAACTGGTAATGCCATCTGAAATAAATTTTAAGGTTAGAGAACAGTTCTGAAATATGGTCGATACGGCGCATTTGATGAAGCAATGCGGCGTATCTTAGTTGCACAAAATAAAAGAGATGCGGAGCACGCAATAACAATTACTAATACGGCGTATCCAATAAATAAAATACGGCGTATGGAGGATGCGTCGTATCTAAATTACGTAATACGTCGCAACAATAGTGGAAATATTTAAATTAAAAATATGTTGTTACGCCGTATCAAGTAACTTAGATGCGCCGCATCTAGAAATGTATCAGTATAAAAGAAAGGGGGTCAGGCACGTTTTCCAGAATCTGGCCCCGTGACGTAAACTCCCACTCAACATCACGGTTCCATTTACCCATATATCAAAATCTAAAAGTTCCTTTTACCACAACGATTTCATTTTCCCTCCAAAATTCAAAAACAATCTCCCCGAACCCTAATTTTTATTCAAATCAAATCGGTTTGAAATTCAATGATCTATCCAAAATTAATATAGGGGAAATCATCTAGTCAAAGTTCTAATCAAATCCCCTAAATTTTCCATCAAAATCGATATATTGCATAAACCGTAATTTTTAAATTTAAACAAAATTAAATAGGATTATTACCTTATATCACGCTTAGGATTCGGTCAAGAACTCAGATTAAAGGGTTTGATTCGAGACAAGTGGTGTGCATTTTTTTTTAACTGTGTGTAAATTTTGGGTAAAAAGTAAAAATCCGGCGCATCTCTTTCATATTTATAGGGCAAATACGATGCGCCGTATCGCATAATTATCATGCGCCGTATTTATCTAAATTCGTTGACTGGTCAATAAGTGTTAATTAGTCAGAGATACGGCGCTTAGAATGCTAAGATCCGCCGTATTGTTGTGCCAGTGAACAAAATTTAAATAGGGAACGTACCTTGGCCTCCGCAACCCATTTCCTTATACATCAAATTGGGGTAAAACGGTATACCATATGATATATATAAATTCAAGATAAGAGAATAGGCATATCCGTTTTATTAATGATTATAATCTTATTGTTTAGTGGATAATGATTTATTCCAAGGTTAGGAGCAAAATATCGTTTTAAGCTTACAAAATTGAGATTATAATTTGAACCTGATATATTACATAGATCAATTTCTGAAGAACTCTTACGGAAATCACAACTTTCGTTGTGGAATTCGGTGTTTTTGCATTTAGGTAATTTATAAGAAGAGAGGTTTATATCAGTGTTTAGCATGCAATTTTCACTTTTTAGTAACCTGTTTCTTAAAAATTTTCTTTTCAGACATGAACATGTAATAGTTAGATTAAAGTAAAGGAAATTTACTTTTATCGTCAAATATTCGGGAGAGGTTTCGTAGAGAACTCTCCTTAAGGCTAGGTGAATTATTGTAAAGGATACCTGGAATTCTATTTCAAGAATTTAAGATACTCAATGTTACTAGTACTGAGTTTTCCTCTACTCTTGTTGTCTTATTACAATCTTCCAGTCATCGAAGGTTCGATTACTCCAGCTAGCATCTCTTGGTTAGGTTCAGAATGTAATCTTCCATAGTGATGCTTAAGCCATCATTTATTCTGAAAGTAAACTAACTTGTGCACGAGAGTAGTGAAACGATCAAAGTGAATATCAAAAATCAATTATATTTATTAAATTAAATGCGTCGTATTAACAAAAGCTAATGCGCCGTATTTTCGTTACGTTTCAAAATACAAGATTTTTGATTTAGTAGATGCGCCGTATCGATAAAGATCGATGCGTCGCTTCTGTTTAATAATTCGAAAAACTGTTTTTAATTTAAATAGAAAATACGTCATATCTGTTAAAACAGATGCGTCGTATGGCGTTAGCGTTTAGAAAAATTTCTTATTAAAAACAGAATACGCCGTATCTTGGGGAAAGATGCGTCTTACTCGAATTTATTAAACGCGTTGTATTTTATAAAAATTAAACGCAATACGCCGTATCTGTGAAAACAGATGCGCCGTATCGTTTGTATCAGTACAATACAATGATAGCAGAATGCAGAAAAATATAGAAAAAAAAAAACAAAAATAAAAACAAACAAAAAGAAACAAAAATTACAGAAAACAAAAACACACAAAAACAGTAAATATGCAAATTATACAATGAATGCAATCTATCTAATATACAACAGGGTTAGTGGTTAGAATCTAAAAAAAAACTAAAAAGAAAAACCTAATTAAAATACTTAATCAAATTAACAGATAATATCAATTCACTCCCCGGCAGCGGCGCCAAAAACTTGATGCGCGTGATGTGTCGTTGCGGTTTAGCAGTATTAATGCCTACTCAAGTTTTAAATTTATATTTAGCCAAATTATCAATAACACACACACTTAATGAGCAGTGTACCCGGTCAGTACGAATATAATGGTAAGCAGAGTGTCGATCACTAAGAGTGGAACGTATTATCTAGTTATTCTAATCAGTATTTTAATATCCTAAGTTAGTTATACAACCTAATCTAACGCAAGGGGGTTCAGCCTGAGAGACTGGCACAATTTGGTTATAATTAAATAGAAAACTAAACTAATGAGCACGAATCAGCGATTAGCGCACACGTACACAGATAGATACTCGAGACAATAAGAAGACCTGTCCTATAATTAAATAGCTTGTCACTTGTTTTATTGCTAGTTTTATATGAAGTGTATATAATTAAACCTTTTCTCGTTGGCTCTAATCTTATCGGCGAGTAAACCCTTAATGATTACTTATGTCTATTCTAACTTTTCTAGAGACGCTAGAATAAATAGGCGAGGAAAGGGCATGGCGACCCAAGCAAGACTCAGCTAGACACAGAGGTTATCAATGCACTAATAAAAGTCACCAAAGACATCAACATAAAAATTTTTAATTAATGGGAAAGCAATATTAAGGGGAGTGCATGATCTTCCGTAGTCACATGACACAAGCCCATAATCCTGATGAATTAAAGCGTACTAAAACAATAAAACAAAACTACTTAATGAATTGAATACATGCAGGACTTCTTACAGCTCTTGTATCTTTGTTTGAGGTGTGTCTTATGCTGCTTGGTCGTCTGAATTCGGCTCTAGGGTAATATAAAAGGTCTTTTAAATTCGTCTGTCCTTGGGTATTTATAGTTTCTGTCTGAGGGATCGATGCGGCGCATTGAGTTGATAGATGCGGCGCATTGACTTAATTTCGCGTGGGGTCCAAGAATAATATATTCTGGAATATTCTTACACCGTCTTCAGATGCGGCGTAACTTGATCTTTGTATGCGGCGCATGTACTTTAGCTGTCTTGGATTGTAACTGGTGAAATCTTGATAGTTATACGCCGTATGTTAGAAGTATATTGCGGCGTATCTGGAGTAGAACGAGCTTGATCTTCTTCTTTGACCAAAGTTTCATATGCGGCGCATGACAGAATTGCATGTGGCGCATTCTTCAAAGTCAGGCAATGGTATTTGAATTCATGTAAGTATGATATTGCGTCGTATCTGTTGGGTGAGATACGGCGCATCTTATGGATTTCAGTAGACTTTTGACATCTCGCTTGTTTTGCTCCATAATTTGTCCAAAATCGCCAAGTTTCACATAATGCTTGTTTTTACCTGAGAATTACTAAAGTAAACATTAATGTATCGATTCTCATATATAATATAATAAAACAAGTCAAACAAATAAGATAAATGATGATAATAAAATGTATTATTTGAGTTCATCACCGTACATATCCAGGTGGGCCGCGCATGAAGCGCACTACTGCTAAGCGGGTTCATCGTCTCACTGTCAGGTAACCAGCTGCATTTGTATCCCTACCACCACCATTATCACTTACTTCATCTCATCCATTCCGTCGCCGCTTTACAGCGAGGAGGAGTGTGACATTCAGTACACCATCACCATTATCACCCTTACCATCCTTATCGTCATTGTCTCCACCATTGCCATCCCTATCAGCACCAGTTCATACCAGGGATCCTACTCCTATGTCGGACCTACCGCTCAAGAAGCGGGCACATCTTGATATTCCATCACCAGATACTTCAGATGCCACAGAGACAGGACCACCCAGCAGATTCAAGGTTGGTGAGAGCTCGAGGGCTGCTGCTGACAGACTGCTTACAGCTCCTACATTTGACTCTCAACTAGATCAGATTCAGGGAGAGATTGACAGGGCATTAGCTCATTTAGATGAGACCCCAGTGAGCCGTATTGAGGCTATAGAGGAGGAGGTCGAGGGATTGATCCAGGGCAGGGTTGCCATTGATGTGTCACACCAGGGTTTAGAGGCCCGTCAGTTAGTGAGTTCAGAGCATATCACCCAGCTGAGGCAGGAGATGCCTGATTTGTTCGACAGGGCACAGATGTCCCAGGATGAGCATCATCGCCAGGCTGGTGAGTTATCTTCAGTTCAGGCTAGGATGTCTACATCAGATACTAGGGAGACTGATCTTCAGCTTCGAGTTCAGCACCTAGAGGAGATCGCTGTTGCTATGTCTAGGGATCTTCAGAGAATTTTTCGCAGGCTAGATGGAGCACCCGGAGGAGGTGCCTAGTGTTAGACCTTTATCATGTAGCTTGTACATTATTATCCTAGTCTCGGGATGTGGGACATAGTTAGGACTTGTTGTTTTCTGCTTGTAGTACAAACAAATATATCAAGTGTGACTCTACTATGCAGGATTTTCGTTGTGCTATTTTATGATATCGGTCTGCGTTAACTAAAATTTTCATGTATTATATTCATGTGCGTTGTGATTATATTTATGATGTTTCGTTGTGGTTTTATTGTATTTATACAGGATGTGGTTGTATTTATACGTGTTGTGAATGTATATACATGTTGTGGTTGTATATATTGTGTATGATGATCGTTTTTCTATTATGGATTCTCATTGTTGTTATCTTTTGTGTTTGTGAAGAATTATGCCACCCAAAAGAGCCACTACTGCTATGACACCAGCCGAGATCAGAAATATTTTTGCCGACAGTATCGAGGCAGCATTGGTTACAGAAAGAGTTGCCGTAGTTGCAGCTGCTGCTGAAGCCGCTTCGCGGACAGAAACCGCGGAAGCCGCAGGAACAAATACCAATGGTACAAATGGTCGTAAATGTACGTACAAAGATTTCAAGAGTGGTGATCCGGAAAAATTCAAAGGCACTGAAGGGGCCACTGCCATGATCCGATGGTTTGAAAAGACAGAATTAGTATTCCTTCTATGCAACTGTCCGGAGGACAGCAAAGTAAAGTTTGCTACTAGTACACTCGTTGGGGAAGCTATGTCATGGTGGAATTCGTATGCAAAGCCCATGGGAATGGAGAATGCTCACAAGCTTACATGGGAAGAATTCAAGAAGTTGCTGACAAAGAAGTTTTGCCCACGAACAGAAGTGAAAAAGATGGAAACAGAGTTTTATGAGCTAGTTACAGCAGGTAATGATATTGAGGAATATATCAGGAGATTTCAGGAATTGGCAGCATTATGTCCGACAATGGTTCCGGACACTGAGAAGCTATTGGAGAATTACCTCACAACATCCGTGGTGATGTGATTTCTTTTGACTCGCAAACATTGGATGAGGCAATCAGAATGTCTCAGAAACTCATAGCTCAGATAGTGAAGAAAGGAATTACTTCAAACAACAACAACAACACCAACAGTAACCGTAACTACAACAACAATTCCAACAACTACCGAAACAACAACAACTATAACGGCAACCGAAACAATTCCAATAACAACAACAACAAAAGAAATCGGGATAACAACCAGAGTAGCAATGTTACTCAACCTCCACCCAAGAGAAAGGAAACTGCAAAGGCCTATGTTGCAGGTCCAGCTGAGAAAAGAGGTTACAACGGTACTTTACCCAAGTGCAACAAATGTCAAACCCATCATAATCCTAGAAATTGTCCGAATCCGTGTGGGAACTGTAAGAAGGTTGGTCATTCGACCAGGGATTGCAAGGCTCCGATTGTGGTTGATAATCAGAAGCCCCAGTAACATGCTTTGGTTGTGGAGAAGTTGGACACTTCAAGAAGGAATGTCCAAAAGGAAAGAATCAGGGAAACAATAATCAAGGTGGAACAGCTAGAGGAAGAGCTTATGTCCTTGGAGGAGAAGATGTCAGGGAGGACCCGAATGTCGTTACGGGTACGTTCCTCATTAATAATCGTTATGCATCCATACTATTTGATTCAGGAGCCGATAGAAGTTTTGTTTCTACTGCATTTGCACCATTACTCAACATTGAACCAACCGCATTAGACACTCCATATCACATTGAACTAGCTAACGGTAGTTTAGTTGGCACCGACACAATCATTCGTGGTTGCACTCTCAATTTTCTCAATCACCCATTCAATATAGATCTCATGCCAGTAGAACTTGGAAGTTTCGACATTGTCATCGGAATGGATTGGTTATCTCAACATCATGCCAGAATCATCTGTGATGAAAAAGTTGTTCATCTTCCTTATGATGGCGAAACATTGGTCGTTCGCGAAAAACACAGTGGGACTAGACTCAGCATCATCTCGTGCATTAAAACAGAGAAATACATAAAGAAAGGCTGTTATGCATTCTTGGCTCATATCACAGAAAAGAAGTCGGAGGAGAAGCGACTTGAGGATGTACCAACAGTTAAAGATTTTCCAGAAGACTTACCAGGACTTCCACCTACTCGCCAAGTCGAATTTCAGATTGACTTAGTGCCGGGAGCCGCACCAGTTGCGCGAGCACCTTATCGACTTGCACCTTCAGAAATGCAAGAGTTGTCGAACCAATTGCAAGAGCTCTTGGATAAAGGATTCATTAGGCCGAGTTCCTCGCCTTGGGGAGCACCAATTTTGTTTGTAAAGAAGAAAGATGGATCTTTCAGAATGTGCATTGATTATCGAGAGCTAAACAAATTAACGGTGAAGAATCGTTATCCACTTCCCAGGATCGACGATTTGTTTGATCAGTTGCAAGGTTCCAGTTATTACTCCAAGATCGACTTGAGATCGGGTTACCATCAGCTTAGGGTTCGGGAGGGGGATATCCCGAAGACAGCATTCAGAACACGCTATGGCCATTATGAATTTCAGGTAATGTCGTTCGGACTAACCAACGCACCAGCTGTGTTCATGGATCTCATGAACAGGATGTGCAAGCCATATCTAGACAAGTTTGTGATCGTATTCATTGACGATATCTTGATTTACTCAAGGAGTGAAGAAGAGCACCGAGAACACCTTAGAACGATTTTAGAGCTGCTCAAGAAAGAGAAACTGTACGCCAAATTCTCAAAGTGTGATTTTTGGATCCGCAGAGTACAATTTCTTGGTCACGTCATTGATAGTCAGGGACTACAGGTTGATCCAGCAAAGATTAAGGCAGTTAAAGACTGGGCAACACCAAAAACTCCCACAGAAATTCGTCAATTCTTAGGACTTGCCGGATATTACAGAAGGTTCATTGAAGGTTTTTCCAAGATAGCTAAGCTACTGACCAAGTTGACACAAAAGAACCAGAAGTATGATTGGGGAGAAAAGCAAGAGATCGCTTTTCAATTATTGAAACAGAAACTTTGCAGCGCGTCAATTTTGTCATTGCCAAAAGGGATTGAAAACTTCATGGTATATTGCGATGCTTCACAAAAAGGACTTGGAGCAGTGCTAATGCAAAACGAGAAAGTGATAGCTTATGCATCTCGTCAGCTTAAGAAGCATGAGAAGAACTACACTACTCACGACTTAGAGTTGGGTGCTGATCCGTGCTAAATGTACGTATAAATATTATGCAATGATGGATACGCGTGAATAAATACAAATCACCCCTTTGTGAAAAAGGATACTTGCAAAAACTTACGTTTGTGTGTGTAGTGTGAAACCAGGTAAGTGATTACCCGGATCGTTTCCCAACGAGGTATGAATGGGCAAACTGTGGAAAGTTAGGATTAGAGTGACTGATGATTAGATATGAGATTTTGCTTTTTTAATAATTCTAATTAACAAATTAAATATACACAAGAAAATTAAATGCGAATTAATTAAACTAAAAACGCGTAACGGGGAATCTAAAATGGGATAAAAACTGGAATATTATGAAATCTAATATTACAAATGTAAAATTATTTAAAACTTATTTTCAAACTAAAATTATATATTTTTACACTTTAAATCTAATTATTTATTAATTATTTATTATTTAATTACTTTTTAAACTATTTAAATTTATAATAAATACTAAATGAACAAAGAAAAATCTAAAACTTTTTCTATAAATATTATGAAGTAAAAAGAAGCTAAGAAAATTATAAAAATGAAATTTGCTTAATTAAAAATTTAAAAAGATAAAATCTATTAAATAGAAGCTATCACTTATTTTCTATTTTGTTTTTCTTAAGGTCTAAAAAGATTATTATATTTTTCCTAGATTCTAATTAATAAAAGAAAATTTTGAAAATTAAAATTATATTTTTCTGATTATTATTCTATTTATTATGATTTAATTACTATTTTAAACTAATTAAAAGATTAAAAATATTAAAACTATTAATAAAAATATGAAACTTTTTTCTAAATTACTTTAAGTTATTACAAACCTAAGAAAAATAAAAAGGTGGTAACAACTTATGTGGATAAGCTGATAATAAGCTAATTAGCTTATTAAGCTTAAACTGCTAATGATACTTAAATAATAGAGAGTGCAAAGGTATACTGGAAAAGACCTACGGGCACAATGGCTAGGGTGTTGGTGTTGTGAGCAGGAGGTCTGGGGTTCGAACCTCACCCAGGCCTTTTGCTAAAACTATTTTTTTTTTTTTTTGGTATTTTTCTTTTTGCTACTTACTTTTAAGCTATTTATAAGCTACTTTAAAACTGGAAATATTTTTAGAACTCAATAAATAAGCTAGAAACTAGCAGCTTATCTCCACAGTCCACTTATAAGGTTTTTAAAACCTTAGATTTTACAAAATAAGCTAAAAACTAGAAATTAAGCTATGAGCTTATGGAAGGAACTAAAATGGACTGAGAATGATAATAATAAGCTTTAGGAATCAAGAAAAGCTAAAGCTAAGAGCTGTAAAGCTCTCAATAAGCTCAAGCTTATTGAGTCTGCTGATGTGCTAAGTGCACAGGGCAAAAATGCCCTTTTTGCAAGGGTAATTTAGGGCTTAAAAAAGATTCTAAAAATCAAAATAAAAATACTAGAATGAACACAAGCTGGGTGAGCTTATTAGTGTAAAAGGACAGCTTATGGGAGCTTATGGTGTGGAAATTAAAAATAAATCTAGGTCCTATAAAAACCTGAGAATCTGAATTTCAACTCAGTGTATACTGAGTTGATTTGTAAAGTTGTGCAGAGGTGTGTAAACTAAAGGAGACTTAACCAACTATCTAGTATACACTATATGGACTCCAAAGAACTCAGAAAAACCAATGATAAGGTCAAAATAAGCTTGTGGCTTAAAATGGCTTATTTGGTCTTTTTAGAGTCTAAAATGATCACAAGTGATACAAAATTTGATTTTCTATCTATTTAACTACTCTGATCTCAAAAACAACTTATATTGGTTAAATTAAGCTGGTTTGAAGTTGGGTAAGTAGCAAATGTACAGTAACAAGCTTGTTTGACCTACTTTGACCTGCTGTGCCAAACACCCCTTAATGGGTCTGTTTTGGATTTTAACTAGCACAGACTTGTTTTAACTTATAATTTCTGATACTAACTGATTCACTAACTTATTATGACCATAATTGACAACTTTTAAAACATAAATAAGCAGTAGAATAAGCTATGCTAATATTGGTTATTTTTGGTCTTTTTTTCGTGTTTTTTAGTAAAACTGAAACAAGAGCTATGTTTGACTTATAAAACAGATGAAATACACTTAAGAACTATTAATAAGCAGAAAACTATTATAATAAGCTGACAATAAGCTATGCAACAGTAACTTGGAAATTTAAGTAAACTTGGAAATTTCTTACAACTGGAAAGAGGCTATTGGGATAGCAAGAACTAGAACAGAACAATCCCTAGCTTATTAACACAAGCTAGAAAACCCAAATAAGCTTCCTGAGTAGCTTATACACTCCAGAACAGCTTATTGACTTCCAGGTTGACTTTTGTTGACTTTCTTCATAGTTTGAAATTAAGAACTGAGTTACACTAAATAAGCTTACACAAAGCTATGAAAAGCTTTCATAAGCTTATAGCAGGGTTGTTTGAAGCTTGTGATGATGTCTTAATAGGTCTATGAGCTTATACGAATTAACATATAACTTGAAACTTAAATTACTATGGAAACTGAGTTCAATACTGACAAAATAAGAACAATAGGACTTGAATTAACTTATATTGATAACTGATAACTTGAAATTACAAAGATAAATACTGAAAATGAAATACGATTAACTACTTAAAATCTAACTGCCATTTAAGGCTACGAGCATGCTCTATTTATACTATACTAAGGTGGGATATTCCACTCAGCTACCTCTGATCAATTCTCAGCCTTTGGATTGTCTTGAGTTCATCCTAGCCTTTGATTTCATTTTTGGCGCCAAAAAGTGGTAGTGGAAAATACAGAGGTCTGTGGTGATGGGAAGGGAGAAAAAGCATTGATGAGGCGAAAAGTGTACCGCTTTTAAGGGGTCATTTAAGCCCGAAATCGTATTTATTCGATCAAATATTGCCCTAAATCGTTCCTTTTGTCATTTTAGGTACTTTTGAGGAGAAATCTGGAAAAGGAGGCATTTTGGACGTTTTTGGAGCATTAAAGTGAAGAAAACGGCAAAGTCTCAAGAATCGGCTAAAAGTTACTCTTGACGGCGTCACAATTAACATGGGACGGCGTCATGCCTTGGCAAGAAAAGTTGGATGTGAAATTTACTCATGACGGGCCAGTGAGTTAGCATGAGAATTCTGACGGCGTCACGCTTTAACTAAATCAAGGGCGTCACGGCTTAAATCATAAGGGGACGGCGTCACGTTCATGATCCGACGGCGTCAAGCCTTGATAGGCCAGAATGGATTTTTGAAGAGCTAAAGAGGGACGGCGTCAAGAAGGTCACCCGGGAACCCTAAAAGCGGCGAGGTGACGGCGTCACAATGCATAAGGTGACGCCGTCAGATCCAAAAATCTATATATAGTTTTCTAATTTTTTGTCATTAGGAGAGAGCTTAGTGTGTGGAATTTTGGGATAAAACCCTAAGACGATTTTAGCTACTTTTTCAGGGCTTTTTGCCTTGAGATCTTCCATGTTTCATTGAAAGATAAGTTATCAATTAATCATTCAATATGTCTATGTGTTGTTTGATTCTATCTTATGCTTGTCTTTTGTTTAACATGTTAGGCTAATTTTATCTTGTGTTTGCTTAGATCTAATGAAACCTAGCTATTGATTATTGGTTGTTAGTGTGTTGTTAGTTGTATTGGATGATCGTTTATCTATGTTAGGCTTAAGAAAACTGGCTAACTTCCTATTCGGTAACTTGCTTGAACGTCTTAAGAAACATGAACCAAACGCGTACTAAAGGTTTTTATGGTTGTATTTAATGCACAAGCGAATTCTAGTGATCCCATGTTAGGAGCTTCCTAGCCGGCTCGACATAGGAGTGAAGTAGGAGCTTGTAGAGTTGGGGAAGTAAGTACGCCACCCCACGAATGGTATTAAGGAATACACCCGTCATCCACGCGACTAATACACACTAATTAACCGGTAAAAGATAGTTAGGGAGTAAGGAAATCTAAGTAAACACATTTCTCTACACATAAGTTTCTCACCACTTTTCATTTTTGTTATTTTATTTTATTTGCATTCGTAGTCATTTGGGTTAGTTGACTAGCAACTAATTCCGCCCACTCCTTCAAACCCGAGATTTTACTTGCTTTCATAAAATTATAAAAACATAAAAAGAATCTTCCTCAACCCTTAGACCTAATTAGAGTAGCCTTTCATACCTAACGAACACTATTCCCTGTGGAGAACGATCAATCCCCCGTACTTACCACTACACTATACTACATCGGTCAGGTACACTGCCTGGTGGGGTTGTAAGCCTCTTGAGATCCCTCGAGAGGTAAAACCTGTTGTAAGGTTACAAAACCACGCAATCAAGTTTTTGGCGCCGATGCCGGGGAGTAGTTATTGCTTAGGTTGAAATTTATTTCTATTAGGTCTACTCATTAGATTCCTATCTAGTGAGATTTTTATTTTCTTTTTATTAGCTTTCTAGTAGTCTATCTTTTTCTTTGTGCCCTTTGTTTGTAAAACCATTTTCATTTGTCACTATGGCGGATGAAATTCCATTTAGATCATTGACAATAGATGAACAATTATACTTCACCAAGAGATTTGTTTCCTATCATTCCTATGAATTGTTTCGTGATCTTTGTGATATCCAAATGAAGTTGGGGGTAAGGTTAGATGGGTTTAATGAATTCTATGCATGTGATACTTCTCTTAGACAAGCATTATCTGGATCAATTCCTTTTAGTCAGGCCCTTTGGATGAATTTTGAGGAAAGCTTCCTAACCATGACCCATAAGTGGAACGAATTGGTGGATTTGTATGAGCAAAAAGACCTAGTTTCTAAGAACATGGACTTAGAGTCAAACCAAGATTCTGAGATGGTTAGTGTTGAACTACCTAGTTGCATGAGTGGGATTGATTTCACCAAACCAAGTACTCCACAAAACCCACCATCATTTGAGGCACCCGCACCGCCCGTGACTTACCCGGAAGAAGTAGAAGAGACTTTAGGAATCCCGATGGAGGTAGAACCCTTGGACCAAGCACAACTAGAGGATATAGGTTTGAACACTTTTAGTGATGACCTTACTCTTAGTTCTAGGGAATTTCCTAGTGTTGATGAGCCGGAACCTCAACCTTTACACAACTTTTCATCCTTAGATTTACATCTAGGAGACAAAAGAGGAACCGACCCACCCATCAACCAATATTATCCGGGTAGTTTTAGGATGAAGGAAGCCATTCACTCACCCCCTTCACCTCACGTAGCATATTCACACCCTAAGGGTGTGTATCGCTACTTTCACCCGCACTTAATCCTAAGTGTAGGGAAAACCTCCCCTATTTTTGTTAAATAAGGGTAGAGTCAGGCTCGTGACTCGAACAAAAACAAGCGCTTCTTGGGAGGCAACCCAAGCTTTATTTGCTTTGTGTGTTTATTTATTTGTTTGTTTGATTTTATTTGCTTCCGTATGTATGTTTAATTTTTATTATTATTGATTCATGTTCAAAACTAAAATTGTGAAAATGCTTTATTTTGTTTTTTAACTTCGTCTTAACTACATATAAAGGTATTTTGCAAAAGATAAGTGTAAGGGAAAGTCAAATCGGTTTTTAGAACAAATGAACATGAATCATAATAATAATAAATTAGCATACATATTAGTATTTGTTTGAGTCAAACGCTTGTATCGAGTCATAATGATGTTTTGCAGGATTTCCAGGAAGTAAGGTAAAGGTTTTTCCAGAAATTTTCCGGAAACTAAAAATGAAAATTTTTGTCAGGTCATTTCTGACGGCGTCAGGGGTTATAACCTGACGGCGTCAGATTTAATTTCCAGAAATTTTTGAAAGTTTTGTTTTCATAAAAAGTTTTTATTAAATCTCCAACTTATAATCTCCAGGAATCTGCAAAATTATCATTCCACAAGCATTATATCCTTATATATAGATTTTATCCCGCCGATGTTATGCAGGTTTTCGTGTTTGTTTTCTCAGGTTAACAGGTTATTTTGGATAAGGAAATGTTTATGGAATCAAGCTTATGGCGATGCATTAGTCATGGAGCTTCAACATTCTCTTTGGAGGAAGATTTAACCGTGTGATTTCACTATCCAACGAGCGAATCAGGGGAGTATTTGATTTCATTCTTTTACTTTATGCTTTTACATCTTGTTATTTGAACATTGGGGACAATGTTCATCTTAAGTGTAAGGGGAGGGTAAAAGTACGATTTTAGAGAATACAATTGCGCTTGATTTTTGTTTGTTTAATAATAGATGTGTAATAAAACTGAGAGAAATACTTGATTAGGGTAATTTTAGTGCCAAATTTAAAATTTTTTACAACATATAGGAGTGAAACTTTGATCTTAATGAGCGTCTCACGGATAGGAGTTATATGACTAGCACAAAAAACCGTACCACTAAAAAATTTTTCCACCCCAAATATGTGAGGTTCGCCCCTAGAATTGGTAGGAAAAGCATTTATGCTATGATGTGTGTACCGGTAGCACTTAGATTCTAGAACTTGCGTTAGGACCATTCCGAGGCCACAAGTGAGACTACATTCGTGTAGTTAGATTTACTACATGATAAGAGGCATTAGGATTAACCCATTGTTTTACACCTGTGTTTTTGTTATAATTACATTGGCTACATTGGTCAAGTAATTCTCCCACACCATTTGCGTTGTACTCATTTTTAGTACACGATACCCCTAGTACACCCCTCAGAGCCTATCTTTTCGTTTCGACCTTTAAGCATCTTACTTAAGGGAAGAATTTGTTACACCCCACTTAAATGTACACCCAAATCGCCTTAGCCTACCTTGTATGCACTCATTTTTTGTGCATTATTGTTACAACATTTGTTTAAACCCAAGTTAATTATCTAATTGATTACATGGTTGCTAAGTCAAGTCATATCCTTGTACATATTGTTTTGGGACGATTGGGACTCATGGGTAAAGTACTAGTGTAATGAGTAATGGGGATGAACATCATTTATTACCCCCATATGTGCTAAATATTTTAAAAGTACTCCAAGTTTTTCAATTATCTTAATTCGAGTCATTAGATTAGTTAATTGTAAAGTTATGTAAAAATTCAAGTGTAAGGGGATGCAATGCCCCTATGATGTATTATTTTGGATGGTAGGGCAAGAGTGTATGCAAAAAAAAAAAAAAAAAAAAAAAAAAAAAAAAAAAAAAAACTCGAAAAAATAAAGAAAAATACAAAAAAAAATGAGAAAAAGAAAAGTAGAAAAAACATACGGACTACCATCCCGTTTCATTTTATGTTTGCTTTATATTTTTGTTATTTTGTTATTTCGTTTTTAGCTTAAGATCGAGTCGAGTCTTGGCTTAGCAACATTGTATAGTACATGTAATTGATCAAGATCTTTAACTAGCCCCAGTAAAATATCCCGTATCCAACAAAACCGTGTTTTCCTTTTCCCTACACCTAACGTTATAACCCATTTAAAAGCCCTCTTTGATAGTTTATCTTAGGTGCTTACGCCTAGTGGAGGAGGTTTTCGATCCTTTCCCAAGCCTATGGTAATCTATTTGCTATGACAGGTAGTGAGAGATATTTTCCGTTTTCATTTATGAGATTTATTTTGATGACACTTGAGAGATGTGAGTATCTAAACACTACTTGTGAGGTGCTAGTTTATAATCTCCGTGCTTATTATGATTGAAGTGGAACGATTATTTGTTGTAATTACTTTTATGTTTGCATTAAATGACCCCTAACTTGTATTTTGATTAGAATAAAAGCGCATTTGCTTGAGGACAAGCAAATCTCAAGTGTAAGGGTATTTGATGAGGCGAAAAGTGTACCGCTTTTAAGGGGTCATTTAAGCCCGAAATCGTATTTATTCGATCAAATATTGCCCTAAATCGTTCCTTTTGTCATTTTAGGTACTTTTGAGGAGAAATCTGGAAAAGGAGGCATTTTGGACGTTTTTGGAGCATTAAAGTGAAGAAAACGGCAAAGTCTCAAGAATCGGCTAAAAGTTACTCTTGACGGCGTCACAATTAACATGGGACGGCGTCATGCCTTGGCAAGAAAAGTTGGATGTGAAATTTACTCATGACGGGCCAGTGAGTTAGCATGAGAATTCTGACGGCGTCACGCTTTAACTAAATCAAGGGCGTCACGGCTTAAATCATAAGGGGACGGCGTCACGTTCATGATCCGACGGCGTCAAGCCTTGATAGGCCAGAATGGATTTTTGAAGAGCTAAAGAGGGACGGCGTCAAGAAGGTCACCCGGGAACCCTAAAAGCGGCGAGGTGACGGCGTCACAATGCATAAGGTGACGCCGTCAGATCCAAAAATCTATATATAGTTTTCTAATTTTTTGTCATTAGGAGAGAGCTTAGTGTGTGGAATTTTGGGATAAAACCCTAAGACGATTTTAGCTACTTTTTCAGGGCTTTTTGCCTTGAGATCTTCCATGTTTCATTGAAAGATAAGTTATCAATTAATCATTCAATATGTCTATGTGTTGTTTGATTCTATCTTATGCTTGTCTTTTGTTTAACATGTTAGGCTAATTTTATCTTGTGTTTGCTTAGATCTAATGAAACCTAGCTATTGATTATTGGTTGTTAGTGTGTTGTTAGTTGTATTGGATGATCGTTTATCTATGTTAGGCTTAAGAAAACTGGCTAACTTCCTATTCGGTAACTTGCTTGAACGTCTTAAGAAACATGAACCAAACGCGTACTAAAGGTTTTTATGGTTGTATTTAATGCACAAGCGAATTCTAGTGATCCCATGTTAGGAGCTTCCTAGCCGGCTCGACATAGGAGTGAAGTAGGAGCTTGTAGAGTTGGGGAAGTAAGTACGCCACCCCACGAATGGTATTAAGGAATACACCCGTCATCCACGCGACTAATACACACTAATTAACCGGTAAAAGATAGTTAGGGAGTAAGGAAATCTAAGTAAACACATTTCTCTACACATAAGTTTCTCACCACTTTTCATTTTTGTTATTTTATTTTATTTGCATTCGTAGTCATTTGGGTTAGTTGACTAGCAACTAATTCCGCCCACTCCTTCAAACCCGAGATTTTACTTGCTTTCATAAAATTATAAAAACATAAAAAGAATCTTCCTCAACCCTTAGACCTAATTAGAGTAGCCTTTCATACCTAACGAACACTATTCCCTGTGGAGAACGATCAATCCCCCGTACTTACCACTACACTATACTACATCGGTCAGGTACACTGCCTGGTGGGGTTGTAAGCCTCTTGAGATCCCTCGAGAGGTAAAACCTGTTGTAAGGTTACAAAACCACGCAATCAAGCATTAAATGCCTTTTGGGAGTGTTAGGTGAAGTATAGAGGAAGGAAGGTGGTGATGGGAGGTTACGGAGAATACTATGGGTAATGTTGGTATTGGTTTCTAGTATTGGCGGGTTTAGTGGGAAAGGGAAAGAGTTTGACTTAAGTCAAACGGGTTTTGGGTTTTATTAATAAACGGGGTAAGATGGGCTGGTGGGTGTGGGCTGGGTTAATGGGTTGGGTTTTTTTTTTATTTTATTAAATGGGATGGGTTGGGTTAGTTGGGTAAATGGGTTTATTATTAAGGATTAGAAATGGTTCAGAATTTAATCTTGAAGGACCATTGTTGCAAATCTGAAAATCCCAAGGACTAAAACTGCCAAATCAGAAATATTAATTCCAGGGACCATTTGTGTCAAGTTTCAATAGTACAAGGACCATAAAATATAATTTTCCATTTTTGCAAACCAAGGACTATTGTTCACAACTTTTGAAACTCGAGGGACTAGACTTGCCATTTATGCAAACTTTGCTCATTTTCACTTGATTTTAATCATTTTGCATCTGAAACATATAAAAACACAATACAATGATATTTTCTGAATTTTGAAGCATAACTGCATGTTTTTAAATGTTTTTGCAGTTAAAATGTGACAGAAATGATGAGTATTTAGATACTCATCAATCCCCCACACTAAACTATTGCTAGTCCCTAGCAATCTTTTATGAAGTTTTAATGGATTTTTCTCTTTACCAAAAGCCATTACTTCTGGAGTAGCCAATGTTTTAGTATGTAATACTTTGGTACAATGATAACCAAATGATTTTGAGCAAATCATCAGCTGTCAACGGATTTGATTTATCTTTAGCAAAAGCCGTTTGCTTCTGGACTAGCCAACTCTTAGATAAAATACAGTTATTATCTTTGGTGAGCTGATTACCAATCATGGTTTTCCAATGCCTTTACCACAAGCCATAATCTTGCGGGCTAGCCAACTCTTCACTTATAAAGATATGGTGAGTCGAATACATACAATTTTTGGCAAATTGTAAGCCATAAACGGATTTGAGACATCTTTACCAAGAGCCGTTTGCTCTCGGATTAGCCAATCCTTATGTGGGTTAGACATGGTGGACTGATAACCATTTGTTGCGTTCTAAGTGAGAAAAAAAAATTTTAAAATTTTGGCTAAAATGGGGGTACTAGATGGTACATTTGATCAAATTCGCAAGAATTCCCCCCCCCCCCCCCACACTTAGAACTGAATATTGCCCTCAATATTCAAAGTACCGGTTGTTAAACTAACACTTAGAACGTGAAACGGTAATACTAATAGCCATTTATTTTATACATACACATTTTTTTTATTTTTTTTTTAGAACAATATACAACAGCAGGGGCAACTCCCCCACACTAGGTGGTAGAACAGAGAAAGAAGACAGAGACACGGGTGAAAACCCATGTTTTGCTAATGTTTTTGTTCACCGAGTCACTAGCTTGACTCGACCCCGCATTCATTGGTTCATGGGGAAAGTTTGAAGATCCGGGACAACCATGGGTGGTATGTCCTCTCCAAAGTAGTGTTTTAAACGATGACCATTCACTTTAAAATTTGGACCGTCATTTTGAGATAACTCAACGGTACCATATGGATAAACCTTTGTAATAGTGAATGGACCAGACCATCGGGATTTGAGTTTGCCTGAGAAGATCTTTAATCTTGAATTGAAAAGAAGGACTCGATCACCAACGTTAAAAACGCGGTTCTTTATTTTTGAGTCATGAATCTTCTTTGTCTTTTCTTTATAGATCAAAGAGTTCTCGTAGGCTTGATCACGTAGTTCATTTAATTCATTCATTTGAACTTTACGGTGATCACCCGCAGTTTGGAGGTCAAGTTAGCATGTTTCAAGGCCCCGTAGGCTTTGTGCTCTAATTCGATCGGAAGATGACATGCCTTTCCGTACACAAGTGGTTACGTACTAAACAGTCAACTAATATTGACCAGGTGAATGGTCAACAAGAGTCGATCAATCTAGGGCACGATCTCCCTGGAGTATAGTGTTTTCCCGGGTCGTTATATCCCAGCGAAGCGTGAAATTATGTTTAGAAACGAATTGTGAGCAAGTGCTATTGAATGGAAAAGGAGATATCTGAGATTTTGCTTTTTTAATAATTCTAAATACCAAATTAAAAACAAATATACACAATAAAATTAAACGCGAATTAATAAACTGAAAAACGCGTAACAGAAAAAATCTAAAATGGGACAAAAACTGAAATATATGAAATTTAAAACCTAAAAATGTAAAATTACTTAAAACTTATTTAAAAACTTAAATTATATTTTTTTATACTTTTTCTTTAATTATTATTAATTGTTTATTATTTAATAACTTTTTTAACTATTTAAATTTATAATAAATACTAAATTAACAAAGAAAAATCTAAAACTTTTTCTAAAAATATTATAAGATGAAAAGAAGCTAAGAAAATTATAAAAATGAAAATTACTTAATTAAAATTTAAAAAGATAAATTCTATTAAATAGAAGCTATCACTATTTTTCTATTTTTGTTTTTCTTAAGGTCGAAAAATATAATTATATTTTTTATGGATTAAAAATGACGAAAGAAAATTATGAAAATTAAAATTATATTTTTCTGATTAGTATTCTATTTATTATGATTTAATTACTAATAGAAACTAATTAAAAAGATTAAAAATATCAAATGACTAAGGAAAAATCTGAAAAATTCAGGATAAGTCAAAATTAATATTCTTAATGTAAGAAAATTAAAATCAAAAGTTTACTAGACCCAGATAAGCAGTTTGGCCAATAAGCAAAAAATAAGCTAATAAGCACAAAAGGCACCAAAAGTTCAGGACTAGTTTAATATACTTATTTAAGCTTAAAACAACTTGAAAACACAAATAAGCACTAGAAATTAACAAGATAAGCACCTATGCAGTTGTGAATTTCAAGACAGAAACTCAGAAAAATGCCAAAATTGCAGGGCAAATTAAGCAATCAAATAAGCTACTGAGATGCAATCTAATGGGGGCAAAAGTGAGCTAGTACTACTGGCTATTCAGAAAACCAAAAAGCAAGGCCTGAGCTTCTCTAAATAAGCCACAATTGATGAAAGATCAGCAGCAAAAACACTGAGTCTGCTGTGTGTGCAGAGGTTGTGCAGAAATGCACAACACCAAAGCAACCTTAACCAACTTTTGTGTTCTAACTAAATGAACTCAAAATGACTCAGAGAAGCAAAGAAAAAGGGCAAAATGAGATCATGGCTTAAATTGGCTTATTTGACCCTTTTGATGTCTGATTTTAACACAGGCTACAAAAACTATGGTTTTCTATCTATATTGCTATTTTTACCTTGAAAACTCCTTATTTGGACTATATTAAGCAGGTGTGAAGTTGGAAAAAAGGCAAATGTACAGTAACACTGGTTTTGACCCTTTGACTGCACAAAACCAAACACTCCTTAATGGGTGTTCTGTTTTGGATTTTCAAAGGAAAATCAATATTTTAAACTAAAAGGTCTGATTTTAAAGACTAACTGACTTATATAAACACTGATTAACAACTTTTATAACAGAAATAAGCACTATGATCAGCTATACTACTTAAGGGTATTTTTGGTCTTTTTTAGTGTTTTTAAGAGAAATAAAGAACAAGGTTAATAAATACTGATACTACTGGTCAAATATGATTAAAAATTACCAAATAGCATATAACAATAATAATAAGCTACTAACAAGCACTTGTATAGTGGAAATGGAAATTATGCAAAAAATGAGAAAAAGCTTACAACTGTCAAAGCTTATGGAACAAGAGAACAAGGACCAGAAACCACTCCTAGCTTGTTGTCAACAAGCTAGAAACCAGAAAAGCCATCCAGATTAGCTTCTAACCCCATACAGCTTATTTTGACCCATCAGTTGACTTTGGTTGACTTTTCTTCAAATCTTGAATAGAACTGATTTAATCTAATGTAAACTTATCAAAAAGCTATGGAAAGCTTATGTAAGCTTATAGAAACAACTGAGAAATTGTTTCAATTACTACTTAACAAGGTTTGAATTCGCAGTACATATGAAAATCAGAAAACTTGGCATTATCATTAACTACTGACAATTGTACAAGAATCAACAACAAACATACTAAAGTTAACTTGTATTGATTGATGAAACTTGAAATTACAAATTATAGCTACTGGAAATGAAAATACGAATTATGCTATTTTTACCTACTTGCTCTTTTTGAGCTACATTTGCTTCTATTTATACAAAATTAAAGTGGGAAATCCTTTGTCGACATCCTTGAATCTTTTAGCACCCTTGGATTAACTTCAATTGATCTCAGCTGTTCAATTCCACTTTTGGCGGGAAAACAGGAAAAGTGGGATAAGTATTGGTTTGGTCAGTGAGAGTGGGGAGGAAGCATTAATTGCTTTTGGGAGTGTTAGGTAGCGTGTTTGGAGAGGAGGGGTGAGTATGAGACATCTGTGGTGATGAGGTGGGGGGTGAGGTGGTATGGTGACTGATTTTGGCGGTTTAGGGGAAGGGATAAGAGGGTTTGACTGAGGTCAAACATTTTTATTTAAATAAAATGGAGTGGGCCGGGTATAGGATTGGGCTTGGATTATGTAACTGGGTTGGGGTTTTATTATTTTGGGGTTGGGTTGTAATAAAACATGGATTGGGTTGTTTTTTATTTAAGGGTCCGGATTGGTTTGTAGAAATAAGCACAAGGACCATTTGTGTATTTTTGGATTTTTAGGGGTTGATAGTGTAACTGTTTCAAAGTTATCCAAAGGACCAATTCTGCCATAGATGAATAGAACAAGGGTTATATTTGATAATTTTCCAATTTTTAAAACCCAGGGACTATTTTTGACATTTTTCAAACTTGGGGGACCAAAGTTGTAATTTTGAAAACTTGAACCTTAAAGGACTAATCTTGAAAACTTATGAATCCCCAAGGACCTTTGATGATATTTAACATGTTTTGAATAACCAGGGACTAGTTCTGCCAATTTGTGAAACTTCAGGGACTGAAAATGACAATTATGCAAACTTTATTCGTTTTTTACTTGTTTTCAATCTTTTCGTTCCTGAATCAAATAAAAACACATTTTATGATATTTTCTGCATTTTGAAGCATATCTGCATGTTTTTAAATGTTTTTGCAGATAAAATGTGACATAAATGATGAGTATTTAGACACTCATCAATCCCCCACACTAAACTATTGCTAGTCCCTAGCATTTTTTTTTTATGAAGATTTAATGGATTTTATCTCTTTACCTAAAGCCATTTCTTCTGGAGTAGCCACTGTTTTAGTATGTGATACTTTGGTACAATGATAACCAAATGATTTTGAGCAAACCATCAGCTGTTAAAGGGTTTGATTTGTCTTTACCAAAAGCCGTTTGCTTCTGGACTAGCCAACTCTTAGATAAATTACAACTATTATCTTTGGTGAGCTGATTACCAATTATGGTATTTCACTGCCTTTACCACAAGCCATAACCTTGCGGGCTAGCCAACTCTTCACTTATAAAGATATGGCGAGTTGAAAACCATACAATTTTGGGCAAATTGCAAGCCATCAACGGATTTGAGACATCTTTACCAAGAGCCGTTTGCTCTTGGATTAGCCAATCCTTATGTGGGTTAGACATGGCGGACTGATAACCATTTATTGCGTTCTAAGTGAGAAAAAATTTTAAAATTTTGGCTAAAATGGGGGTACTAGATGGTACATTTGATCAAATTCGCTAGAATTCCCCCCACACTTAGAACTGAATATTGTCCTCAATATTCAAAGTACCGGTTGTTAAACCAATGCTTAGAACGTGAAAAGGAAATATTAATTGCTATTATTTTATATATACAGACACATTTTTTTTTTTTTTTACATATATACAACATGTGGGGCATCTCCCCCACACTTAGGGTGAGACATGGGTGAAAACCCATGTTTTACTACTGTTTTTATTAACCGAGTCGCTAGCTTGACTCGACCCCGAATTCTTTTGTTCATGGGGAAGCAAGTGGAAGAAACCATCTCCATCGGACTTTCACTCAAAATGTTTGGATAACCAATTGAACATAAGAAAGTTCCACACCGATGAGATAAATCCGGCATTTAAACCAATGTTAGATGGACAATGCCGGGGTCAAAGGTAATATCTTCACTCCCAAATGAGTGAAAGATAGGGGAAATCACCGGGTAGGTGAAGGGAAGAAGAGAGATCAGAACAGCCATTAAAACAAGAACTTCCTCCCCAAGAATTGCAAGTGGAGGAGGCAAGTCCTTAAACTTGATCTCAGGAAATTTATCAGTTTTTTAAACTGACTTGGTTTCCTCATTATGAAGTTGTTTTGGTGGAAGAGGGGAAGATGAATCTTCGTTTAACAAGTTTTCTAGAAAAAGAATGTCCCCCTCAGGATCAAGATAGTTATCATCAACCTCATGCGGAAGTGAACTATCTAGAGCAAGAAAAGCATCGACCTCATCCCAAAAGGGATCACTTCCCTCAACCGAAGTGAGAGAAGGGAAAGAGTCGGCTATGATAAGTTGAGAAGACGTGGTGGGTTCCCCACTCACAGAATTATGAAAATAACCAAGATTTTCTTGAGAGTACTCCTTTGAAGTAATGTCAATGACATCGATTCGGTTAACCGAAGCAAAATCATAATTTGAGGAGTACCTCGACGTTTGATCATGGTTAAAGGTAACAGCTTCATTACCCACACGTAAGGTGATCTCATGCTTAAATACATCAATAAGAGTATGGCCCGTTTTTAGGAATCCTCTTCCAAGAATTAGAGGAACCTTTTGATCTGCGTCGAAGTCAACAACCACAAAGTCAGCTGGAAAATGGAACTTCCCTACTTTTACAAACACATCTTCGGCAATGCCGCAAGGATGAGATATGGTTCGGTCTGCAAGCTCAAGAGTCATGCAGGTAGGAGTAAGAGCCGGAAGAGAAAGTTTCTTCCATACTGAATGAGGCATCAGGTTGATGCTTGCACCTAGATCTGCTAAGGCATAGCATTCAACCATTCCCGGAAATACACAAGGTAGTAGAAACTTTCCAGGATCTCCAAGCTTCTCCGGAAGCTTTTTCAAGATAACCGCTGAGCAGTTCTCATTTAATGGAGTTTTAGCCATTTCAATTAGTTTTTCCTTGTTGCTTAACAAGTGTTTGATTGTTGATGCAAACTTGGGCATCAGAATGATAGCATCCGCAAAACTTATGTCAAAATGTAATTCTTTAAAGATTTGAAAGAATTTGTCCATTTGTTGACTAGCCTTCTCACGGAGCTTTTGCTCATTTAAGCGCGATGGGTAAGGAATATAAGGTTTGGATTTAGGGGCAATGACTTTAGGAGTCTCTACAGATTCAAAGACAACTCCTGGTTTGGATTTCTTTTTCTGGACAATCGGAGGCTGGACTTGTGCTGTACTTTGTGGGCTTGGAATTTGCACTTTGTCCGTTGTATCCTCCGTCTCTTTCTCCATTTCAAACAACGGAGGAGGAATAGGGCCAGCGGGCCCCTCATAAGCAGCACCACTCCGAGTGGTGATAGCTTTGACGAAAGTGGTATCTTCATCATCATCACTGTCATCAAGTACACTGATAGGAGTAGCATTTAACATATTGGAATAAGCTCTGGCTGTTCTTTGCTCACTAAGTTTGTTTGACAAACTTTTAACCGTAAATCGTGATAGAGTAGGGTCTATTCTTGACGGTTGAGGAGCCATTGTGGGTGTAGATTTTTGGATGACCGAGGGTTGGACGTATTTAGCACTTCCATTGTTAGTGGGAAGTACCGGGTCCTTTTTCACCTTGAGTTCAACATGAGCTTTACCACTACGTGTAGTGACAGCTTTGAGTTCACCCCTTGGGTTGACAACAGTGTTACTTGGGAGACCTCCCGAGGTAGAAGGTAGATCAGTTAATGATTTTTTTATGTCATTTATTTGGGTAACCAATAACTGGTTTGTCTGATATTGAGTTCTATTTGTCTCCTCTTGAGATTTTATGAATTGCCTAAGTAACTCATCTGAGGACGTCTGATTTTGGTTTTGGACATTCCATGGTTTTTGGTTATGATTACCCAGATTCTGACCTCGGTTTTGATTGAAATTTTGGGAATTGTTGAAATTTTGTCCCTGATTTTGAAAAAAGCGATTTTGATTATTCTGATTTGGCACGGGTGGAAAACCAGGTGGGACCATAGCATTCGGTGCTCGGTACTGAGTCTCAGCATTCGGACGGTATTGATTTTGGTTTACTGCAGCTACGGGAGCTGGGTAAAGAGAAGCATCGGTTGCTTGACAATCATAATACGCATGTGGGCCACCACAAGTTTCACACACTTTGTTTATTGCTTTGATTTGTTCCGGTTTATGAATTTCACTCTTCAATTCTTTCATTTCCTTCATCATGCAACGCATTGAGTCCGTTAAAAAGGCTAACTCTGAGGAGTTACCGGATGAGGAAGCAGGAGTGACAGGAACATTTACTTTGTTTCGAGATATAGGAACTTTTGATTTATTTTCACAAATTTCAATCACCTCTTTAGGTCGACGATTCAAGATATTGCCACCAGCGGCTGCGTTAAGTGCATCTTGATCGATTTGGGTTAACCCATTATAAAAGGTATTTATCTGTTGTAACTCTGTGAAATCGTGATGCGGGCATTTTCGGAGGAGATCTTTAAATCTTTCCCATGCCTCTCCGAAATTTTCATCGAAACCTTGACGAAATCCAGCAATTTCATTTTTTAGATTAGTCGTCTTTGATGGAGGGAAGAAATAATTGACAAATTTCTGCACTAGATCTTCCCAAGTTTCAATGGATCGAGGGGGTTCTTTATCCAGCCAAATTCGGGCTGCCCCTTCGAGTGAGAATGGAAATAGCATCAATTTGATAACTGTTTGCGGCACATTTTTGTAATTGATTGTAGAGGTCAGCTTGTTGAACCAACGAATGTGTGCATATGGATCTTCTCGTTCAAACCCGTGGAATTGGTTGGTAGAAACGAGCTGAATCAAATGTGTTTTCAGTTCAAAATGATCAGAATCGATGGGTGGTAAAACGATGGCATCTCCGTAACCCTCGGTGGGTGCTCGGAGCATTTCCGCCATTGTGCGATTGTCTGCCATATTATCAGTGAGAACAGTACGAATCTCGGGTTCGACTATTTGGGCAGCACGTCTACGATTACGTCTTCTCGGAATTTCTACGAGTTCACGTAAAGGGCTTGATGACGTGGAAGAACGAGTGCGCATGCACTAAGTAAAATATTTTAATTAAATCAAGAACGAATCAAAACACAAGTGAACTTAAACCAATAATCAACAAGCGTACGGTAGCTCTCTAAAAGATAAACGCACAGAGTGGCGGAGAAGCAAAGGTGGGCAATTAATGCTCCTTAAAAACCCGCTTCTTTCAGTCCGACAATTTAATGTCAAACTATCCTTAAACCTCCGTTATAGTTTGTTTATCAATCAAAGGTGAGCCGATATTCGCAAGTGATACAAAGGCAAGTTTTTATCTTTGGTTTGGGAACTTATTATGGTCGTACCCCCAGTTAGGTAGTACTCTGTCTTGGTTCTCGATGGTAAATTTTTTATTGTTATTTATTAAAGAAAACGGAAAATATTTTTGGTGTTTTTATTTTTTATATGATATTATATATAGAAAAGAAAAGAAAAATATTTTTGTATTTTATATTGTTTTATGGGAAATTGAAATACGATATTTTTTGGTACTCGATCCGTTAAACGAATTAACTTCACGAATGTTTTGCTTTATATATGATGAATATACAAGAGATAGAAGATATACACAGATTGGGTTTCAAAAACACGATACTGCAAAACGTTTAAAACACGCAACACACCTCCCCGGCAGCGGCGCCAAAATTTGGTTACGTGCTAAACAGTCAACTAATATTGACCAGGTGAATGGTCAACAAGAGTCAATCAATCTAGGGCACGATCTCCCTGGAGTATAGTGTTTTCCCGGGTCGTTATATCCCAGCGAAGCGTGAAATTGTGTTTAGAGACGAATTGTGATCAAGTGCTATTGAATGGAAAAGGAGATATCTGAGATTTTGCTTTTTTAATAATTCTAAATACCAAATTAAAAACAAATATACACAATAAAATTAAACGCGAATTAATAAACTGAAAAACGCGTAACAGAAAAAATCTAAAATGGGACAAAAACTGAAATATATGAAATTTAAAACCTAAAAATGTAAAATTACTTAAAACTTATTTAAAAACTTAAATTATATTTTTTTATACTTTTTCTTTAATTATTATTAATTGTTTATTATTTAATAACTTTTTTAACTATTTAAATTTATAATAAATACTAAATTAACAAAGAAAAATCTAAAACTTTTTCTAAAAATATTATAAGATGAAAAGAAGCTAAGAAAATTATAAAAATGAAAATTACTTAATTAAAATTTAAAAAGATAAATTCTATTAAATAGAAGCTATCACTATTTTTCTATTTTTGTTTTTCTTAAGGTCTAAAAATATAATTATATTTTTCCTGGATTAAAAATGACAAAAGAAAATTATGAAAATTAAAATTATATTTTTTTGATTAATATTCTATTTATTATGATTTAATTACTAATAGAAACTAATTAAAAAGATTAAAAATATCAAATGACTAAGGAAAAATCTGAAAAATTCAGGATAAGTCAAAATTAATATTCTTAATGTAAGAAAATTAAAATCAAAAGTTTACTAGACCCAGATAAGCAGCTTGGCCAATAAGCAGTTTGGCAAATAAGCCAAAAATAAGCTAATAAGCACAAAAGGTACCAAAAGTTCAGGACTAGTTTAATATACTTATTTAAGCTTAAAAAAACTTGAAAACACAAATAAGCAGTAGAAATTAACAAGATAAGCACCTATGCAGTTGTGAATTTCAAGACAGAAACTCAGAAAAATGCCAAAATTGCAGGGCAAATTAAGCAATCAAATAAGCTACTGAGATGCAATCTAATGGGGGCAAAAGTGAGCTAGTACTACTGGCTATTCAGAAAACCAAAAAGAAAGGCCTGAGCTTCTCTAAATAAACCACAATTGATGAAAGATCATCAGCAAAAACACTGAGTCTACTGTGTGTGCAGAGGTTGTGCAGAAATGCACAACACCAAAGCAACCTTAACCAACTTTTGTGTTCTAACTAAATGAACTCAAAATGACTCAGAGAAGCAAAGAAAAAGGGCAAAATGAGATCATGGCTTAAATTGGCTTATTTGACCCTTTTGATGTCTGATTTTAACACAGGCTACAAAAACTATGGTTTTCTATCTATATTGCTATTTTTACCTTGAAAACTCCTTATTTGGACTATATTAAGCAGGTGTGAAGTTGGAAAAAAGGCAAATGTATAGTAACACTGGTTTTGACCCTTTGACTGCACAAAACCAAACACTCCTTAATGGGTGTTCTGTTTTGGATTTTCAAAGGAAAATCAATATTTTAAACTAAAAGGTCTGATTTTAAAGACTAACTGACTTATATAAACACTGATTAACAACTTTTATAACAGAAATAAGCACTATGATCAGCTATACTACTTAAGGGTATTTTTGGTCTTTTTTAGTGTTTTTAAGAGAAATAAAGAACAAGGCTAATAAATACTGATACTACTGATCAAATATGATTAAAAACTACCAAATAGCATATAACAATAATAATAAGCTACTAACAAGCACTTGTACAGTGGAAATGGAAATTATGCAAAAAATGAGAAAAAGCTTATAACTGTCAAAGCTTATGGAACAAGAGAACAAGGACCAGAAACCACTCCTAGCTTGTTGTCAACAAGCTAGAAACCAGAAAAGCCATCCAGATTAGCTTCTAACCCCATACAGCTTATTTTGACCCATCAGTTAACTTTGGTTGACTTTTCTTCAAATCTTGAATAGAACTGATTTAATCTAATGTAAACTTATCAAAAAGCTATGGAAAGCTTATGTAAGCTTATAGAAACAACTGAGAAATTGTTTCAATTACTACTTAACAAGGTTTGAATTCTCAGTACATATGAAAATCAGAAAACTTGGCATTATCATTAACTACTGACAATTGTACAAGAATCAACAACAAACATACTAAAGTTAACTTGTATTGATTGATGAAACTTGAAATTACAAATTATAGCTACTGGAAATGAAAATATGAATAATGCTATTTTTACCTACTTGCTCTTTTTGAGCTACATTTGCTTCTATTTATACAAAATTAAAGTGGGAAATCCTTTGTCGACATCCTTGAATCTTTTAGCACCCTTGGATTAACTTCAATTGATCTCAGCTGTTCAATTCCACTTTTGGCGGGAAAACAGGAAAAGTGGGATAAGTATTTGTTTGGTCAGTGAGAGTGGGGAGGAAGCATTAATTGCTTTTGGGAGTGTTAGGTAGCGTGTTTGGAGAGGAGGGGTGAGTATGAGACATCTGTGGTGATGAGGTGGGGGGTGAGGTGGTATGGTGACTGATTTTGGCGGTTTAGGGGAAGGGATAAGAGGGTTTGACTAAGGTCAAACCTTTTTATTTAAATAAAAGGGAGTGGGCCGGGTATAGGATTGGGCTTGGATTATGTAACTGGGTTGGGGTTTTATTATTTTGGGGTTGGGTTGTAATAAAACATGGATTGGGTTGTTTTTTATTTAAGGGTCCGGATTGGTTTGTAGAAATAAGCACAAGGACCATTTGTGTATTTTTGGATTTTTAGGGGTTGATAGTGTAACTGTTTCAAAGTTATCCAAAGGACCAATTCTGCCATAGATGAATAGAACAAGGGTTATATTTGATAATTTTCCAATTTTTAAAACCCAGGGACTATTTTTGACATTTTGCAAACTTGGAGGACCAAAGTTGTAATTTTGAAAACTTGAACCTTAAAGGACTAATCTTGAAAACTTATGAATCCCCAAGGACCTTTGATGATATTTAACATGTTTTGAATAACCAGGGACTAGTTCTGCCAATTTGTGAAACTTTAGGGACTGAAAATGACAATTATGCAAACTTTATTCGTTTTTAATTGTTTTCAATCTTTTCGTTCCTGAATCAAATAAAAACACATTTTATGATATTTTCTGCATTTTGAAGCATATCTGCATGTTTTTAAATGTTTTTGCAGATAAAATGTGACAGAAATGATGAGTATTTAGACACTCATTAACAAGCTTGTAAGGCGTACACCCGATGGGTGTTTTGTAAGCTGTACGAAAGGCCCATAATGCATCATCCAATTTATCCGACCAGGATGCACGATTTTCTCCTACAGTCCTTTCTAGTATTCTTTTAATACCACGATTTGAAACTTTCACTTGTCCACTTGTTTGTGGGTGATACGCGGTAGAAAGACGGTGAGTAATACCGTATTTAAGCATGACTTTTGCAAATTGTTCATTGCAAAAGTGCGTACCGCGATCACTAATGATAGCACGGGGAGTACCAAACCGAGAAAAGAGTGATTTCAAAAATTTACACACTACTCGGGCGTCGTTGGTGGGGAGAGCTTTCGCTTCGACCCATTTAGACAAATAATCGACAGCCACGAGTATATACTCGTTCCCTCGTGAAGACGGGAACGGGCCCATAAAGTCAATGCCCCAAACGTCAAAAATTTCACAAACTTGAATGACGTTTTGTGGCATTTCATCTCTTTGAGAAATCTTCCCGTGACGTTGACAAGAGTCACAAGATTTGACTAAGTCATGGGCGTCACGGTAGATTGTAGGCCAATAGAAACCGGAATCAAACACCTTCTTGGCGGTGTAATTGGCACCATGATGTCCCCCTGTGGGTCCATTGTGGCATGCCTTAAGAATATCATCGGCCTCTTGGCCGTGAACACACCGCCGGATGACTTGATCCGCACATACTTTGAACAAGTAGGGGTCGTCCCAAAAGTAATGCTTCACATCTTTGAAGAATTTATTCTTTTTTTGGGTCGACATCCCTTTCACTATGAAGTTACCCGCATGGTAATTTGCAAAGTCAGCAAACCACGGGGTAGTAGAATCTCCACGAAAAGCAACCGCATTGAGTGTCTCGAGAGGAAATGTTTCATTTATTTCTTTTTTCTCGAAAACATCTTGGTGTGGGTTCTCTAATCGGGATAGATGATCAGCAGCTAGGTTCTCAGCTCCTTTTTTATCACGTATAATGATATCAAATTCTTGCAGGAGGAGAACCCAACGGAGCAATCTCGGCTTTGCATCTTGTTTTGCAAAGAGATATTTGAGAGCCGAGTGATCCGTATACACTACACATTTCGTCAAGATTAAATATGGCCGAAACTTCTCAAAGGCATACACCACAGCCAATAATTCTTTTTCTGTAGTGGTGTAATGAGTTTGAGCTTCAGTCATGGTTTTACTTGCGTAGTGGATAGGCTGAAAGTGTTTGGCTTTTCGTTGCCCCAGGACTGCACCGATAGCAAAATCACTTGCATCGCACATGAGCTCAAAGGGAAAATCCCAGTCGGGGGCAACCAGAATGGGTGCTTCAGTAAGCTTTTTCTTTAAGGTTTCAAGAGCTTCAATGCACTCGGGTGAGAAAATAAAAGGAGCTTCCTTTTCAAGAAGATGAGTCATAGGCCGGGCGATTTTAGAAAAATCTTGTATGAATCTACGATAGAAACCGGTATGACCCAGAAAACTCCTAATACCTTTGACGGTAGTGGGATGAGGTAATTTAGCAATGACATCCACTTTAGATCTGTCAACCTCAATCCCGTTCTTTGATATCTTATGGTCGAGGACAATGCCCTCTTTGACCATAAAGTGACTCTTCTCCCAATTTAGACAAAGATTGGTGTCTTCACACCCTTTCAACATGTTTTCTAAATGGGAGAGACATGTTTTGAATGAATCCCCAATGACCGAGAAGTCATCCATAAAGACCTCCATCGTTTTCCCGATCATGTCGGAGAATATGGACATCATGCACCTTTGGAATGTGCCTGGAGCATTGCATAAGCCAAAAGGCATACGTTTATAAGCAAAGGTTCCATAGGGGCATGTAAAGGTGGTCTTTTCTTGATCTTGTGGATCAATGGGAATTTGAAAGTAACCCGAGAAACCATCAAGGAAACAATAGTACTTGTTCCCTGCTAATCTCTCAAGCATTTGGTCCATAAAGGGTAGAGGAAAATGGTCTTTTCGGGTGGCATCATTTAACTTATGATAGTCAATGCAAACACGCCACCCCATAACCAATCGAGTTGGGATCAACTCATTTTCATCATTTGTGACAACAGTTATGCCACCCTTTTTTGGAACATAGTGAATGGGACTAACCCAAGGACTATCAGAGATGGGATAAATCAATCCTGCATCAAGAAGTTTGAGGACCTCTTGTTTAATAACATCGTGGATTTTAGGATTCACCCTTCTTTGATGTTGGACTGCTGGTTTAAAGTCATCTTCCATTAAAATCTTATGAGTACAAAATTCAGGGTCGATACCCTTTATGTCGGAGAGTTTCCAAGCAATGGCTTGCTTGTCTGACTTCAAGACCTTTATTAGGGCAGTCTTTTCCTCATCACTTAAGTCTTTAGCAATAATGACGGGTAATTTATCATCACCCTCCAAAAATGCGTACTCAAGATGAGGTGGTAAGTCTTTGAGTTCGACCACAGGAAATTCATTGGTTTTCTCAACTGATTTAATTTCCTCGTTATGAAGTTCAATGGGAGGGAGTGGAAGAGAATTGTCCTGATTCAACAATTTCTCAAGAAGAAGAATATCTCCCTCCAGATCGATTTCAGCGTCATCAATTCCTTCCAGAAATGACTCACACTTGAGAAAAGCCTCGATCTCTTCCAAACTGAAATCACTTCCCTCAAACGGAGTGAGAGAAGGGGAAGAGTCGGAAATGATAGGCAGAGAAGATGTGGTGGGATTCCCACTCACAGAATTATGAGAATAACCAAGAAACTCTTGAGAGTACTCCTCTGAAGCAACATCAATGACATCGATTCGGTTGACCGATTCAGAATCATAATTTGAGGAGTACCTCGAAGTTTGATCGAGGTTAAAGGTAACAGCTTCATTACCCACACGTAATGTGATTTCATGCTCAAATACATCAATGAGAGCATGGCTCGTTCTTAAGAATCCTCTTCCAAGAATGAGAGGAACCCTAGGATCAGCATCGAAATCTACAACCACAAAGTCAGCTGGAAAATGGAACTTTCCTACTTTCACAAATACATCCTCAGCAATGCCGCGAGGATGAGATATGGTACGATCTGCAAGCTCGAGAGTCATGCATGTAGGAGTGAGAGCTGGAAGAGAAAGTTTCTTCCATACTGAATGAGGCATCAGGTTGATGCTTGCACCAAGATCGGCCAAGGCATAGCATTCAACCATTCCCGGAAATACACAAGGTATTAGAAACTTTCCAGGATCTCCAAGCTTCTCGGGAAGCTTTTTCAAGATAACTGCTGAGCAGTTCTCATTTAATGGAGTTTTCGCCATTTCAAACAGTTTTTCCTTGTTGCTTAACAAGTGTTTGATTGTGGATGCAAATTTGGGCATCAGAATGATAGCATCCGCAAAGCTTATGTCAAAGTGTAATTCTTTAAAGATTTGAAAGAATTTATCCATTTGTTGACTAGCCTTTTCGCGGAGCTTTTGCTCATGTAAACGTGATGGGTAAGGAATAGAAGGTTTGGATTTAGGGTTTTCAACAGGGATTTCATGCGATTCAAAAACAACTCCAGGTTTGGGTTTTGGTTTCGGGACAACTTGAGGTTGGACGTTGTTGGTACCTCCGTTATTAGTAGGAAGTACATTTTCCTTAGTCACCTCAGGTTCACTTTCCACTACCTTGGGGGGAGGAGAAGAAGTGGTAGTAGGAATAGTGGGTCCATCATAAGCTTTACCACTGCGTGTGGTGACGGCTTTAAGTTCACCCTTTGGGTTGACAACAGTGTTACCAGGGAGACCTCCTGAGGTAGAAGGTGGATTGAGATGGTTCATGAGACTGGCAAGCATATTCTTAACCTCGCTTTGAGAGTGATCAATTTTGTTTGAAAGCTCATTCTTTAGCTCAGTTCCTTGCTTGTATATTGAAGATTGAAATTCATTCTTCAAACTAGAGATCTGATTTTGCATTGCCTTCATTTTGGTCTCATTAAACTTGATGTAGTTATCAAGCTCATTTGGGAGAGGTCCCTGGTAATTAGGAGCTGAATACCCTTGATTACCCCTCTGGGGTGGGTATTGATTGTTTGGGGCATGAAATTGATTTTGCACGTTTTGCCCTCTTTGTTGATTAGGATTAATCCTATTTGGATTGTTGGGAGGAGGAAATCCGGGTGGTCCAAATTGGTTGCTAGCACGGTGGTTTGGGTCCACTTGAGGACGGTATTGATTACCTCCTTGATTGGAAGTTCCGGCTATAGCATTAGCCTCAAATGTAGTGCCATCGGTGGCAGTACAATTATAGTAAGCGTGAGGACCACCACAAGTAACACAAACTTCTATCTTTTTGACTTCAGCAGTGTGAGAAGTTTGCGGAGCTGACTCTTTCTTTTGTGTGGAGAAAACCAAAGCTTGAATAGCCTTCGTGAGTTCAGCAAGCTGAGTATCAGTATTAGAAGAACTCACGGGAGATGAAGTGGAAGGACCAGCACTAGCCTGGGAATTATATGGCCTGTTTCGTGCAGTGCGGACCTTAGACTTATTTTCAATGAGAGCAATGGCTTCCTTAGTGGATTTGCTCAGAAAATTACCTCCAGCTGAGGCATTGAGAGAATCTTGGTCAGATAGGTTTAACCCACTGTAGAACGTGTCCATTTGCATCAAATCGGTGAAACCGTGATGAGGACATTTGCGGAGTAATTCTTTGAAACGATCCCATGCCTCTCCAAATGGTTCATCAAACCTTTGAGAGAATTTCATGATTTCATTTTTAAGATGCGTGGTTTTAGAAGGAGGAAAGAATTCATTTACGAACTTTTGAACCAAATCTTCCCATGTTCTAATTGATCGAGGGGGTTGTTTGTCAAGCCAAATCCGGGCTGCCCCGTCGATGGAAAACGGGAAAATAAGAAGTTTGATCGATTCCTCAGGGACATTTTTACATTTGATGGTGGATGTGATTTTATTGAACCATCGAACGTGATCTTGAGGATCGTCCCTTTCAAAACCATAGAATTGACGCGATGTTACAAGGTTTATCAACCCGGTTTTAAGCTCAAAATTCTCAGCCACGATGGCTGGAACAATAATGGCATCTCCATAACCCTCGGTGGGAGCTTGGAGAAGCTCATTCATAGGACGGTCTTCTGCCATGATGACAGTGGTTATGGGATCAGTACGTATCTCGGGTACGACTGATGGAGCAGAACGTCTACGACGTCTTCGAGGTATGTTTACAAGCTCACGGAAAGGGCTTGATGACCTAGAAGAACGAGTGCGCATGCACTTTTAGCAAAATTTTTCAATTATGTCAAGATCGAAGCAAAAACACAAATGAACTTAAACCAATAATCAACAAGCGTACGGTAGCTCTCTAAAAGATAAACGCACAGAGTGGCGGAGAAGCAAAGGTGGGCAATGAATGCTCCTTAAAAACCCGTTTCTTTCAGTTCGACAATTTAATGTCAAACTATCCTTAAACCTCCGTTATAGTTTGTTTATCAATCAAAGGTGAGCCGATATTCGCAAGTGATACAAAGGCAAGTTTTAATCTTTGCTTTGGGAACTTATTATGGTCGTACCCCCAGTTAGGTAGTACTCTGTCTTGGTTCTCAATGGTAAATTTTATTGTTGTTTATTATAAAACAAAGAAAACGGAAAATGTTTTTGGTATTTTTATTTTTTATATGATAATATATATAGAAAAGAAAAGAAAAATATTTTTGTATTTTTATATTTTTTTATGGGAAATAGGAACTCCACGAGGAAGGATCTCAAATCACTAATCGCTTAAATTCTAAACAATATTGTCGCAACACACCTCCCCGGCAGTGGCGCCAAAATTTGATCCGTGCTAAATGTACGTATAAATATTATGCAACGACGGATACGCGTAAATAAATACAAATCACCCCTTTGTGAAAAAGGATACTTGCAAAAACTCACGTTTGTGTGTGTAGTGTGAAACCAGGTAAGTGATTACCCGGATCGTTTCCCAACGAGGTATGAATGGGCAAACTGTGAAAAGTTAGGATTAGAGTGACTAATGATTAGATATGAGATTTTTCTTTTTTAATAATTCTAATTAACAAATTAAATATACACAAGAAAATTAAATGCGAATTAATTAAACTAAAAACGCGTAACGGGGAATCTAAAATGGGACAAAAACTGAAATATTATGAAATCTAATATTACAAATGTAAAATTATTTAAAACTTATTTTAAAACTAAAATTATATATTTTTACACTTTAAATCTAATTATTTATTAATTATTTATTATTTAATTACTTTTTAAACTATTTAAATTTATAATAAATACTAAATGAACAAAGAAAAATCTAAAACTTTTTCTATAAATATTATGAAGTAAAAAGAAGCTAAGAAAATTATAAAAATGAAATTTGCTTAATTAAAAATTTAAAAAGATAAAATCTATTAAATAGAAGCTATCACTTATTTTCTATTTTGTTTTTCTTAAGGTCTAAAAAGATTATTATATTTTTCCTAGATTCTACTTAATAAAAGAAAATTTTGAAAATTAAAATTATATTTTTCTGATTATTATTCTATTTATTATGATTTAATTACTATTTTAAACTAATTAAAAGATTAAAAATATTAAAACTATTAATAAAAATCTGAAACATTTTTCTAAATTACTTTAAGTTATTACAAAGCTAATAAAAATAAAAAGGTGGTAACAGCTTATGTAGATAAGCTGATAATAAGCTAATTAGCTTATTAAGCTTAAACTGCTAATGATACTTAAATAATAGAGAGTGCAAAGGTATACTGGAAAAGACCTACGGGCACAATGGCTAGGGTGTTGGTGTTGTGAGAAGGAGGTCTGGGGTTCGAACCTCACCCAGGCCTTTTGCTAAAACTATTTTTTTTTTGGTATTTTTCTTTTTGCTACTTACTTTTAAGCTATTTATAAGCTACTTTAAAACTGGAAATATTTTTAGAACTCAATAAATAAGCTAGAAACTAGCAGCTTATCTCCACAATCCACTTATAAGGTTTTTAAAACCTTAGATTTTACAAAATAAGCTAAAAACTAGAAATTAAGCTATGAGCTTATGGAAGGAACTAAAATGGACTGAGAATGATAATAATAAGCTTTAGGAATCAAGAAAAGCTAAAGCTAAGAGCTGTAAAGCTCTCAATAAGCTCAAGCTTATTGAGTCTGCTGATGTGCTAAGTGCACAGGGCAAAAATGCCCTTTTTGCAAGGGTAATTTAGGGCTTAAAAAAGATTCTAAAAATCAAAATAAAAATACTAGAATGAACACAAGCTGGGTGAGCTTATTAGTGTAAAAGGACAGCTTATGGGAGCTTATGGTGTGGAAATTAAAAATCAATCTAGGTCCTATAAAAACCTGAGAATCTGAATTTCAACTCAGTGTATACTGAGTTGATTTGTAAAGTTGTGCAGAGGTGTGTAAACTAAAGGAGACTTAACCAACTATCTAGTATACACTATATGGACTCCAAAGAACTCAGAAAAACCAATGATAAGGTCAAAATAAGCTTGTGGCTTAAAATGGCTTATTTGGTCTTTTTAGAGTCTAAAATGATCACAAGTGATACAAAATTTGATTTTCTATCTATTTTGCTACTCTGATCTCAAAAACAACTTATATTGGTTAAATTAAGCTGGTTTGAAGTTGGGTAAGTAGCAAATGTACAGTAACAAGCTTGTTTGACCTACTTTGACCTGCTGTGCCAAACACCCCTTAATGGGTCTGTTTTGGATTTTAACTAGCACAGACTTGTTTTAACTTATAATTTCTGATACTAACTGATTCACTAACTTATTATGACCATAATTGACAACTTTTAAAACATAAATAAGCAGTAGAATAAGCTATGCTAATATTGGTTATTTTTGGTCTTTTTTTTGTGTTTTTTAGTAAAACTGAAACAAGAGCTATGTTTGACTTATAAAACAGATGAAATACACTTAAGAACTATTAATAAGCAGAAAACTATTATAATAAGCTGACAATAAGCTATGCAACAGTAACTTGGAAATTTAAGTAAACTTGGAAATTTCTTACAACTGGAAAGAGGCTATTGGGATAGCAAGAACTAGAACAGAACAATCCCTAGCTTATTAACACAAGCTAGAAATCCTAAATAAGCTTCCTGAGTAGCTTATACACTCCAGAACAGCTTATTGACTTCCAGGTTGACTTTTGTTGACTTTCTTCATAGTTTGAAATTAAGAACTGAGTTACACTAAATAAGCTTACACAAAGCTATGAAAAGCTTTCATAAGCTTATAGCAGGGTTGTTTGAAGCTTGTGATGATGTCTTAATAGGTCTATGAGCTTATACGAATTAACATATAACTTGAAACTTAAATTACTATGGAAACTGAGTTCAATACTGACAAAATAAGAACAATAGGACTTGAATTAACTTATATTGATAACTGATAACTTGAAATTACAAAGATAAATACTGAAAATGAAATACGATTAACTACTTAAAATCTAACTGCCATTTAAGGCTACGAGCATGCTCTATTTATACTATACTAAGGTGGGATATTCCACTTAGCTACCTCTGATCAATTCTCAGCCTTTGGATTTTCTTGAATTCATCCTAGCCTTTGATTTCATTTTTAGCGCCAAAAAGTGGTAGTGGAAAATACAGAGGTCTGTGGTGATGGGAAGGGAGAAAAAGCATTAAATGCCTTTTGGGAGTGTTAGGTGAAGTATAGAGGAAGGAAGGTGGTGATGGGAGGTTGCAGAGAATACTATGGATAATGGTGGTATTGGTGTCTGGTATTGGCGGGTTTAGTGGGAAGGGGAAAGAGTTTGACTTAAGTCAAACGGGTTTTGGGTTTTATTAATAAACGGGGTAAGATGGGCTGGTGGGTGTGGGCTGGGTTAATGGGTTGGGTTTTTTTTTTTATTAAATGGGATGGGTTGGGTTAGTTGGGTAAATGGGTTTATTATTTAGGATTAGAAATGGTTTAGGATTTAATCTTGAAGGACCTTTGTTGCAAATCTGAAAATCCCAAGGTCTAAAACTGCCAAATCAGAAATATTAATTCCAAGGACCATTTGTGTCAAGTTTCAATAGTACAAGGACCATAAAATATAATTTTCTATTTTTGCAAACCAAGGACTATTTTTGACAACTTTTGAAACTCGAGGGACTAGACTTGCCATTTATGTAAACTTTGCTCATTTTAACTTGATTTTAATCATTTTGCATCTGAAACATATAAAAACACAATACAATGATATTTTCTGAATTTTGAAGCATAACTGCATGTTTTTAAATGTTTTTGCAGTTAAAATGTGACAGAAATGATGAGTATTTAGATGCTCATCAGGTGCCGTGGTTTTCGCACTCAAGATTTGGAGGCATTATCTTTACGGAACAAAGTGTGTAGTATTTACAGACCACAAAAGCTTACAGTACATTCTTGATCAGAAGGAACTTAACATGAGGCAACGTCGTTGGTTGGAACTACTTAGTGATTACGATTGTGAAATTAGATATCACCCAGGAAAAGCCAATGTTGTGGCAGATGCACTCAGTCGGAAAGAGAGACTCAAGCCTTTGAGAGTCAGATCATTGGGAATGACTATCATTTCACCACTACCATCAAAGATCCTCGAGGCCCAAGTCGAGGCACTCAAGGAAGAAAACCTACCAAGTGAAACACTCAAAGGAATGCAAGATAATGCAAACGGTTTAGTAAGGAGATCAGATGGAACATTATGCTTCAAGGATAGAAGCTGGATACCTCTCTATGGTGGAATACGAGAAATGATCATGCACGAATCACATAAGTCAAAGTACTCTATTCACTCAGGTTCTGATAAGATGTATCAGGATCTCAAGAAGCTTTATTGGTAGCCGAATATGAAAGCGGAGATAGCTACGTATGTCAGTAAATGTCTTACTTGTGCTAAAGTGAAAGTTGAGTACCAGAAACCACCAGGATTACTTCAGCAACCAGAAATTCCATAGTGGAAATGGGAACGCATTACAATGGACTTTGTCACTAAACTTCCCAAAACATCAGGAGGTTACGATGCTATTTGGGTAATAGTTGATCGTCTCACCAAGTCAGCCCATTTCATTCCAATCAAAGAGACTTATACTATGGATCAGCTCACCAGACTTTACGTCAAGGAAATAGTCTCAAGGCACGGTGCACCAATTTCCATCATTTCTGACAGAGACAGTCGCTTTACTTCAAACTTTTGGGAGTCATTGCAAGATTCATTTGGGACTAAACTAGACATGAGTACCGCCTATCATCCTCAGACCGATGGTCAGAGCGAGAGAACGATTCAGACATTGGAAGACATGCTCAGGGCATGTGTCATTGACTTTGGAAATGGTTGGGCTAACCATTTGCCATTGATCGAGTTCTCTTACAATAACAGTTATCATTCGAGCATAAAAGCCGCACCATTCGAGGCACTCTATGGTCGTAAGTGCAGGTCCCCAGTTTGTTGGGCCGAAGTTGGTGATGTACAACTAACTGGTCCAGAGTTGGTCAGAGAAACAATAGAAAAGATAATTCAGATTAGAGAAAGACTCCAAACAGCCAGAATCAGACAGAAAAGTTACGCCGATGTTCGACGCAAACCATTAGAATTCCAGGTTGGAGACAAAGTCATGTTGAAGGTCTCGCCTTGGAAGGGCGTGATACGATTCGGGAAACGCGGGAAGTTGAACCCGAGATACATTGTGCCGTTCAAGATTCTGGAAACGATCGGTCCGGTAGCGTACAGACTGGAGCTTCCGTCGGAGCTCAGCAATGTACATAACACGTTTCATGTCTCAAACCTCAAGAAATGTCTTTCAGACGAAACGCTCGTAATCCCATTGGAAGAAATTCAGATCGATGATAAGCTTAACTTTGTGGAAGAACCAGCAGAAATCATGGACCGAGAGGTCAAACAGTTGAAGCAAAGTCGAATTCCGATCATCAAAGTTCGCTGGAATTCTCGCAGAGGTCCTGAGTTTACTTGGGAACGGGAAGACCAGATGCGACTCAAATACCCACAACTTTTCACCGAGACCACTCCAGAGACCAACATCAACTGAATTCAGGGACTGAATTCCTTTTAGGGTGGTCGACTGTCACAACTCGTAATTTCAGGTCATTTTCCAAACCTCGACAATTTACTATTCATGAGTTACTATTCATCAATCACTATTTACCGATCACTATTCATCATTTCACTATTCATCGTTTTTGAAGTCAGTTTGAGACTTTGAGAAGTCGTCAAAAATTTTACTATTCATGTGACACTATTCATTCCCGGAGGGAAATCACTATTCATGGGCATCATTCATCATGTCGTAAACTTGGTTTACGGGTATTCAAATGCGTGTAACCAGTTAGGTTTAGCTGCGTATTCATGCATCATCAGTAAAGACACATCATACAGACTAGGGTAGTCTGAATATCATCAGTAACATCATTATCATATCAGTTCATGCATGGGTTTGTGTGATTTTCATTAACATATGCTTAATTGTTTAATTAACGTTACCACTCAGTCATTTCTACTAACATTATACCCAATACTCCCAACAATGATCCTAACACATTTTCAAACTAATTATAATGATATAGAGATTATATTATTACTTTACCCGGTGTTTTTAAACCAATCGCTATATTTTTCGTTTGACGCTTATAACTCCGTCGGTTTACGAAATTTCAATCCGATAATCATTCTAACACCCGATTCTTGCAAGGAACATGATTTTACAATTTTTACAACTTCGTCGTATTTCATTTCACCTCGTCATGAGTTATTTCTAGTTAACTCGGTACCCGATAACACCTAATGTATGCCTTAAACTAGCTAATTCTAAATAAATGGGAGACACTTGCATTAATTCACATCAAATCCTTCCTTTTTACCCCATGTGTGCCGCCCCCCTCATCACCCCTAATTCTCTACTTCACTTGATTACATGTACCATGTCATTTAATGTTTATGTTTATATGTTTCTTGATTTAATTAGATAAACACATACACTAGCAAACCAACTAGCTAAAAAAAGATCAAAACCCTCCCATCCCATCTCCTAGGTTCGGCCAAACCCAAGAACACCAAGATCATCCATAAATTTTCCAAGTTCAAGTCATAATCAAGCTCCATTTACCTTCCTAGTTATGGTTTTGTGATTAAATCTCAAGTTTCTTACTCATTTCTTACCAAAACTCATCAAATATTCAAGTAAGTTTCAAGAACACATTTTGATCATCTTATACTTTCATTTGATTCATATGTTTATGTATTTTCAAGTTATATTAGTTATTCATGCAAGTTACTTATGTTTTAGATACCGCTTTTGCACATAAACTATCTTTAACACTAGATCTATAAGTTTCACTAATGATCTCAAGAAATCCACCAAGGTTGGTGATGTTTAGGACCCCATGACACCCTAAGAAGGTGTATTGTAGGACTTGTGAACTTGTGGAGTTGATTGGAAGTAGTATGATCAAGTTTAGAACCAAGAAAATGAGTTTTAACAAGTATAAATAAGGTTCTGTCCAAAAACGTGTAAACTGGAAAACTCAGAAACTTCTAAACTATTTTGGCCTTCACATTCATAAATTTCTTTCAAAAACGAAACCGTGACCACAAGAATCACTAAAAACCGACTTATAACGAAGGAGATATGATTTTTCAAAGTTAGACGACGAAAACTAATTTTATGAAAATTTAGTTGCTGATCGCCGAGATTCAAAAGACAAAACGAGGCATTAGACGTGATCTAGATGACCTGACCTAATGAGATTATGTTAGTTCATGTTTATACGAAGCCGTGGATGTAAAGGACGTTGAAAACGAGCTTATAACGGCCGAGTTATTCACATTTGAAGCCCAACGTACCATGTTTATTTTGACAGCCCACTAATAAAAGTGTTTTAAGTATAAAAACTAGTGTTTTTGCGAGACATAACATTGTTAGCCGATTTTCTAATTGATCGAGGCGTGTACAATCAAAAGTTAAATGAAACGACATTAATACATTGTTACAAGGTTTTCAAAAACGTCGAGTTTGATCAACTAACACTTAACGTGCAATATTTCACGACTAGTTTCACGAAGCCATTTTGGGCATATTTTCACAAGTTAAGGAAAATATTAAATTGCGTTGAAAACGCTACATTTTACCGATAGAACACCAAACGAGGATCGTAGAGTACCGTTTCAATGTATTTACACGAAAAGTAGTTTATAACTTAACGAGACATCAAAAGTGTATTTTTTGTCGATAAACATTATTTTCAAAACTAACAAGTGGTATCGTTAACATACGTATTTGCATGTGTTGCATTGTATCATTGCTTACATTGAATCACATCATTCATAATAGGTCGCGGTTAGAGACCGACTTTATTTCATCATATCCATCATTGTCATTGTTGCTATATCATATCAAGTGAGTTTTCATAGCCTCGTTTTAAATTGTTTATTGATTTCTAAACTCTCGGGGGAGAATACATTGCACCATTTTCATATGCGGACCAAAGTATACAAACTCATTACATTGCTTAAGTTACATCATTGCCCAGATTAAAGTCCCCTTATATTATCATGAACCGTTAATTGTTAGCAAGTGAGAGTGAGTGAATAGATCTATTGAGGGTGACTCCTTCGTTCGGGTTGGTAGCACCAACTGGTCAAACGAACGCATTTCATTTCTGTCATATTAGAGTGATTGGCAAACACTCGGTTGGGGCATTTCATTCAGTCTAGCTTCGGGGTCATGAGCTTAGAGCTAATGTATCATTTTTATGTGGCATGGTTTTGTCGTACACTTTATACTTGTGGTATCCGTACAACATTTCATTTACATAAACCTATGATATAACCAACATTTTTGTTGACCATTTTTAGCAATGTATTTTCAGGTAATTAAGGTATCGCATGTTGGCTTGCATATGGACACATCATGGAGTCGCGGAGTTGACGCGTCTCACTTTATATTTTATGCACTTATCCATCGTTTGAATTGTATGAACTTGTTTTATGAAAACTTGTTTCACCTTTTGGGACCTAGCTTTGTAACTCTGAATGTTTTTAAATAATCAAACAATGTATTTTCAAAACGACACTTTAGGTCGTTCAATATAACTGCAACTTTGGTGCTATGACCAGTCGCGCCCCTGAATGCTTCATTCCGCTACAAGTCACGAAATTTGGGGGTGTCACAATGTAAGATACATCAAAGACCCTATCATTGATCTGTATGTGTATACATCAACATTCTCTCCATCTGTATCCTTAAGCAATGGTTTGTCTGGATCAATTGGAGTGCTGACCACTTTAGCATCAACAAACTAAAACTTCCTTAGAATCTCTGTCACATATTTATCCTGGCTGATAAATATGCCTTCACTTGATTGCTTTATTTGCAGACCCAAAAAGAAAATAAGTTCCCCTATGGAACTCATCTGAAACTTATCATGCATAAGTTTCTCAAACTCTACACACATTTCCTTCCTTGTAGATCCAAAGATAATATCATCTACATACACCTGTACCAGTAAGATATCCTTCTTGTGTTTCTTGATGAACAATGTCTAATCAATCTTGCCTCTTTGGAATCCATTCTCTAGCAAATAGGAAGCCAATATTTCATAACATGCCCGTGGTGATTGATGTAGACCATAAAGAGCCTTCACAACTTTATAAACCTTATCAGGATGCTCTGGATCAATAAAACTTGGAGGTTGTGAGACATACACCTCCTCTTCAATAGTACCATATAAGAAGGCACTTTTAACATCCATTTGATAAACTGTGAATCCCATGAATGAAGCATAGGCCAAGAATAGTCTAATTGCTTCAATCCTTGCTACTGGTGCAAAGACTTCTTCATAATCTATACCCTCTTCCAGTGTGTACCCTTGGGCAACAAGTCTAGCCTTGTTTCTAACCACAATGCTCCTTTCATCCCTTTTGTTCCTGAAAACCCATTTTGTGCCAATTACCCTCATACCATTGGGTAAATCGACTAGAACCCAAACCTTCTGAATCTTGAATTGGAGAAGCTCTTCTTGCATTGCTTCTACCCAGCTTGAATCTTCTAAGGCTTTGAGAACATTTTTGGGTTCAATTTGTGAGAGGAAACACACAAATAAAAATTCATTGGCATCTTCATGCTGCTTTGCATCATAAACTGCACTAACAAACATTTGTTGATCTGAAGTCAAGAGTTGTTTCCTTGTCTTCACTCCAGATTGCACATCACCAATCACATTATCCAGGGAGTGAGCTTTGTGAATCCTTGTGTGTGGTGTAATGAGAACTCCATATGTAGGTGGTAGATTTCCAATATCCACCTCATTTTCTGTGAAATCCGCTGCATTAGAGTCTGATGGGCTAGCAGTATGAACACTTGGCCTAGCAGTATCAACATTTGCCTAGCATATCAATTGCTAGCAGTATCAAGTTAGGGCTCAGCAGTACAATCATCATTAGTACTGTTGACATGATTCTCTTGTTCCTCAGTTCCATCTACATTATTTTCACCTTCAATCCCTTCCTTAGCTTCATCAATAGAAGGTCCATCAGTCATTGAAGTTGAATCCACACTTGTCCATATTGGCATCAATACATGGTCTTGATCTTTCTCCTTTTCTAAGCCTGCTTCATTTGTTGGATCATCAGCTTCTGAACCTACAAAATCATTAGTTCCTGCAACCACTGGCACATAGTTCATGGATTGGGTTACTGTCTCAAGATCAAACAGCCATTTTGGACCTTCACCTACAACATTAGCTTTGTTTTCCAAAAATTCTACATGCAGGTTTTCCTCAACTCTCCTAGTTCTTATGTTGTATTCTCTAAATGCTTTACTATTGAGTGAATATCCAACCAAGAATCCTTCATCAGCTTTACCATCAAATTTTCCTAGATGGTGTAAGGTATTCAGAATGGTCACATGACACCCAAAAGGTCTTAGAAATCCTAATGCAGGAGTTCTACCTCTAAAAAGCTCATATGGTGTCTTGTTGTGAGGTTTAACTACCAAAACCCTGTTCTGCACATAGCAAGCAGTATTAACTGCTTCAGCCCAAAAAGTGATAGGCAACTTAGAGTCAGCTAACATGGTTCTAGCAGCTTCTATCAATGTCCTATTTCTCTTCTCAGCAACCCCATTCTGCTGAGGAGTTCTAGCAACACTAAATTCCCTTCTAATACCTTTTTCTTTGCAAAACTCATCCATAACTCTATTTTTGTCTTAAGAATGCTAGGTGTCTCATCCTTAGAACCTAAAAAGAAAACCCATGTAAACCTGCTATAGTCATTAGTAACTACAAGACAAAACCTCTTATGCTTAATACTACTCACAGAAGTTGGGCCAAATAAATCCATATGTAGCATAAACAAAGGTTGATCAATAGAGTTAAAAATATTGGGCTTACAAGAAGCCTTATGTTGTTTGCCTTTGAGACAAGCAACATAAGTTTGGTCATTTTCAAATCTTTTCTGACGCAAGCCTCTTACCAAACAATCCTTTAAAATTTTATTAATGGTTTTAAAATTAATGTGACCAAGTCTCCTATGCCATAACATAGATTCATCCAATGTGGCCTTTGCAACAAGCCAAGTAAGGGCCTTTTTAGGAACAATATTGTTCAAATCAACACTGTACATGTTGCCCTTTCTTGAAACTTTGAGCAATACCTGACTTTCATCAGGTAGCTTAAAGTCTGAAGAAAGCACAAGGCATTCAGTGTCAGTAAAAAGAACCTTGTTCTTTTTGTCACACATCTGTGAGACACTAAAAAGATTATACTTAAGTTCTTGCACATAGTACACATCTTTAAAATCCAATTTACCAGTTTTAAGTGTATATTTACCAGTAATTCTGCCTCCTATGCCTCCCCCAATGGTAACATATCCTCCATCCAATGATTGAAAGTTTGAAAGATAGGACATGTTGCCTGTCATGTGCCTGGAACACCCACTATCTATATAACCTTGATCTTCATTATCTCCTTGTGAATGTCCCTGCACATGAAATAAGGAAATTAGTTTCCTTGGGGAACCCAAGCCATTACTGACTTGGGTTTGCCTCATGCATCAATATAATTAAATCTTTTTAAAACAGTTGATGCACCATTGGATTGGAGTGGTCTCCAAACCCAACATGTTGAGGCCTTAACAACATTAGCCCTTTGTTCCCTAGCAGTGTTTTTAAAGTTGGCAGTACTAACTGCTTGGCTAGCAGTATGAACTGCTGGCTTTGCAGTTGTAGCCTTAGGTTTCCAAATTTGTTTTTGTACCACTGCTTTTGTTTGAAAAGGACTTTTAGCAGTTGTTGATGCATGTTTGAAAGTAGTTTTTGCACCTTGAACTGCTGGTTTTGGGTAAACAGACTTAAAGGGTCTGGCAGTACTAACTGTTGGTCTAGTAGTACTAACTGCTGGTCTAGTAGTTTGAACTTGTTTTGGGCCAGACTTTAATAAAACTGCTCTGGGTGTCATTCTAGCAATATTAGGGTGAGTTTGAGGCATTTCTAAGTTCACCCTATGGTTTGAATACCCAGTTACCCTTTTGTTGCAAAAAGCTGCAAGATGGTCAAAACCTCCACAAGAGTAGCAAGCTTTCTTATATAGGACAAAGTCATCACCTAGTTGGTGAGACTTGAGGTTGTTCCAATTCCTTTGGTTACCTCTGGGCTTGTCTATGGTTCTATACATTTCACAATACCTAACTGGTTGCCTAACTTGTTTAACATTTGTTTTAGGCCTAACAGTTTCTTCTTTGACCACCTTAGGAACACTTGTTCCTTATACCTTAACTACATCATGTTTAGCCATAACCTGATCATCCTCATCATCATCAGATGTCCAATCCTTAATGGTTAGAGAATCTGAATTCCTACCAGAGGACACCTTGTCCTTAGAGAGTGAAGTATCACTGGCACTTTCAAAGGGTCCACTTACTTCTACAGGCTTATCAACAACTACATTCTCTCTTGGATTAGAACCATATTCTAACTGAGAGGATCAATCAGCCCTTTACCACTTGTGAGGATTGATTAATAATACACTTAGGATGTTAGTCCTTTTAACATGTATATGATACTTTGAGTGAATATGAGTAAGTATGCGGAATCTACTTAACCACACTTAGAAGAATATTGGTTTGTGAATAATGGAACAGTGATGCTTGTTATTGGAGAATAAACACAGAAAGTATAACACCAAACAATTCATTATTATTGAGAATAATACGAGTGATCTTCACTTTACCAGGGTTACGAAACCTTGAATCTCTACGTTTCTATGACTTTATGACTGGTTGAGGATTTGTGTTACAACTTGTTTAACAGATATATATTTTCTAAGCACATGCACTTCTCTAAAAACTTTCTTAATATCTAGGCTAAGATCTCCCTTTTTATAAAACAAAGGAGATCTTTACAATATTGTTAAGTCTTGTCAACTACTTGCTTGTTGAGTGTGTCAGTAGTAAAGATACAACTTGTTCTGTATATACAACTTGTAGGCTGGTCACTTATCTAAGATATTATCTACCGTATATACTTGACTTTTATAAACAAAATATCTTTCTCATACTTATCTAAACAGCAGTAGTATACGTCAATAGTTATCCACTCTGCAGTAGTATAAGTCACTCCAATAGCAGTATTCAACCAGCAGTACCTTTGTTTGTACTAGCAGTACTAACTTATCAGTTAGTACTGTTAGTTATAACTTGAACAGACTTCAAATATACACTAGCAGTTAGTATTGTTAGTGTATTCTTCTCAGTAGTACTAACCTTTAGAACATTTAGTTTCCAAACGCTAATCTTCATAACATTTAATTCCCAACAATCCTCCCCTAAACTTGTGATTTGTCCCAAATCATAAAGTTTCTTCTGAATTAAATAAGGATTGTGAGAGTCTTCCAAACACTACATAGTCAGACTCTTTGATCTGAGTATTTCTTTGTTCTGTAAGATTAACTATCTTTCTGTCTAACTCATCTGCCATCTGTGAATCACTTTCAGCCATTTTCTTTGTCTTTAACACTAGTAGTACCTTGCTCATGCTCCAAGCATTGCCTAAAAGATAGTGCAATTTTCGTGGATGGAGGAATTATAAGAGGCAATGGTGTTGTGTATCTTGGATGCTTGGAGCCTGATATTATATTCACTGTAATCGCTCCAAGAAGTCAAGTCATCTCTCAGCAAGCCATGCAAGTGATGAACAAACATAGTGAACTTAAATTGGAACTGAAAGAGCTTATTCCCAGCATGTTGAATCTAACATACCTGCTAGATCTTTGAGCCTATGTGGATTGGTAGGATGCCTATGTAATCACAAGCACACTACAAGAGAATCTCTGAGAACGAACAAGAAAAGAAAAGATCTAATACAATGATCCTCTATGGATCGTATAATGAACTAAAAGATAATTTTTATTGAAGATTGTTAAGTTGTAAAAGGTGTAATAAACTCATAGATGGGGTGTTTCTTTTATAATGATAAGAAACCCTAACCCTAACTCGTCATACAAGAAAATGAGTAAAGAGATAAACATGATCTCTTCTAAAAATAACTCTAACAAACATATTAAACATACGGATAGCTAACAATAATATCCGCAGCAACAAACACTATCAGCAGAAACAAAATATCACTATCAGTAGCAATGAGCTTCAGCAGGAACCAAACCTATCGGCAGGAACCAGCTTTCACTATCGGCAGCAACAAGAAATATCTTATTTCCGAAATTCCCAACAATCCTCCCCTAATCTTGAGGAAATAGCTTATTTCCGACAAGATTCCCTAAGTGTTCATTGATCTCTGAAAGTACTTTGAAGTTCATAGGGAGATGATTAGACCAGCAGTAGCATCAGTAAGTAACCAACGGCAACACTTGAAACTTCCAGCAGCAACTTCGATAGTTCAGCAGCAATAGAAAATTATCTTCAAAAGAATAAACTGGTCACCATGTCATGTATTTGATCTGGACTGCTACTATGACAAAATGTACATCAAATCACTTTAAGTTTCATACTATTCTCATCACATCCAGGTGTGTTAACTCCTGTGAGAGGTGAATCATTGAAAATTAATGGATTTGATGTCTCTTTACCAATAGCCATCACTACTGGAGTAGCCAATGTTTAGGTGTGTAAGACCATGGTACATTGATAACCATCTGATTTTTAGTAAACCAGCAACTATAAACAGATTTGACTTGTCTTTACCTGTAGCCGTTTGCTCAGGACTAGCCAATTCTTGGTTTTAACTGAACCTTGGTGAATTGAAGACCAAATATGGATACCAAATGTCTTTACCACAAACCATACTTTTGTGGACTAGCCAATTCTTTGGATCCCTTAAAGGGTTACATCCATGGTGAATTGAGAACCATTTCAACTCTCAGGAATGAACCATCGGTGAGTTGAAGTACCCTATAGCTTTGAGCAAGCTATTACAGCTATCAACGGATTTGATTATCACACCAGAGCCGTACCCTCATGGTGAGTCAACTCTTTCTTGTCTGCAAGACATGGTGAGTTGAATACCATTTGTTGTGTAGGTGTAAACACCAACACTGTACCTGCAAGGTGTTGCTCAAACCAACTTATTAGCACACAAAATATACAAGAATTTTTTATTTTTTTATTATTTTTTTTTTTGAACTAAAAGAACCAAGAAACAAACCAAAAGAAAAAGAAAGAAAAGAGAAGAAAGAAAGATATACAACAACAAGAAGCCTCCCCTTAAGCTTAAACCTCCCCTTAACCTCAGCACCTAAGGATTGAGCATGCCAATATGAACCACCAGATAGTTGAATCTTGGACCATCAAATGCTTTAGTCAACAGGTCAGCCACATTCTCATCAGAGTCGATCTTAAGCACCTGAATGAGATGCTTCTCATAAGCATCCCTTATGAAATGATGCCTAATCTCTATGTGCTTTGTTCTTTGATGAAACACTGGATTTTTAACAATATAGATGGTACTTTGGTTGTCAATGAAAATTTTAGTATTCATGAAGTTGAACCCATAATCTAACAATTGATTTTGCAACCAAAGGACCTGTCCACAGCAACTAGCAGCAGCAACATACTCTGCCTTAGTAGAAGATGTAGCCACAATAGTCTGCTTCTTGCATTGCCAAGAAACCAACCTTCTTCCCAAAAACTGGCAACCCCCAGTAGTAGATTTCCTATCAAAGTTTGCTCCAGCATAGTCACTGTCACTATAAGCTTCCAGCACAAAAGAAGAGTCCTTTGGGTACCAAAGTCCCAGCTTAGGCTGTCCTTTTAAATACTTGAAGATTCTCTTGACAGCATTTAAATGGGAAGTCAAAGGTGTAACCTGATGTCTAGCACAAGCACAGACTGCAAACATGATATCAGGCCTTGAAGCTGTCAAATACATCAAAGAACCTATCATAGACCTGTATAAGTGAACATTTACAGCATCATCAGGTTCATTATTGGATTTAGGCTTTGGAGCTTCAAAAGGTGTTGTAGCAGTCCTCACACTGTCCAAGTCAAACTTCTTAAGTATGTCATGAACATACTTTTCTTGATTTATGAAGATACCATCTGGTCTCTGTTGAACCTATAAGCCCAAGAAGAATGTCATCTGCCCCATAGCACTCATTTCAAATTCACTTTTCATTAATTCCTCAAAATCCTTACACCAGGCTTCATTAGTGGAACAAAAAATAATATCATCTACATACACTTGTACCAAGATGATATCTTTAAAATTCTTCCTAATGAAAAGTGTTTTATCTATTGTTCCTCTTCTGTAACCATGTTTAAGTAGAAAGGCAGACAACCTGGCATACCATGCTCTTGGTGCTTGATGAAGTCCATAGAGTGCTTTAACCACTTTATAAACCAAATCAGGATGTTGTGGATCCACAAATCCCTGTGGTTGAGTAACATACACTTCCTCTTCAATACTCCCATACAGAAATGCACTCTTCACATCCATCTGATTAACCACAAACCCCATAAATGAAGCAAAAACCAAAAACAATCGAATAGCTTCAACTCTTGCTACTGGTGCAAACACCTCATCATAGTCGATACCCTCCTCTTGTCTATGTCCTTGAGCTACCAATCTAGCTTTATTTCGAACCACAATTCCCCTAGCATCCCGTTTATTCTTGAGAATCCATTTAGTTCCAATTGCATGTTTTCCTTCAGGCAATGGTACTAATACCCATACTTTCTGATTCTTGAACTGCTGCATTTCCTCTTGCATAGCCTCAACCCAATCAGAATTATCAAAGGCTTGAGCTACACTACTTGGTTCAATTTGAGATAGAAAGCAAGCATAGAGACAATGAAGATAGTCAGTATGATTGCTCCTTAACTGTTCCTGAATGTAACTGAGAAAAGCAGATTCTCCAAACTTGGATTGATTTAACCTTCTTCTTGTTTGAACAGGAGAATTGAGATCACCAAGAATCAGAGATTGAGGATGTACAGTGTTAATCCTCTTGGTAACAACAAGATCTACCTCATAGGTTGTGGCTTGATTAGTAATAGAGGGACTTGCTTCACCATCATAAGAAGAGTGAGTGAAAATTCCAGATCTTGACTGATGATGAGGATCATTCAGCTTAGCTGCAGAAGATAGAGAATTTCCAAGATCAGATGGACTTAGGAATCTAGTTGGAGGCTCACTGAATCCCAACAAATCAGCAGATGGAGTAGACAAAGAAGAAGCAGGATTGGTGACATCGGCAGGAACAGCAGATGTATCAGCAGTAACAGGAGTACTACCAGCAGAATTGACATCAGCAGTAACAGGAATACCACCAGCAGAAGCCATTTGTCTTCTAACTCCAGCTTCAGCATTTCTCAATAGCTCCACTGTTTCTTGTGAAAACCCAGAACCAAACTTTTCAGCAGCTCTCTTGGCTTGATATTCTTGTCTTTTAAGCCCAGCAAGGTCTTCTGCAAAACTTGAATTATCTTCAATCTTATCAGAAGAATCTTTGAGTTCTGTACCTGAAAAGTGGTTAGAGGGAAAAGAAGGAAAAACTATGGGTTGTTCATCACACTCTGAATCAGATTCATCATCTCAGGTACCTACATTGTTAGATGGATAAACATGTGTACCTACAGATTGATTAGCTTTATATCTAGAATAACCCAATGAATCAGTCAGATAATCTAGGTCAAAATACCAGTCATGACCTGCAACCTGTAAATTAGGTTTGTCTTCTAGAAACCTTAAATTGAGTGTTTCTTCTACCCTCTTAGTAGACAAGTTATAAACCCTATAGGCCTTACTATGAGCAGAATATCCAACAATGAACCCCTCATCTGCCTTCTCTTCAAATTTACCTAGGTGATCACTAGTATTCAAGATAGTTACATGACATCCAAAAGGCTTAAGGTAACTTATGTTGGGAACCTTTCCAGACAAGAGCTCATAAGGAGTTTTGTTGTGGGGATTAGTAATAGATACCCTATTCAGTACATAGCAAGCAGTGCTTACTGCTTCAGTCCAAAACATGGTAGGCAACTTAGAGTCAACTAGCATAGATCTAGCTGCTTATATAAGGGTCCTATTTTTCCTTTTTGCAACCCCATTTTGTTGTGGGGTTCTGGCACTACTATAATCTCTTTTAATCCCCTTATTCCCACAAAATTCAATTAAATTAGAGTTTTTAAACTCACTTCCATTATCACACCTTATAGCCTTAACCTTTCTATTTAGCTGGTTTTCAATTAAGGTAATAAAATCCCTAATCACAGAATAGGTTTCATTTTTAGTACCTAAAAAGAAAGTCCAAGAAAACCTGCTAAACTCATCAGTAATCACCAGACAATAATACTTATGGTCTCTACTTCTGATAGAAGTTGGACTAAAAAGATCCATATGAAGCAGTTGTAGAGGCTCAGAGATGGTGCTCACAGCAGTAATGGCCTTGTATAATGCCCTATGTTGCTTTCCTTTATTGCAGGCAACATAATTGTGTTCATTTGTGAAGGTCTTGAAAGGGAGTCCATGCACTAAGCCATTCTTTGCCAGCTTGTTGATAGTCTTGAAGTTCACATGTGCCATTCTTCTGTGCCATTTGTTTGCTTCATCCACATAAGCTTTTGCCACCATACAAGCAAGATTACCCTCAGGGTTAACATCATTCAGATTGAAACAATACAGGTTGTGAGTCCTTGGAACTTTAAGCACTATCTCACTATCATCAGGCATCTTGAAGTCCTTGGAGAGCACAAGACAGTCAGTCTCAGTGAAGAGAACTCCATTCTTCTTATCACATATTTGTGAGACAGAGAACAAATTGAAGTTCTTGAGTTCCTTCACATAGAGAACATTCTCAAAGTCCAGTTTAGGAGTCTTAATGGTTCCTTTCCCTGTAATCTTTCCATCACCTCCTCCAAATGTCACAGTTCCTCCATAAAAGGGTACAAAGTTATGCAACCTTTCCAAATTTCCTGTCATACTCCTTGAACAACCACTGTCAACAATACCTACTTCTTTACTCTTAAAAGGAATGTCCTACAGAACAAAATTACATACAACAATGTTAGATACATGGGAGGCCCAAGTCATTACTGACTTGGGTCTGCCTTGTGGATCAATAAAAATTAAACCATGGAGATTGATGAGATCCACCATTGTTCTTGGACCCCATTCTCATATATTTGTTATTGTTTCTCCAAGAACAACCTGCTGAGGACTTAACAGCAGTTCCCCATCTTGCCCTTCCCATGTTTAAGGTGTCAAAATAAACAGGCCACATATCATTTTGAAAGTAAGTGCTGGTAGGTCTGTAGTAAGGTCTAGAAACATTGCTTCTCCAATCAGCAGGAATGGACTTATCAGCAGCAACTGGCTTACCAGCAGGAACTGGCTTGCCAGCAGCAACAGAAGCTCTACAAGAGTTTATTCTTGCTGCTTGTGGAATATATGGGGGAATTTCATTGACATTGTTCCACATAGACCTATTTTGACAAGCATATTTACCTATATGTTTTTCATAATAGTCACAATCTTTAATAAGATGATCATAACTATGACACACAAAGCAAGATTTCTTTCTAGGGGATTTTCTCTTAACATTATCTTTCTTATTGCAATCAGAAGAATTCAAACCAACACAATTAAAATTATTCTTAACAAAATTAAAATCACAATCAGAACTGTTTGAAACAAAACTAGAAACATTATTGTTTTTAACATTATCAAAAGAAACATCTTCAACTCTTTGGGATTCATCAGTTGCCACTTTTGAAGACAGATCTTCTGATTTTATTGATGCAAACTTCTCACTTGATCTACATGTGGCATAGTCATCAATCTTGATTTCTTCAGATTTGTCACTGTTAGAACAAGTGACAAACTCATTAGAGTCACAATCATGATCAGGCAAGTTCTTTGCCTTTTTGCCATAAGGCATTTGTGAATCATCAAAGTCAAGGTCAAGGGCTGAGTGGATAGGGACAGGCTTAAAAACACCTCTTATAGGTGGAGGAACTGCATTCATCCCTCCTTCCTTAACAAACTTAACAGGCACTTGATAATCAACTTCCTTAGGGGTAGGTCAAATATTCTAGGGTTATATTCCCCAACATCATATCCCAACCCTTTCTTACGTCAACCAGACTGATTACCATAGTTAACAAGATATTTTTCTGATTGTTGCTATGAATTTATCCTAGCCACTTCACTATCCAGTTTAGCCTTTAAATCCTGATTTTCTAATTTCAACTTAGCATATTCTCTTTCAGAATGTTTTAGACAGTTATTGGAGTTCTCTAAGTCTCTTTCCAAAACCCTTATCTTTTGTTCATATGCTAGCTGATTAGCTTCATGCCAAGCCTTTTGTTTTTCCACAGTTTTAAGTGCCTTTTTATAAGCTTGAATTTCTACAAACAATTTATTATATTCAGGCTCCATTTCATCAAATTCCCTTTTTAACTCAGTGTATTTATTTTCACTATCCTTTTGCAATTTAGTATATTTAATTTCACAATCAAAAGGACACTTAAGTACCTGAGTTGGATAGCCCATCATTCCAAATTCTCCAGCCACATGTGTCTCAACTCCATTTCCACCAATCATCCCATAAATCCGTGAAGCTCCAGTCACCTCATGTTGTTCCCAATCCAGCATTGAATCCACAAACACTAGGGCTTTATCTTCCTCTGGCTCCAATTCTTTCATTCTGAATGCCGAATACCTTGATCTATCATCAACTTTCTTGTCTTGGCATTCTCTGGCAAAGTGACCTATCTGACCACATTTGAAGCACTTCACCTTCCTTTTGTCAAACCTTGCACCTTCCATTCCATTGAGATTGAGCTTCCTCCCTGACTGTTGCTCAAACCTGTTAACCTTTAATGACAGCATAGCCAGCTGCCACTTGATGTCCATCTCCTCCAAATCAAATTGATCAATTTGATCAAAGTCATCATACATAAATTGCTGTTGTGGAGTACTTTCAGCAACAAATGAATGAAGAATTTCCTCAACAACATTTTCATTCCTTGATTGAGATCTAGGTGTTACAGGAGAATAGGAAACAGATGAAGATGAGGGGTTTGAGCTATCACCATGAGAGACCTTGTTAGTACTGGAAGCACTAACAAATGCAGTATGTGTAGGTGCATGAGATGAATAAGTAGAAACCCCTTTGATTTCAATCTCTAGGATCTTGAGCTTGTTGTACAGATCATCAAAGCTTAGGTAGTCCAATCCTCCTTTGGCTTTAAGAGTTATGGAAACTTGAGACCAGGATGAAGGTAAAGCCCTCAGAAACTTTGTGTTGCAGTCTTCATTGTCTGTTCGAGCCTGCAACTGATTAAGTTGGCTAAGGATCTTGTGAAATCGATCATACCCTTTATGAATACCTTCTTCCTCAAAGATCTTAAACTCCTGAAATTCCTGCTTAAGCATTGATTTCCTCATCTTTTTGGACTCCTCATTCCCACCGAATCTAGCTTTGACAGCAAGCCAGATTTCTCTAGCATCATCCAGGTGATGAAAATCACCTATGTGATCCTCTGGGAGAGCCTGAAGCAAGAGAGTTCTTGCTTTAGTTTCCCTTTGCACAGCCAGCTGCTCCTCAACTGATGTAGGAGCGAGAATAATGATACCCCCATTCTTATCTCTTCCAATTCTCTTCTTGCTATTCCCAGTGAGGATAACATTCCAAAGATGATGATCACTGTTGGAGATCCAGTACTCCATCTTCATAGCCCAGACTTCATACTCTTCCTTCTTAAGATATGGGAACTTAGCATTACTGTTGGACACAGTGGTTGTAACAATTTGTTGTTGAACTTTTGTGGGTTCAGGTTCTTCATTGTTAATGGCAGCGAATTCAGGGTTTTCATCGCCCATTGTGAAAGGGTTTAGAGAGATTCTTTTGAGAACTTTTGCTTCGTGATCAGAGATCCTCACGAGGCTCTGATACCACTTGTTAAATCTAACACACCTGCTAGATCTTTGAGCCTATGTGGATCGGTAGGATGCCTATGTAATCACAAGCACACTACAAGAGAATCTCTGAGAACGAACAAGAAAAGAAAAGAACTAATACAATGATCCTCTATGGATCATATAATGAACTAAAAGATAATTTTTATTGAAGATTGTTAAGTTGTAAAAGGTGTAATAAACTCATAGATAGGGTGTTTCTTTTATAATGATAAGAAACCCTAACCCTAACCCGTCATACAAGAAAATGAGTAAAGAGATAAACATGATCTCTTCTAAAAATAACTCTAACAAACATATTAAACATACGGATAGCTAACAATAATATCCGCAGCAACAAACACTATCAGCAGAAACAAAATATCACTATCAGAAGCAATGAGCTTCAGCAGGAACCAAAGCTATCGGCAGGAACCAGCTTTCACTATCGGCAGCAACAAGAAATATCTTATTTTCGAAATTCCCAACACAGCATCCATCAACTGAAACTGGAGCTTGTTTTTATTATTGGCATGATACTGAAGGCGAAGCTTCCATTGTAGGTGGAGTTACAGCAACTGCTGCTGAGCCAGATGTGGGAAAAGACAAGAAAATACAAGATGATGATGCTTTTACTAGACTCATGCACTTCTTGATCTTGATCAATTTGGGCAATTTTCCTCCACAATCTTTTTCACCTGTTTGATCAATTTAAACTACCTCCCCTATTTCTGAGCATACACATCCACAATCTTTCATCCTCCCTTGTTTGGTTAATCTTCCTCCCTTATTTGGAAGATCTCTCACCATCATCTGAACTTGATTCCTTTAAAATTCTTGAGTTCATCTTCCAATTTGGATACCTTATCAGATAATGTTGTACATAAAGCCATCAATTCTAGGTGTGTTAACTCCTGTGAGAGGTGAATCATAGGGCATTGACTCATAAGATGGTTTTTCTGAGCTACCCTGAATCCAAAAGGTTTTAAGAAACTTTTGACTTAGCAGTATGAACTTGATTTTAATGAAAAATCATACTGCTAACAACCATTTTGAAGGGATTAAGTGTGATAACAGACACTTAATCAATATTTTGGTTTAAATTAACCTCTAGTTGTGTGAGAACCAATGTATTTAGTTATAAATAACTGCCTGTGTACAGATAAACCCATTCAAAAGGCTTTCTTGACAGGGTTTCTAGCTCGTGGCAGTTGTTGCCTCTAACACAAGTGTTAGATTCACATTTGCTCGATGTTCTTTCTATCAGATGTCCTTAGACTTGCTCATTATACTAATTAAAGTATAAAATGATAGAAAGTGAGTTGAGTCAGTTACTCTCTGATCAACTAAGCCATTAATTCAAAATGAAATATCATAATAAGTTTCAAGAGAAAAGTTTTAAAGAATTTATAAACTTAGGTCTAAACCTTTGTGAATAAAATCCCAAACTCTGACTATCATTAACCTATTATGTTAGAAACTTGAATCACCAACTTTTGTTTGTTCATACTTTGCACTTGAAACTTCCTTTGTGCTCAAATTTTCATACCTAAAAATGTTAGTCTAAAACCAAGAAGACAAAATGCAAAGCATTTGGTTTATAGCAATATAATCATTTGATTAACAGTATGAACAAAACATTCCAAATTTGTACTAGCAGTACAAACTTTTTAATCACAGTACAAATTAACAATGCTAGCAGTACAAACTTTTTATATAGAAAAACCACACAGATTAAAAACTTTAAAGATTAAGCATCCCAATACTTGCTACCAAGAATTGAAATCTACCTACATCAAAAGATTTTGTGAGAAGATCTGCAAAGTTGTGATCAGAATCAATTTTAACCACTTGAATCAACTTTTTCTCATTGCAGTCTCTAATAAAATGATGTCTAATTTCTATGTGTTTTGTTTTAGAGTGTTGCACTGGATTTTTAATTATGCAAATTGTACTACTATTATCAATATATATGACAGTGTTCATGAAATTGTACCCATAGTCAAGAAGTTGATTTTGAAGCCAAAGAACTTTGACCACAACAACTTGCAGCAGCTACATACTCAGCTTCAGTTGTTGAAGTAGCCACAATTGTTTGCTTCTTACACTGCCATGAAATGAGTTTACATCCAAGAAATTGACATCTTCCAGTTGTTGACTTTCTGTCCAAGCTTGCACCTGCATAATCAGTATCTGAATATGCTACCATGTCAAAAGGTGATTCCCTAGAATACCATAGACCCAACGTAGGTTGACCCTTGAGATATCTAAAGATTCTCTTGACTGCTGTTAAGTGAGAAACCTTAGGAGTTACTTGAAATCTTGCACAAGCACAAACAGAGAACATGATATCAGGTCTTGATGATGTGAGATACATCAAAGAGCCTATCATAGATCTGTATGTGTGTACATCTACATTGTCTCCATCTATATCTTTAAGAAGAGGCTTCTCAGAATCCATTGGTGTGCTTGCTACCTTTGCATCAACAAATTGAAATTTCCTTAGAATCTCTGCTACATATTTATCCTGGCTGATAAATATGCCTTCACTTGATTGCTTAACTTGCAGACCCAAAAAGAAAGTAAGTTCCCCCATGGAACTCATCTGAAACTTATCATGCATATGTTTCTCAAACTCTAAACACATCTCCTTCCTTGTAGATCCAAAGATGATATCATCCACATACACCTGAACTAGCAAAAGATCCTTCTTGTGCTTCTTGATGAATAATGTCTGATCAATCTTGCCTCTTTGAAATCCATTTTCTATTAAATAGGAAGCCAGTGTTTCATACCATGCTCTTGGTGCCTGATGAAGACCATAACGAGCCTTGACAACCTTGTACACCTTGTCTGGATGTTCTGGATCAATAAAACCTGGAGGTTGTGAGACATAAACCTCCTCTTCAATAGTACCATCTAAGAAAGCACTCTTGACATCCATTTGATAAACTGTAAAGCCCATAAATGAAGCATAGACCAAGAATAGTCTAATTGCTTCAATAATTGCCACTGGAGCAAAAACTTCTTCATAGTCTATTCCTTCCTCTTGTGTGTACCCTTGGGCTACAAGTCTATCCTTGTTTCTTATCACTATGCCCCTTTCATCCCTTTTGTTCCTGAAAGCCCATTTAGTGCCAATTACCCTCACACGTTTGGGTAAACCCACTAGCACCCAAACCTTCTGAATTTTAAATTAGAGAAGCTCCTCTTGCATAGCTTCTACCCAGCTTGAATCATCTAAGGGTTTGAGAACATTCTTGGGTGCTGCATGTGAGAGGAAACATACAAATAAGCAAGAGTTTGCATACTCATGCTGCTTTGATGCATAAAGAGCATCAAGAAGCCCTTGTTTGTCTGAAGACATAAGTTGCTTCCTTGTCTTCACACCAGATTGTACATCACCAATCACATTGTCCAGGGAGTGGACTTTGTGAATCCTTGTGTGTGGGGTAGTAGGAACATGATAGTTAGGTGGGAGATTGTTGAAATCCACCTCATCTTCTTAGAAATCTGCTTCATTTGAGTCTGATGGGCCAGCATTAGACACATTTGGCCTAGCAGTAGAAACATTTTGCCTAGTAGTATCAAGTTGGGTTTCAGCAGTACTATCATCAATAGTACTGTTAACTTGATTCTCTTGTTCCTCAGTTCCATCTTCCTTGTTTTCACCTTCAATCCCTTCTTTAGCTTCATCAGAAGAAGGTTCATCATTCATTGAAGTTGAATCCACACTTTTCCATATTGGCATCAACACATAATCTTGATCTTTCTCTTTTCCTAACCCTGCCTCATTTGTTGCATTATCAACTTCTGAACCTGAAAAATCATTAGTTTCTGCAACAGCAGGCACATAATTCATTGATTGGGTTAGTGATTCAAGATCAAATAGCCATTTGGGACCTTCACCTGCTACATTGGATTTGTTCTCTAAAAATTCCACATGCAGGTTTTCCTCAACTCTTCTAGTTCTTGAATTGTATACTCTAAATACTTTGCTATTGAAAGAATATCCAACCAAGAATCTTTCATCTACTTTACCATTAGAATTTTTCTAGATGGTCTAAGGTATTCAGAATTGTCACATGACATCCAAAAGGTCTAAGAAATCCTATTGCAGGATTTCTACCTCTATAGAGCTCATAGGATGTCTTATTGTGAGACTTGAGAACCAAAACCCTATTATGGACATAGCAAGCAGTACTAACTGCTTCAGCCCAAAAAGTGATAGGCAACTTCGAGTCAGCTAACATGGTTCTAGCAGCTTTTATCAATGTCCTATTTCTCCTTTCAGTAACTCTATTCTGCTGAGGAGTGCTAGCAATACTAAATTCTCTTCTAATACCTTTTTCTTTGCAGAAATCATCCATAACTCTATTCTTAAACTCTGTCCCATTATCACATCTAATGACTTTTACTTTCTTGTCTACTAAGTTTTCTATTTCTGTAATGAATGTCTTAAGAATGCTAGATGTCTCATTCTTAGAACTTAAAAAGAAAACCCATGTAAACCTGCTATAGTCATCAGTAACAACTAGACAAAATCTTTTATGCTTAATACTACTCACAGAAGTAGGTCCAAATAAGTCCATATGAAGCATAAACAATGATTGATCAATAGAGTTAAAAAGCTTGGGCTTACAAGTGGCTTTATGATGTTTGCCTTTGAGACAAGCAACGCATGTTTGGTCATTTTCAAATCTTTTCTGAGGTAAGCCACTTACCAAACCATTTTTGACAATTTTATTTATGGTTTTGAAATTAATGTGACATAGCCTCCTATGCCATTTCATAGATTCATCTAATGTGGCCTTTGCAACAAGACAAGTAAGGGCCTCTTTGGGAACAATATTTTTCATATCAACACTGTACATGTTGCCCTTTCTTGGAATTTTAAAAAGTACTTGACTTTCATCAGGCATCTTAAAATCAGAAGAAAGCACAAGACATTCAGTGTCAGTAAAAAGAACTTTGTTCTTTTTATCACACATTTGTGAGACACTAAACCGGTTATACATAAGCTCTTGTGCATAGTACACATCTTCAAAATCCAATTTACCGGTTTTAAGTGTACCTTTACCAGTAATTCTTCCTCCTATTCCTCCACCAAAGGTAACATATCCTCCATCCAATGATTGAAAGTCTGAAAGATAAGACATGTTTCCTGCCACGTGCCTTGAACACCCACTATCTGAATATCCTTGATCTTCGTCATCTACATGTGAATGTCCCTGCACATAAATAAGGAAATTAGTTTTCTTGGGGAACCCAAGCCATTACTGACTTGAGTTTGCCTCGTGCATCAATGTAATTAAATCTTTTGAGAACAGTTGATGCACCATTGGATTTAAGAGGTTTCCAAATCCAACATGCTGTGGCCTTAACAGCATTAGCCCTCTTTTCCCTAACAGCAATATGAACTGCTAGCTTTGCAGTTTTACCCTTTGGTTTCCAAATTTGTTTTAGTATCACTTCTTTAGTATGAAAAGGCCTTTTAGCAGTTGTTGGTGCATGTTTGTAAGTTGTTTGTGCACCTTGAACTGCTTGTTTTGGGTAAACAGTCTTAAATGGTCTAGTAGTACCAACTACTTGTCTAGCAGTAGAAACTTTTTTTAGGCCAGACTTTAATGAAACTGCTTTGGGTGTTGTTCTAGTAAAATTAGAGTGACTTTTAGTTGTATGCCTTTTTAAATTCACCCTATGGTTTGAATACCCAGATACCCTTAGGTGGCAGAAGGCTGCAAGATGGTCAAAATCTCCACAAACGAAACAACCTTTGTTATAAAAGACAAAGTTATCACCTAATTGGTGAGACTTGAGGTCATTCCAATTCCTTTGGTTACCTCTGGGCTCGTTTGTGCTTCTATATTGTTCACAATATCTTACTGGTTGCCTAACATGTTTAACATTTGTTTTAGCCTTAACAATATCATTCTTGATCACCTTAGGAACACTTGTTCCTTTTGCCTTAACAACATCAGGTTTAGACATAACCTGATCTTCCTTATCATCATCAGATGTCCAGTCCTCAATGATTGGACCATTTGATTTCCTACCAGAGGATACCTTGTCCTCAGGAAGTGAAGTATTACTTACACTCTCACTTACTTTTATAGGTTCATCAACAACTACATTTGCTTTTGGCTGAACACCATATTCTAATACAGGTTGTTGAAATTCAGACAAGCCTGTGTGTTCTAGGTTTATCCCTGGGGGTGCAGGGATTCCTCTGTAAGGAGGTGGGACATTCTTATATCCTAACCCATACTTGGCTTTGTTGATCACTTGACATTCAATTATTTTGCTTACACCCTTAGAGGCATAGTCTAATGTTTCTACACTTAATTGAATGTTTTCACTTTTCTTTTTAAGCCTATCATACTCAGTTCTTAAAAAGCTAATTTCAGCATCTTTAAAAAATAAGACTATTTTAAGAAGACCTTTATCATCAGAAAAAGTATCTTCATTGTTCTTATAGTGTATGATCTGCTTCTCCAGGGTAGCTAAACCTATCTTATGATCTGTTAAGTTTTGATGAGTTTTGTTTAGTTCTATCCTTTGATCATTATAATGTTTTCTTAAAGTTTCTAGTTCTTTAAGAGCAGTGCAAGTTTTAGAACAATAATTTTCATTTTGTACCTCAGTAGCAGAGAAAGCCATGGGTGCCATCTGAGTAGAAGTTTCTTCTTCATCTGCCATAAAACTCTAATTAAACCCTAAGCCATCAATAGCTACCATAGCTTTTGAATTTGGTTCAGTAACTTCCCCGGCTTTGGACTTGCTTCCAAAACCTTTGCTTTTTCCATCCTGATGCCATGGTCTTCTACATTCCCTTGAGAAGTGCCCCATCATGTGGCAGTTGTAGCATTCAATCTTTGATTTGTCAAAACCAGCAGTATCATTGCTGCTGATAGTGATTTTCTTCCCTGTTCTTTGATAGAATTTCTTAGCCCTCATGCTAAGAAGAGAAATTTGCCATTTAAGGTCCATCTCCTCCAAATCATCATCATTGATTTCCTGGAGGTCTTCATGAGTAAGCATAGACCCATCATTCTGGCTTGTGAGAAAGGCACAACAAGTTTTCTCATCCAGAATACCAATGGTACTGCCTGATGAACTAGCAGTACTAACTCCCACATCAATCTTCACATCTTCAACTGGATTTGAGTTACTAGGAGATGACACAAAGGCCATGTTCCCAGTACTTGAACTAAATCCTCCAGTCTTCTTCACATCTTGTTCCACAATTTTGAAGTTGCTATACAAGTCCATTAGGTTCATGGTGTCAATGTCTGGCTTGTTCTTCCAGACAAAAACATGCATAGACCACTCTTCAGGTAAGCTTCTCAGAAATTTTGAGTTTAAATCTTCTTGAGGTATATCCACCTCAAGAATAGCAAGTTGGCTCACAATCTTATGAAGCCTGTTAAACATGTGGTCTAATGATTCATTGCTTGTTGAAAAGAATTTTTCAAAATTCTGCTTGAGCAAAGTCTTCTGGGTCTTCTTGGTGGCTTCATTCCCACCATACCTAGCAACAATGGCCTCAAATAATGACTTAGCATCTTTGAACTTGCTGAAATTTAAAAGTTGATCATTTGGAATGGTCGCCATTAACATACTTCTGGCCTTGAGGTCATTCTTCTTCTTTATCCTATCTTCTCCAGTTGTTGGGTTGGTCTGCACAGTTGTCACTACCTTATCATCAACTGTTGATGTAGTGGTTGTAGGCTTGAAAGAGTTTCCTTCTTCAATAATTTCCCAAAGTGTATAGTCTTGCACATGGAAATACTGCTCTATCCTTAACCCCCACATATCAAACTCATTATGCTTGAGCATTGGCAACTTTGCAGCCACATTAGTTTGAGATGTTTCCATGTCCATTTCTTCTTCTAAATCAAAGATATCAACCTGTGATCTCTGATACCAATTGAGAGGATCAATCAGCCCTTTACCACTTGTGAGGATTGATTAATAATACACTTAGGATGTTAGTCCTTTTAACGTGTATATGATACTTTGAGTGAATATGAGTAAGTATGCGGAATCTACTTAACCACACTTAGAAGAATATTGGTTTGTGAATAATGGAACAGAGATGCTTGTTATTAGAGAATGAACACAGAAAGTATAACACCAAACGATTCAATATTATTGAGAATAATACGAGTGATCTTCAGTATCACTAGAGTTACAAAACCTTGAATCTCTATGTTTCTATGACTTTATGACTGATTGAGGATTTGTGTTACAACTTGTTTAACAGATATATATTTTCTAAGCACATGCACTTCTCTAAAAACTCTCTTAATATCTAGGCTAAGATCTCCCTTTTATACAACAAAGGAGATCTTACAATATTGTTAAGTCTTGTCAACTACTTGCTTGTTGAGTGTGTCAGTAGTAAAGATACAACTTGTTCTGTATATACAACTTGTAGACTGATCACTTATCAAAGATATTATCTACCGTATATACTTGAATTTGATACACAAAATATCTTTTTCATACTTTTCAAAACAGCAGTAGTATACGTCAACAGTTATCCACTCAGCAGTAGTATGAGTCACTCCAACAGCAGTATTCAACCAGCAGTACCTTTGTTTGTACTAGCAGTACTAACTTATCAGTTAGTATTGTTAGTTATAACTTGAACAGACTTCAAATATACACTAGCAGTTAGTACTGTTAGTGTATTCTTCTCAGCAGTACTAACCTTTAGAACATTTAGTTTCCAAACGCTAATCTTCAGAACATTTAATTCCCAGCACTAACATTGGTTGTTGAAATTCAAGCAAACCTATATGTTCTAGGTCTATCCCTGGGGTGCAGGTATTCCTCTGTGAGGAGGTCGAATAGTCTTATAACCTAACCCAGACTTTGCCTTGTTGATTAACTGATATTCAATTATCTTGTTTACACCCTTAGAGGCATATTCTAATGTTTCTACACTTAATTGAATGTTTTCATTATACTTTTTAATCCTATCCAACTCAGCTTTCAAAAGACTAATTTCAGCATTTTTAAAAGTTAAATCCCTTTTAAGAACTGCTATATCATCAGCAAGGCTAGACTTATTATTCTTATAGTGCACAATCTGTTCCTCTAGGACAGTTAAACCACTCTTATGATTTAACAAGTTATAATTAGTTTTGTTCAGCTCTATCCTTGGTTCATCATAATGTTTTCCTAAAGTTTCTAGTTCCTTAAGAGCAGTACAAGATTTAGTACAAACTTTAGCATATTGTACCTCATAATCAGAGAAGGCCATGAGTGCCATCTCAGTAGGTTTTTCCTCCTCTGCTGCCATGAAACTCCAATCATACCCTAAGCCATCAATAGCCACCATAGCTATTGAAGTTGGCTCAGATTCTTCCACAATCTTGGCCTTATTCCCATAACCTCTGCTCTTGCCATCCTACTGCCTAGGCTTCCTGCATTCCCTTGAAAAGTGCCCCAACTTATGGCAATTGTAGCACTCTAGCTTTGATTTGTCAAAACCAGTAGTATCATTGCTGCTGATAGTGATCTTCCTTCCAGTTCTTTGGTGGAACTTCTTAGCCCTCATCCTAAGAAGAGAGATCTACTATTTGAGGTCCATCTCCTCCAAATCATCATCATTGATCTCCTGGAGGTCTTCATGAGTAAGCATAGTCCCATCATTCTGGCTTTTCAGGAAGGCACAGCATGTTTTCTCATCCAGAATACCAACAGTACTACTTGATGAACTAGAAATACTAATATTGGGGCTAACAGTACTAACTCCCACAGCAACCTTTACCTTTTAAACTGGACTTGAGTTACTAGGAGATGACACAAAGGCCATATTCCCAATGCTTGAATTAGATCCACCAGCTTTCTTCACATGTTGCTCCACAATCTTGAAATTGCTGTATAAGTCCATCAAGCTCATTGTATCAATGTCTGGCTTGTTCTTCCAAACTACTACATGCATAGCCCATTCTGCAGGTAAACTCCTCAAGAACTTGGAGTTTAGATCTTCTTGAGGTATATCCACACCAAGAACAGCCAGTTGGCTTACAATCTTTTGAAGCCTGTTGAACATATGATCCAGTGACTCATTGCTAGTAGTTGTGAAGTTCTTAAAGTTTTGCTTTAAGAGAGTCTTCTGTATCTTCTTAGTGGCTTCATTCCCACCATAACTGGCTATGATTGCCTCCCACAAAGTCTTAGCATCTTTGTACTTGCTGAAAGTCAAGAGTTGATCATTTGGAATGGTCATCATCAGCAAACTTCTGGCTTTGAGGTCATTCTTCTTCTGAAGCCTCTCTTTAGCAGTAACAGGAACAGTCTGCACAATTTTCTCTACCTTATGCTCAACTGTTGTAGTAGTGGTTGATGGCTTGAACGAATCTCCTTGTTCAATAATTTCCCAGAGTGCATAATCTTGCACATGGAAGTATTGTTCTATCCTTAACTTCCACATGTCGAATTCATTCTGCTTGAGCATTGGTAGTTTGGCAGCCATGTTGGATTGAGTGTTTTCCATGTCCATTATTTCTTCTAAATCAATAGTATCAAACATGTTTCTGATATCACTAGTGAGGATTATAATACACTTAGGATGTTACTCCTGTATAACGTGTATGAGATACTTTAAGTGAATGCAGTTAAGTATGCGGAATCTACTTAACCACACTTAGAAGAATATTTGTTTGATTAATGGAATAGTAATGCTTTGTATTGGACAATGAACACATAATAACAACCACAAACGATTCAATATTATTGAGAATAATACGAGTGATCTTAGCTATCACTAGGGTTACAAAACCTTGAATCCTTAACAAAAACTATGACTTCGTCCGTATATAAAAGTATAACCTAGGATCCCCTTTTATAGACTAAGGAGTCCTTTACATAGTAAGTATTCACCATATAAATCTAACTAATAAGGATATACACACAATCTATACCATATGTATCTCCTACAATGTCTCCAAAAGCTGTTATCATTCAGCAGTATCTTCTGTATTACTAGCAGTACTAACCTAGCAGTTTGTACTGTTAGTTATTTCCTGAGCAGTCTTCCATTATACACTAGCAGATAGTACTGTTAGTGTATTCTTCTCAGCAGTACTAATCTTCAGAACATTTAATTCCCAACAACTACACTACTTAAGGTGAGTTTTCATAGCAACTTTCTCATTATGTTTTCCTTGGGGGAAAATGGTACTCAAATGATATTTTCACTGTTTTCATGTTGTGATACAATGTTTTCATGTTTTTGGACAATATGTGCCTTGTTGTGTGGTTTCATTTATATGTGTTCATGTGTGAGCAACTTTTTAACTCCTTTTTGGAGCCGAAGCATTTGATAGTACTATCGGGGTTGCTACCCCAGGCTCGACACTATGCAACGATGAATATTTTTGATAACATGTGACATTCGGTAGGTTCAGTTGTCGCAAGCATCATGGTTTCATTAAATTCTTACATTTGTATATCTTGCTCACTATTGTCCTACGCTATATTATTCACTGCTTCGTGGTTTAACTCTTAAACCTACGAGCTCAACAACTTTATGTTGACGTTTTAGAGTATCATTTTCAGATGATCATCGGTAATATTTTGAAGGCACTTGCATTGATGTTATTCATTGTCCTCATTTCAAAGACTGAGTTAACTTGGCCAAGATATTTTTCTAAAGACCTTGATTTAACAAGTTAAGACTTATGTTTCGTTATCAAAGGTTGGATAAAACATTTATGTAACATTGTAAACTTATTTCAGAAATCAAATATGGTATTGTTCTACTCTTTTATGCGATGTTCTGAACCGACGCATCCCGTATTTCCGCCTCAGGCGGGGTGTGACATATTCACCCGCTCTTGATGTTAGAGAAACCATTAATAAACAACTTTCTCCATGTCCGGGTACTTGGCTGGTTTTTGACACTTGAAAGATCCACTTTTATCAAAGTCAGTTGATAGAAACTCTGATGATCGCTTGAGAATGTTTGATATTGTTCCTTGACTAACTTTCAAATTGAAAGTTTTGTCAACCCACTGTACCAAATCTTGTTGAGTGCAGTGCATCCTTGGTGATCTCTCTTATACTTGCATAAGAATTTTCATTATTGATTAGTCATGGTTGATTTTTGAACACCTTTAAGATTAGGAGCCCTAGTTGATGTGATTTTTAAATTTTTCTATGGCCACTTTACACTGATAAAGCGTAGTTACAGTACCATGGATATATAATACATTATTTCTTGCTAGATAAGTAATATGTATCTTGGTACAAACAAGAAATAATTTATTAATTTAACTAGATACGTATTACGTAATATGTACATTATTTCTTGGTGCCATGAATATCATGCTCTTTAAATATGTAATATGTATCTTGTTAAATTAATAATTGTTTCTAACCATCTTTAAATCTCGGTATCATCTTTAAATTAATAAATTATTAATTTATCAATAATATTTGGCTAAATTAATAAAATATTTCGGTCTCAACATTATTAATTTATAGAGGTTTTACTGTATAGGGTTAATTTTTCACAAAATAGCGTCACGTATATCCTAAGCATTTACTGTTATTTATTTATTTTTATTAAAACACAAAATATTACACAATCTCACTATATATATCAAGGTTTTCAAGATCGGGATCCTACTCAGGATCGTTCTCGTCTTTGCAAGATCGTGATCGTAAGATCGGATCGGGATCTTAAGATCCTACTCTAATGTTATTTCTTAATAGTTTGTGTAATATTACACAAATCTACAAATTATTATACATTATAAACACAAAATATTATGAATGTTTCATAGAAATATTGTCCTAAATTATCATTATGAAATGTTTAAAAAGATTAACAAGTTGTTTTTTGAATTCTACAAAAAGAACAATCCATAAATTTATAGTTTTTTTAGTTTTTAATCCGAGAAAAGTAAGATCGGATCGGATTAGATCTTAAGATCGTATGGTCAAGATCGGGATCTTATAAGATCTTAAGCTTGCAAAGATCCTATGTACGATCCGGATCGTTTTTGCTTTGCAATATCGTAAAATCGTAAGATCCTAAGATCAGGATCGGGATCCTGACAGCTATGATATATATGAAATATGAAGAGTTTTTTTCTTTCTATCTTTTTTTACCACATTTTATTGTACAAAAATAGAAACAATCACAAAACCAATAATTATAAGAGATAAAAACTTAAAGTAACGACACAAAATTTTTTCAATGTTTAAATTCTTATTAGAAGTAAATAAAAGAATTTATACCCAAGTGTTTATGGAACAACACTTGGGATTAAATGACAAGTATGGTATAGTCTCCTCACTTAACTCAAAGTAAAATCTATATTATACTTTGAGTGATAACTATGCTAACCAACTGAGTTCTATCTCAGGGACTTAGTTGTGCTTCTAAGTGATGAGACATTGGAGAGTTACTCAGCCTCGACTATCTACAAGACTTTGGACACCACCACCCTCATGAAGCTTATCGGGAGTGATGGTAAGCTGATGAGAGAGGATCCAGCTCCCTGTGTTCCTAGGTATGCTGATGAGAGAGGATCCAGCCCCGACCCATGCTACATTCGCGTACCACTCACAGTTCCTCTCCTCGAACATAGTCAATAACCACAACTCATTCCTTTGTATCTTATCGTATCCCGTGGTCCTTTGACAAAAGAGATCAAAATGTCTTCGTTTTAACCCAACGTTATTTGAAAACATGAAACGGCGTCGTTTAAGCCAACAAATAAATGAAAAAAGATAATAAAAAATAAAAAATAAAAAAAAAGGTCATTTCCCACGTTAAATTTATAATGGAGTAATAAATATTAATAACCCCGTGTATGCACCTGACATGCTTAAGCATGGCAAGATAATAATTTACATTATTAAACAATTGTGTTATTAAAGTTAGCTAATATATAATTATTATGCACTAATAATTAAAATTTAGATATATTGTGACTTATGTTAAAACTAAACCCGTGTACGTAGGCATATAACTAATTGTTTAGTATAGAAAATTCAATTTTCTAGAATAGATAGATTCCTTAAAATTAATGTGATACGTTACATTACATATAATATTGAGTTTTTTGCTATATATATATATATATATATATATATATATATATATATATATATATATATATATAAAATATATATATATATATATATATATATATATATATATGATACAAATGCAAACTTTTAGTACAAATAGATAGATATGACAGAATTTAGCCGCCTCTTGAAATCCTTATTTTAACCTTTTGCAAACCATTTCACTTAGTTGAACAAATCCGAAAGTCTTGAGGCGATGGTTTGTCTCGCTCCTGGGTAAACACCATACCTCCTTAGCGTGCCCTCTAACATCGTTGGTCCCCATTTCTTATGATCTAATACTGCAATTGCAGCTTCAGGTATGATACCATCTTTACCGATGTCCAACTATATTTAAACAAATACGAATGAGTTGTTTATATTTTAAGATAGCTAACATTAATAAGTTGATAGCATACACCTAAGATTAGGTGACAAGAACCTAAAAATGACACACCTTTTTAGCTAAAATTCTTCACTAAAACCACTCATTTTAATCAATTGCTTAATTATTTCGAGCATGATTTTAAACAAGTAAATTTAACTATAACTATGTCGTTTTGACGTGTTTGTTACATAAGCTTAGATGTGTGCCAATACTATTGTCACTTTCCCTCTAATATCCCTTTAAACTACGTATAGTTCAAAATTTCAAATTATGTAACGGTGCTAACCATTATTGATCCGTCTGACAAAACTGTGAGGAGAATAAAGCCACCACCTGGAATGAACGTTTCATCCCTGAATACCTCATTATACTTATCAACGGCTGTAGCATCCAAATCTGTGTAGGTTCCATCATCTTTCCACGGCTGAACCATCCTTCCAGACGTATTTTCACAGAAATACTTCCCCGTTAGAGGTACCAACACATTAACATGAATAAGTTTCCCGAAGCGGCCTGTACATAGGGTGTAAACGTAAGTTATGTCGCTATGAATTTGGGAAGTGATTTGTAATATTATCATCATTTAACTTGGATAAAATTAAAAGTAAATTAGTTACATATATATAGGTATTTATTATATACATAGTATTTAATTAATTGTGATTTGTAGCAATATAAGTCAAAGATTATTTTTAAACGTAAAAAGGGGTATTTTGGGTATACAACTTTAATTATTTTTAAGTTTTTTAAGTTTTTAGAGAAAAACTTTTCTCTTTATAAGTAGTACTAGACGAGTACACATGCATAGCGATAGGACTTTATAGTGGTAAATAGTTATAGTTGAGATATTTTGGTTAATTGTTTCAGGTAACGTTTATACGTACAACGTAAATATTTAAAATGTAATTAAAACTTTTAACATGACAACAATTAGTTGGAACATTTATTACCTTTTACAAAAAGATTTTTTTAGCTTTTTCTCCAAATGATGTGTTATATATATGGGTGAAATGATAAATATACATAGTATGTATTAAATGTGATTGATAAGCTTTTTAATATTGTAATAGTTATAAGGCAACATCTTAAAAAACAAGTCAAACTGTTTATTGTGGAAAAGTAATAATAAATGGTATTCTAGGTAAAACACATTGCTCACTTTTTAGTTTTTTTTATGTTTTAAGGATTATTTTCACTTTTTATAAGTAGTATAGATAGAGCAACCATGTATTTTTTTTTTATCTTTTAAATTGATAAACACTTAGAGATTGGCTAATATTAAAAACTTGTCATTTAAAAAGTTGACTTTTTAAAAGTTGTAGAGATTTGTATTGATATACCAACCGTGTGAATTAAATTTATTTTGAAACGCAAAGTAAAATAGTAAAACTTGTCATTTAAGCATTTAAGTTTAAATGGTTTTATAATAAAAGGTTACCATTATAGATATCGTTGTAAAACTCATCCGAATCCATCAACTAAACATCGGTTTCGCCCTTCCACTTTATAGCAAGTGACTTAATAGCTTTTTCCTCTAAGTCAAATCCGGTTGCGGTATATTGTTTGCAAGTTTTTTTTTCCTTTTTTTTTATTATTATTGTTTGCGAGTTTGTTGTATTTATAGTGCTAATGGTTTTAATACATATTCATTTCAATATGAGTATCTAATACACGTGTAGACAACATACTTGACTGGACAGAAATTAAGTTTTAAAATTTTTAAAGAATTGGTTTTAACTCGATTAAAAAAGCCATAAAGATTAATTATAAGTTTTTGTGCGTGTAATACTTACTTTAGGCTTATACATAATGTTTTTTTAATTCTATATGTATATTATTCATTCCGATTATGCTGACTTCTATTTGACTCTTAAGATGGTTCAAATAAACTCTTTGAGTCGTGCCCTTTTGTTCATTTTACTAATTCGAAAAACGTATTGATAATTTATTTGTATCACACTTGGTACAATAACATACGTATATATTGAACATTTGATTTGTCATTAGAATAAGCAAGTTCTTGCATCGTACAAGCCTAAGCATCTTAGTTTTTCCTTTAAAGTGATTCGATTTTTATTTGCATTTGAAATAATATGTCGAATAAATAATCCACTACGATTTATTTTGGGAAATTCTTTATTTGCTTATTCATTTATTTTATTTGCTTATTCATTTATTATAAGCAGTAATTTGTTATAATAGACTATTGTAGTATGCTTAAACTCAATAAGATTCCAATATCTTTAGAAGATATAAATTGAATTAATATTGAGACAAACTTTTATAAATATATAAGCTTTTTAATACTTTGTTATAATTTTTTAGGACTCGAACATCAGTTGACAAAAGAAAACCACATAAATTATTTGTAGTATAATCTATGTGTTTGAAATAACATGTTTTCCGTTACGATGATGAAAGTCGCCCATGTATTTGATACCCTTTTCTTCAAACAATTATACATAGAAAAAGTTAGTTAAATGAACCTCATTTATTCAGTAGAGTATCCCCGATCAAAACTAAGCATATTAACTAAATACACATAACCCTTACAAAGCTGAGGATTCTTTATGGTGAACAAAGCCCGTGCATCGCACGGGCCATTATGTCTCGTTACGTATGATATGGAATTTATTGCTATATATATGATACAAATGCAAACTTTTAGTACAAATATATAGATATGATAGATAGATTAAGCTGCCTCTTGAAACCCTTATTTTAACCTTTTTGCAAACCATTCCACAAAACAAAGACATATCAGACCTAATAGATGATAATCAGATTTTCTAGGAAGAGACGTAAAAAATACACAGGATTTTGACGGATATGCTGTCCACAGAAATTGAATTGACAGATCAGATTAGAGCGTACAGCAATAGATTATCGATAACATCAATTGGAAGAAGTTTTATAACAAAACTTAAGATTATTATCAGAAGTTCAGAGGTCAGCAGAATGCGTGACTAGAATCCAGATGTATTAATTCGCATAACGGTGAAAGCAGATTACGCGTACAGTCAGAAATGAACTTACAGTCTCACTAAGGCAGATAATCCCAACAGTTATCAGAATTTCTAAGGTTCCAAGGCACTTCCCGAAATATCCTATGCCCACAACAAGTGCACGTTATATGATGTAAGTATTATCACGTTGGCCAGACGTCATAATACTGGCATCATATAAATATGCCCTCATGATGGTCATACTTTATCTCAAGTCGTGAACAGAACAAACTTATCCTAATCCACCTAGTCTTCCTACGGTCTCAGAGGTCATCAAAATCAAATACCCTAACTAAGAGGAGAACGAATCACTCGAAAGAGTTAACGGAAGTCCCAGAATTTCTATCAGAATTTGGTACATCAGATCATCCATCATTTGTCAAATTTCACAAACAAAACCATCGTCCAACATACGCAGAATGAACACAGAGCGGAATTACTACAGAGAACCTAAATCATTCAAAGGATTTTATCATCAGGTAACAAAATTTAAATAGGTCAAGAGGAAATCAATTACGTCATCCATAGCTTCATCCATCACAGAATTCATTCTTCCAAACCAAACGTTCGCTTCAAAATTTTCTTCCATTCAAAATCATGATCTTAAATTCCATTCTCAAGTCTGCTTCTGCTCCCAATTCATCTTAGTACAACTAAAATGAATAGAGAAGCAAGACTGCGAGTCTTGGACAAGTCTGCTAGCACAGTTCGGAATTCGCCAACTCAGATTGCTGTCGTCATCGGATGCTTGATAGTGGTGTCTGCTACAATCTCTGAACGCCAATCACATCTACTCTTCCAGAACAAAGGTCATTCCGTTTAATACGAAGATGGTCTACATGTTTCCTCGTTCGTCTCAGGGCACAAACATGCTGTCATACTATGACAATTGTCCAGATACTCGTGAAAATATGATTCTTATTAGCCAATACTATTGGCATTATTTAAGACTCATAATGGTCACAATGAGTACGAAAACAGTTTTCATGAATCTTTTCAGGGATAACTTCATATCTAATTCACATCACTATTCTTTACGAATAAAACTGAAATACTTTACGGAAGCTTCTCTCAGTTAGTCATCTCCCATCTTAGGAGTTCTTGTGGTTGCTTCTTCAGTCCTTGAAACATTAAATGAGGTTGTCTGATACAGAGTTCACAAGGATAGAATAATTTAATCATTTATACTCGGAAATGAAAAGTGATTACAGTTGAGATTACGGTTAGGTTTACGATAGTTGATATGCAGACGCAAAATTTTCTCTTTCTTCTTTATAAATTAATAGGGTATTTAAAGGGGACACTGAGGTGAAACAAAATCATATCTCATCAGTTTCTTCAATCTCTCAACTTCTATAGCATCATGGCTCGTCAACCAAGATCGGTTCAGAATCAATTCTACTTCTCAAACGGGAGGAAAACCCAAGAGTTTCATCAGAAAATGCCAGAAAATTTGTACAACAAAACTTTCAATGCCAACACTTTCTAGGGGTGGATACTAATAGGGTGTCAGGAGAATTTAACAATCAAATGAGATCAGGGTACATATTTCCATAGCAGTGTTAAGCTTAACAGATTTAAGCGGTTCAAGGTTATTATAACAAAATAGGGTGGAGCAGATTGTTATATTTCAGATGCGGTAGCCTATGATAGCTTTTACGAAGAGCCAGCCAATCAATAATCAAAAGATCTCCAAAATCAAGTATATCAATAGTAAACAGATCCGCAGAACGTATATGGTCACTTAACTAGACGGATAGTTCATATGTCAGAGTCAAGTACATGGTTCAGTATAGTGTGGGGATAGGTACGCGAACAGTTCAAGGTGTTGGGGTTTCATTTAGCTATATATCACAAGCGGCAGGTAGGGTGTGAATCATCGGTAATACGGACATCGTATACTGTCAAAGTGAGGCATATGGAACATCGGTTATCAGCATCATCATGGTCGAGTAACAATTCCATACGGAGATAGTATTTGCATCAAATCCTTCCAAAGAAAAAACTGATTGGCAAATAAGATTCATCATTCAAGGGAGCAAATAAGATTCATCATTCAGGACAGAATAGTATCAGAGGATACATTTATATCCAGCATGGGTCATGAATTTATAGAATGGGTTAAACACATTAAGGTTAAATGGTCTTCGGGATGGTCGGAAAGATATCAGACTATTTATCCAACAGATCAGAAATGAAGGTCAAAATCAGGTAGTGGCAACAAAAGTTTAACAATCGGTAATCATGTCAGGGGTTCCAAAATTGTTTCAAACGCCAAAGGTGAGACATAGGAGGATAGTCGTCAATATTTTAAATGATCATTCAATTTATCCTTATAAGAATAAAATCAAGGTTACTACCAAGGAAAGACGGATCAACAAAGCAGATTTTACCGTTCAGAATGAGAGGGAAAACATCTGTGTACTCGTGGTTAAAACACCACAAGGCTTCTCATAGGAACAGAGATGGTTAAGTCGAAATCAAATAGTGTCAGAAGATTCATAGATGATTATTAGAAACGAGAAACAACTAACAGAATGTATCAAGTGTATCATCGTCATGGGGATTCTCAGATTGCCCAAAGAGGCCTCAGAATGATTAACAGAAGGTTCAGAGGTCGGAGTGGAAATCGGAAGGCAAGGATCAAATAATGTCAGATAATTACTACGCAATTTCCAATGCGTCAGATTTTATTTAGGTTTCAATTCTTAGGTGGTGCAAGGCATAAGCTCTAAATTTCCAAATGTGATTTTAACCAAAAGCAAGACACGAATCATAGTGGTGCGGAAGCAAGATACTTAAGCAAATGACTTATAGTCTACCCATTCCTCACTGGTCAGAATTTAAGTTCCTATAGGGAAATCCTAAAGCAAATTCTCAAAGGTTGTCCTACGAGCGCCTACAGTGGAAACTTAGTGATCCAGACTTCACAGGTCAAGGGTAAATGTATTACGAGTCGCAGCCTGTGAGCTCTGATACCATAAATTGTAACACCCCAACCCGACAAGGGTAAAGATATCACAATAATGGATTCATATCAGATCAAAACAGAGCATACATCTACAGTAATACAAAAATCTCAAAGGATTATAAATGAAATACTGAATCTTCAAGGTTACAATGAAAGCTTTCAAAACTAATTCTAAAACATAATATCTTCTATCCAATTCTAATCCAGAATAGCTACCAAGCCTTCTAAGTCCAGAGGTACACTCTCACTCATTCCCAGCTTCCTACTAAAACCTGCCGTAGGAAAAGAAATGCGGCTGAGCTTCAAAAGCTCAGTGAACAGATATATAGATAACAGAAACGATAACAGATAACAGTACAAAGGAAATCAGAAAATACAGATCATACAGAAACAAAATCAAATGAAAGAATAGGAATAAGAAATGGAATAAGTGAAACGAAATAAGAATAAGAAATAAATAAGGTTTAAGAATAAAGGGAACAGAAATCTATCACGAGCCCAGATAACAGATAATATCATAACAGTGTAGTCACATAAGTAATCTAGAGGGGATACCTCTCAAGTAACCAGATAATATGAAGGGTGACCTCATGTATCAAATCGGAGTGATCAGCTCCCAGATATATGTGAAAGACATGTATCGCACACACCATCAGTCACCAGAGATATATATAACAGATAACATAAACAGATAACAGATAACAGAAAATAGATCAGATCTAGGATGCATCCATACGCCCCAGGAGGCCAGATTCTTCTCCTACAAATATAACAGGGACGGAACAGGTCATCACTCTCCTGCCCTAGAGTCATGTCAAAGGTGCATCAATGACATGGACATGAAACCCTCATGCCTAGTGATTGGCTCGGATATCAGACTGTGGTCAAGGTCAGATGTCATATAATAAACAGAGTCATATCTAAGGGTTCATGGCAGAAGGGTCATGTCAACAATTCAGAATAAGATAATAAGGTTCGAATCAGAGTTTATCAGATTAAGTTTAATATCAAAGCTTAAGTTCAGATTAAAATGTTTATTTCCAATAGTCCAAAAGAGTATATCAAAGGTTAATAATTACAAGTTTATAGCAATAATCCATTTCAGAAGTTCCTGTCACAAGTTCATTTAAATCAATCCTTTAATAATGGTTTTCATTGAAATGATCTTACAAAATAGTTTTCATAAAAATGGTCTTCCAAAACTTTTAGTAACTTCCATTTCAAGTGGTATCGCTTCTTTTTAAAATAGCTTTTCTTAAATAGTTTCATATGTAGTTTAATAAAGGTTCAAAATCAATTAGGTTCAGATAAGGATTTAACAGGTTAAGGTTTATACCAAAAATCAAATCAAAGTTTACAACAGATATATCAGGTTAAGGTTCAGAACAAGGTTCACAAATCAGATTAAATCAATATTCACAAATTCAGGGTTCAGAACAAGAGATCAAAACACAAAGGCTCAAGAAAGGTTCAGAGCAGAAGAAACACATCAAAGGTTCACAAACAAGTTTACAATCAGAGTTCAGGAAAAAGGTTCAGAATAAAAGAATCATAGTAGAGGTTCAAACAAAAGGTTCAAGACAAACAGAGCACAACAAAGATTCACAACAGAAGGGAACATAGCAGTGGTATCAGAAATCCTAATAAAGAAAATGAAAAACTGAAAGAAAAGGGGATGAAAAACCCTTACTGAAAAAGGGCAGAATATCTGTACCTTATTAGCAAAGCAGAATAAGCAAAACAGACACAGAACAGAAATCAGGACTTCTCCTTCTTCACACCTAAAGAAGTAGAAGACGGAATTACTACGGATTCTAATTCAGATTATTACTTTTAGTTTATCTTTCCATTTTTAGTAACTTTCTATTTTTAGCAGGTTTCCAGAATTAACAGATTTCCATATTTAACCAGATATTGATATTACAGATTTAGTTAAGTCCTTAATTATAGAATATTATGGTATTAAGGTATCTTTTATCAAGTTACAAAACTTTAGGGTTAATTATGACAGATTTTCATAGTTCAGGGTTTAAACTGTAATTATTCTAAATTCAAAGGTATCACAATGAAAATACTTTAACTACTGACTTAAATACTTATTTTATTCAGAATGACATCTTAATCCTTTTAGTTTCACAATTTACAGATTATACCCCTCTAGTTACCATATTTACAAAACAACCCTAGATTTACATAATTTACAAATTAAACCCTACAATATCCATATCTACCAAACAAGCATCTTATTTTACATAATTACAGAATGTAACATTAGAATTAGGTATATTACAGATCAGATCCCTCAGAATTCAGAATTTACATAAATGGTCCTTTAAGTTTACAAAACTTATAAATTAAATCATAATTTCATAACAATTACATATTAAGCCCATAAATCCTCAAAATTTCACATTAAACTTTTAATATTAGTATTTACTCAGAATAACATCAACTTTCCAGAATTTTCACTTTTAGTCCCTCTATTTTAATTAATTACAAATCAACCCTTATAAATGTAATTAATTCATTATCTTGCAATATTTACACTTAGGACCCTCAAGTTATATTTTTCCCACATTCCTACAGAAGTATATAACATTAAAAAAATACCCTACAAGTTTCAAAGTTGGCAAAACATGTCCTTACAATTTTAAAATCAAATCGGATTACATAATTAAATTCCAAAACAAGCCCTAATCTCATCCAATCACCATAAAATAATTATGCAATCATTATAACATTAATTTACATCAGATTACACAATATAAACCATAACCCTAATTCGGAATAGGGTTTTACCTAATTTTCTTTATTTTTCTTTTTAATCCGGTTTAAACAACAATTAATAATTAATCCAGGCTTCTAAAAATCAAATGGCTATTTTTCCTAGCTTATATTAATGTCAAAGAACATATAAAAATATGGTTGCACCTCAGAAAATTCATATAGCATGATTTACAAATTAAGTTTTTTTAACCCTTTTAATTTCGTATGCCTAAATAAACATGCATGATTCATGTTGTTTATTTTTCTTAGGTCATATTCGACATGTAGATCACTAGAAAAATACTGGATAATTTTTTTGAACATTAGAATTAAGCATGAAAAAATCATTACCTCTTGTATGATAAAATCGGATGAAAGCAATTACTAAGCACAAACGAAAGCCTCTAAATTCAGGTTCTTAATTTTCTTAACTCCTTAATAACTCCAAGAACACCAGAAAAATTTTAGATCAGCTCCAAGAGTAGTGGTTAGGGTTTGGGGAATTTTTTTCCTTGTCGAGGTTCCTTAAATCGCAAATTAGGGATAAAATAAAAATATATTTTGTATTTATAATTTGTATAACTGAATTTTGAGAGCTATAATTTAGAGTTTTTAGGCCTTATTATTTGATAAGGATTGTATTTTATTTTTGTAATATTTTCCTTAATTATCTTTGTATTTATCTTAATTTTATTTATTTTACAAAACATAATTAATTTAAATAAATGTAATTCGGATCATATATAATATGTACATGTGATTTATAATTTTTGGAAATTCAGAAATAATCTTATGTTGTCCCAAAAATTAATTCGTTTCATATATAGTTCATTTTCAGAAGTTTGGAATCATTTTAGAATTTAATGAGTGATTTATTTACGTTTTATGATTTCAGGGGCAATTTGGTAATTTTACAGATTATTTGAATTTCAGGTATTACAGTACAAGTCTCTTATGCATGAAATCATTTATTCATTAAATCTTTATAAAAACCCTATGTATATAATTTTTAAAGCACAATTTACAAACCAATCATGCATAAATTTTAAAGATTTATTTTTCTAAACTCCTTAAATATTTTTATAAGTTTTTAAACCCAATGTACAAGTGCCCAATGCACATAAACCAAAAATCCCATTTATTTACTTTTAAATATAGTAAAAATTAACATATAATTCTTATAACTTAATAAACTATTAAAACTATATTTTTATTATATTATAAATTATTGTACAACTCTATTAAGCATATATTACAACTCTCTTAAGACTAACTCATTTTCCTCTGTATTTTACATAAAATTCGATTTATATAAATATAAACAATCGTAAATATTTTTCTAAGTAACTAAACACATAAACTAAATTAACTACTCTCCCTAAACCTAAAGTACAACATGTTAAACCATTTATACAACACCCCAAAGCTCCATTCGACCCTTCCCTAAAATTCTGTTCGAACGCAACTACAACCATAACTAAATTTACTTCTAAATGCAACCCTCACCAAATACATTGTACCTAGCCATGAACATACTATAGGTGATGTAAACATGAATTAACAATTAATTAATATAAAACGCAGCGGATAAACATCACCATACAAGGATCCATAGTGCCATATGATCAATCAAATAAATAAACACATAATTTATACCTTTGTAGCGTGATCTGGGAGTCACCAACAAAACCAATGTGTCGACCACAATATGAAACCCAAGTGATCAAAATAGATCACCTCTATGATATGTCCACACTACACGTCCTTGATCACCACCCAATGCTAGTCTTTTAACCCGTAACCAATTAATCACCCTTGAATAAACAAGATGCAAGAGTGGAAAAGATCAAAAAGAAAAACCCTAGGTTTTCTTTCTTTTGTGCCGTACAAAAGAGGAGAAGGGAGAGAGTGTATTTTTGTCAATTTGTTAATTGATCATTAGGAGTAATTCTAGCTAATTACAATAGACCAAATTCAAATCATAACTTTCCCTTGAAGCCTTCTCTAGGCCGGCCATGCTTAGGGCCCACAATGGGCTTGCCCGTTGTTGGCCCAGTCCAAAAACACTAAGTCTAACTTAGTATTTAATGGCCCGTTATTGATCTTGAGTTACGTAGTCGTTTATATATTGTAAATACGATAAATACAATCTATAAAATGGTGTCTCTGTGTATAAGTGTGTGACCCCATAGGCTCACATATGTCTAGCTATATAATTAGTGATTATGACACGAGCATTCTCCAACAGCTCCCACTTGCGACGTCATAATAATCAAGTAATTATACAAGCAATGGTTAGCGTCTAGCAACACGCCAAAGCCCCTAGAAATATGTGAGGGTAGTTTCTTAAACGTCTCATTTCAGATGGTTTACATGTCATCTATCCTTTTGTTGCAGATACCGTGTTGAATATTAGACATGGATCAAAAGTCATTCTAATAGTTCAACTATTATGTTTCTCGATATAGATATTGAACTAGATTACCAAGTGAATTAAGATTCATCTTAATCTCATTTGGGTACGGCCATACAAACATCTGTTCAATTCATCGAGGGGCCCAATAGTATCTAACTCCAAAACAAGTGGAGGAACAAATCCCATTTTGACTACACGTGTCATTCACATGCTTCATATCACTCCTGATAATGGCTTTTATAACTACCTTATTCAGGATAGCGTTTAACCATATCAAGGAATGAAATTCCACACGTGCAAGACCTGCTTGCATCTCAAGTCTGAGGATAAGAGACATAACCTCTTGCGAGATTCACTATTGACGACGATCCATGTAGTGAATACTCGTAGGTTGGGTCAATCCAATGTCCATCCCAATGAACAACATGTGAGTGTGGCAAATAAATCACCAACACGCTCACATTTGTCTTAATTTGATGATACTCCCGTATCGTTAACCGAAAATGGATAATTTTAGAATAAATAAATTATTCATGGATTAAACATGCAAATATAGAACACAGTAGTATAAATGAAGACGATCATACCCGGTATATCAATTCATTGTATAATACGACTGCTTACAGTTCCATTATCCAAATACTAAAAACAGATATGCATCAGACTACTCATAGGTCGGGATCCGATGTTCCCACCATGATCGAATCATGTTGTACAAGACAACAAGTAGTCATCTGAGTAAACTTTGAGAATACTTGTTTCAAAACTCATGAAAGGTTTAAATGATGATTGTCCTTTGTATGTGCACATTCAAGTACAAGACGAGAATCGCAACAATACATTCCATAGGGTGTTTGAAGCCAGCAAAACACCTACTTTAGATAGTCATCTGAATAGTTTCTCAAACTATAAAGTATTCTTATTCTTTTAATGTATAACGCATTAATGCTCTCAGTCGAGCACATCTAGTCAGCAATTTCATCATTCATGATGACATCCTACCATGACTGGGGTTGAGTATCATCTCAGTTAAATAAGCATCAGCGTATGCAAACAAAACAGAGTTCCTTATATATCCGTAAACGTTTGAACATATCTTTGGTCCTATGTAGGTCCAGTATAATGTTCGTTTAACAATTATCTAACGACTTTCACTTAGATATTGGTTGTTATCAACTCATCTTGTATTCATGCAAATGATAAATATATAGTCCAATACTTAATATGACTTACATGATGAATCCTTCAGTCAAACTTAAGATTTCCAATCATGTGTTCAATCTCATCAAGTAAGATTAATCATTGAGACTCTCCTCAATAACGTGTCATATTATGTTTAGACTTAATAACCGCTTATGTTTATTCTAATAAACATATACATAACAAGGTTGTATGTCTTATTTTATAAATCCCTCAAGAGAAACTTCATTCCAAGCTAAGGATTAAAGTCTAGCTTAGATGGAATATTGTTTCTAATATGTTAATGACATATGAGATTTAAGAAAATAAATACAGTGCTCCAACTTGCTCTTAGTGTACTTAGGAGTAATCTTATTAATCAAAATCAAATTAATGATTTTATAATTAACTCAAGATCTTTGCTCCTAGATGCATGATCTAATCCACACATGGATTATTTTATCTTGTATACATAATAAAGATTATATGGATTCATAAACCCTTTTGATTACTCATCGTCCTCGCAGAGGTAATCAACAAGAAAAGTGTTTTGATATCCTATTGTCATATTTCATTTACATGAAAACAGGTATGACTATTAATCATCTTTATACATCCAATGTTTCTAGGTAGAAGGATTTAGTCATAGTCAATTTCTTGAGTACGAGTAAACTCCTTTTACTAGTCGTGCATTAAACGTGTGTACAAGTTTTCCCTTTTGAGTTTTCTTATCAAGAAACTCATTCTTAACCTCACAGTCTAACTGATTTGTAAGAGATCAATCAAACTCCACGAGTGATTGTCTTTCAAGGGCTGCATCTTAACATTCATAGTTTTGAGCTACTCATCAGATACAATATCTGATAATGCATCTTAGTAGTTAGCAGGTTCACCATGATCCTCTAACTTATGTCCCTCAGCATTTGTATAAAAACTATATCATTCAGGTGCAAGAGGTATCCTTGCGGATTTATGAATGAGAGATATCAATCTATGGTTTAACATATGAATGTTCAACCTTAGTATGACATTAGAAAGTGTACTCAGAAGGTTGCTCTTGAATAACTTCAAGATCTAAAGGTGCTCCCACTTGCTTTTGTATGTAGAGACTAATCTCTAGATACTCAGCATCATGAGAAACAATAAATTGTTTTCAAGTGGGACATCCAGAATACATCGACAGTTCTTGACTCTAGTTTGTTAATTACTTACTCTTAAGTAGTTAACAAATTCAGAACTTTAATCAAGACATAATGATATTCATCTCATGCCATACTACAATGGTGTCTTAAATTCCTTCTGGGTTGGAACCATATTGAGTGTACACATGGCACATCCAATTTCTAACCTTGATAGCTTTGGAGGTAAAACAGTTTAAGTCATCAAAGATCAAACAATATCAATAGTGTTTGATTTTCCACGATGGACATACCATAAAGTTGTGGTATTCCATGAGGACTGATGTTGTGAGACTATCACACAACTTATTAGACGAACTTATACCTTTTGGCTTACATATCTGCCAACCAAGTCAAACCAGATGGCATCAATAGTAATTTTAGCCTACTGCATACTTTACTTCATGTGCATGTTTTGACTAGAAAACATAAACATTTAATATTATACGTCGTAAGTGTACATGTCTTTAACAAGAAGACATAACAAATTAACGTAGACGTCGTAAGTGTACATGTCTTTAACAAGAAGACATAACAAATTTGACGTCTTACTTTACGTTATAAGTCTTTCAACAATTAACGGAATTAATGTTTGTGTCTTTACAAGAGACCTAAACATATTCAACTAAAGTAATTACGAGCGCCGACTCTTGGCCTCAATAGTATATTCAAGTTAATTTTGTACTTCATGATTATGAGTTTACAAGAAAACATAATCATATTTACTAAACAATTCAGTGAATATGTTGAAGTAGCTTTTCATGATATCTTGATATTTGTTCTAATTAGGGCAACATACATTTTATGTGTAGAAGTCCTAGTAGAATTTTAGTTTCTTACCTTGCAGTCAAGAAAAACTATTAGTCATATTGTTATATGTTGTACCTTGCACACAATTAAGATTTCTCCCACTTGTGCATGGCACAACATCGTGAGAGCATGCAAACAACACTACGCTCGTTTGTTTGTATGAGCAATATGACAATGTATAAGATAACATATGATTTTTAGTCAAAAATCAAAATATAAATATGTAGAACTTTATCGTTTGAATAATGAATCATGCATAACAATTTTATAGATAACATTTCAGGAAGCAACATCAGGAACGCGACAAGTTATCATATAAAACTTATGCAATGGTTCTTATATATAAACTATGATGCTTAACACGTGGAAAGTAATGTATTATTTCAAGACAATCTGGAAATAAGATGGGCAACTTGCAAGTAATAAAGCTTACAGCTCCCACTGGATTAGACAACATTACATGTGTTACGTCACCAGTAATATAATCACGTAGCTCCCACTGGATTAGACAACATTACAATGTGTTACGTCACCAGTGGAGAGTGAGTAGCGATTTGATACTTTCCATCTTTCTTTGAATATCTACACATTATTGCTAATGTGAGTCACTTTGACTAGTAAACATGTACTTAGGTATTCAAGAAAGTGCATCAAGTTCTAACATATAGATGATGGGTTAGCCATCATTGCTATTTTAACTTGAAAATAGGTATGCATTTCCTCCATAATTGGTTTACTTTACCACAAGGGTATGTAGGACCTTAGTAGGCATATTGGGTTAAGGCAAACTGCTAGGTAATCATGCTAGTAATTGCCTTTACCACATTGCGGTTTATTGATACTTCCTTCTTCTAATTATTTAAACTCATTTTAGTTTGGTAGCTAGTACGAAATAGGTTGACCAAGCAAGAACATGCAAATATCGTCAAAGGTCTGACCAATGAGCAAAATTCGCCATGGGTTGAAATGGCCCTAAGGTCTTACCAAAGAGGTCAAGTCAAGTGCACGTGTTCTTGGTTGTCCAAATATCTTATATTTCTTCAATGTTTCAAAACCGAAACAAGGGTTATAAAACAACGTTGAAGGAATACGATGTGTAACCATACTTAACCGTTTTGACTTTTACAAGACATCACGATTTCTAGAGTAGGTTTTCCTTGAGTTTGATTAGAATTAGGAAAATTCAAATATTCCTATTATGGCTTTTCCTCATAAAGAAAAAGGATAGGAATAAGTCTCTTTCTTACATGGAAAGATCGACTTAGGTCGTCCTTTTAACAAGAAAAGAACAAACTCTTGTTTACGGTATGCGTTGCATTAATTGAATTTACAAAGTTCAATTTTAGTATTTTCGATAATTATCCTTTTATAAATTAACTACCCCATGTTTATAATTTAAAACATTTAATTTACGAAAAGGCTAAGATCCTCATTGAGGTTCGACCATTAATGCAGTTGATCTACTAGAAATGGTGGATTCAATAGGTAGGCGACGATCACCAATTGTATTACATGTACAACTCTTAGATCCTTATGGGACTCATGGCATCTAGTGTCAAACAACTAGTGTCATGTAGGCATGTTTAGTCCCATCTTTGCCTCGGGTAGGGGTCTGACCACACTACTCGATTAAGTCATCCAATTTGAAAAATGTGAGAATAATCCTAGGTCTGACCATGGAGAATAGTCACCTTGGGTTACAATTCAGCCTAGGTCTGACCAGATGCTAAAAGGTAATTGCAAGTGTTCTCATAATTGGACGGCGTGACTTAAATTTTGACAGGTAAATGGTTTTGATGTGGATCAAAAACGTGTACGAAAGAAGCATGCATTCATTCTTCGTAGCACAAGTTAAAAAACTTTTCTTAACTTAAGTCTAATCATTGTTTTAATTTATGTGTGTCAAGTTGTCCATTTTCAAGACTAATATAAATCCTAGGTGAATTTTAATTAAGTTTAGACAATACAATAAATCAATAAATAAACAATCTTAACTAGTTTAAGTGTTATTTAGAAAACAATGATTTTTAAGTTTCAAATCATATTTAAACTTAGTTAAACTAAATCAAAAGACTTAGTTCAAAATGGTTTATGTTTAGTTTCAAGTTTTAAGAAAACATTTTTCCATTTTACATGTAGTCACAACATACATAAAAACAACCAACCAAACATACAACCACAATATGCAAAGCCTCAACCGATGAAAATCCTATGCTTGGCCTCGTGAGCCATCACGAGAACCAAGGGTCAACTAGGGACACATAGCACAACCACAAGGAGGGCTCCCACTTGCTACAAGACAATCATGAGCAAGTAAAAAACCCATAATGCACATGAACTTCAGTTTCTGTCAGCCCAGTTTTTCTGTTTTGCAAGGCCCAAATGCCTAGGAAGATCACCTCCTCATGATTCGGCCCAGTTGACAAAGTTGTAGCCCTATGTCTTGTGGACCTGCACCAAAAATTTTAGAAAAAAATACCTTACCAATCAGCAGGTAATCACGTTTTCCCAACAGGTGTCCAGCAGCAACTTTCAGTCTACAACTCTTCAATCTTTCGCCATTTGCTTCCAAGCTCTTGTTTACAATACATATAAAGTAAAATACAACTAATCTACTTTGTATCTACTGTAAAATGCCCAAACATTGGCAAAACCAAAATTGAAATACATTACAAAAGTGCCGAAACAATGGCAAAACCCCAAAACAAAAAAATGCAACCAACAATCACAATCACAACGCACAAGTGGTCTAGGTTTTCATCGGCTTTGCATATGAACACATAATAATACATTCAAATAAATATTATTACATGGTGTTGGCTAACTCCATGGACAAACATGCATGTATTTGCCATGGATAACAAAATAAATAACAAGAAATAAATTGTTAGCCAACGAATCGAAGAAATAATTAACAAGAATTAAAACCCCGAATGGTACGCGTGACAAATGGCCAAAGACTCAAACCCCACTGATGTTAGGACCTTCTTAACACCATTTTACCACAGAAAAATAAGCCTCATGGGCTGATTTGAAATCGGGTTAAAAATCTTCCAAAAAACGCGTTTTTAGGCCATTTTACGGGTACCGATCAAGTAAACAAACAACGTATGCATAACAAATGGCCATAGGATCAAAAAGTACAGATCTTAAGACCATCTTAAGGTCGACATAATCATGATATATAAGCCCTAGGGGCTGTTTTAAAATGACACCTTTAAATCCATTAAAAAAAACATGTTTTTAACCATTTTTACGCATACATGATGATCATATGACAACATATGATGGCTCGTGATACCACTATAGGTGATGTAAACATGAATTAACAATTAATTAATATAAAACGCAGCGGATAAACATCACCATACAAGGATCCATAGTGCCATATGATCAATCAAATAAATAAACACATAATTTATACCTTTGTAGCGTGATCTGGGAGTCACCAACAAAACCAATGTGTCGACCACAATATGAAACCCAAGTGATCAAAATAGATCACCTCTATGATATGTCCACACTACACGTCCTTGATCACCACCCGATGCTAGTCTTTCAACCCGTAACCAATTAATCACCCTTGAATAAACAAGATGCAAGAGTGGAAAAGATCAAAAAGAAAAACCCTAGGTTTTCTTTCTTTTGTGCCGTACAAAAAGAGGAGAAGGGAGAGAGTGTATTTTTGTCAATTTGTTAATTGATCATTAGGAGTAATTCTAGCTAATTACAATTGACCAAATTCAAATCATAACTTTCCCTTGAAGCCTTCTCTAGGCCGGCCATGCTTAGGGCCCACAATGGGCTTGCCCGTTGTTGGACCAGTCCAAAAACACTAAGTCTAACTTAGTATTTAATGGCCCGTTATTGATCTTGAGTTACGTAGTCGTTTATATATTGTAAATACGATAAATACAATCTATAAAATGGTGTCTCTGTGTATAAGTGTGTGACCCCATAGGCTCACATATGTCTAGCCATATAATTAGTGATTATGACACGAGCATTCTCCAACACATACTACATACCCTCTCCTCTCTTCTCTTTAAAGAGCCTACACACAAGTCCTCTCTTACCATCAAAAACCCTCCTCCTTAAGGAATAAATAACCTGGACAATATTCAACCACATCACACCTTTTCCCTCCTCTACCAAGTGGCACTCTCCTCATTTTCTGTCAGCCCTTGTATCCTCACCATGTCCGCTTATGATAAAACAAAAACCCTAGTTTACCCTCTATAAGTAACAGCTGCAATTTCCACTTCATCTCACAACCAAACTCGACTCAACTAATAACCATACCAGTCGAACCACACCAAAACAACCCATACCTTTTCCCTTACTGATCAACAGCCAAAGTATAAGACCCTAGAAGCTTAGAGGAGGAGGAGAATAAATCGTGTTCCAGAAACCAACCAATTCAAGCCAAAAACCCTAACCGAACTCAATAACATAAGTAAGTATTCTAACCCTTTTAAATTCAATATTTACTTTATATATATTTCTAAAAACATCATTAAGTAACAACTAATAATAAACATAGTTAAAAACTACAAGTTTTCTTTTTGTTTTTCCTTGCCTGTTTGATCAGTAGGGTAACACACACCCAAAGTATTCGACTTGTTGTTAAAACAAATCAAAGATTGCTAAAACATGTTAAAATATATCACATGATATCATATCATACATAAAACCTTACTTAAAAACGTTTAAAATCACAAAAACCCGATCGGGTTTGTTCTCTGTGATTCTATCGAGTCAAAAACCACCTCACATGGCCAACTTTCGACCCAAAAATCAACCACCAAATGATCTTTGTAAAATCTGATTTTTGGTATATGTCTAGTTCACCCAGCTACCTTTATTTAGGAAAAAGAATCACGGAAAAAGGTTAAGTTTTCACCAAGATATCGGGTTCTAAATATGGCCATATATCGCTAAAAAGGGAAACTAAAATTCCAGATATTTCTTTTTCTGTTTTGCTCGACCAGCAGCCCTACTTTCAACCCTGTTTTCAACCCCTATGTGACCACTAAAAATTCTGCCCTTTCAATATGTAAAAGTTCATATAGTGAACTTAATTTAGAAAGAAAAATCATGTACAATGATCTAATGGTTTAAAAGTTATTTGTGTTCAAAAATCACCCCTCGCTAGCCTCAAAACCCTTTTTCCAGACTTTTATTAAAAACTGTTTTACTAGGTCGACTTTAGACATAGTTTTCGGGTATCAAATGATTTTCCTAAATAACGAAATTTATCATAATTAAAGATGACCTAACTAACTTGTTTTAGAAGAAAGAAACACATAAAATGGTTAAACGAGCTAAAAGTTATGGGTGTTTAAAGAGTGGTCTATCGCTAGCCTTAAAAAAACTTATTTTCCAGATTTAGTATATCATGTTTTGACTCAACGAATTTGAGTAAATATTTCGACCCTCAACTGACTTTCATAAATTACGAAATTTTGCCTATTTTAACATGGCCCAGCTAGCTTTAACTAGGAAAAGGAAACACATAAAATGATGGATCGAGTTAAAAGTTATGGGTCACCAAAGTTTGCCCCATCGCTAAGATTTAAAACCCATTTCCAGATTTTATTAAAAACATTTTCACTCACTCGACTTTAGTCTTATTTTTCGAATACCAAACGAATTTCATAAATTACGAAATTTGATACATTTTTAGACGGCCTAGCTACCTATACACAGGAACTGAGAACACGTAAAACGATTTATTTATCGCTAAGTTATTCAGTTTCAAAATCTAACTAAAGTCACTTATTTCATGTGTTTTATTTTCAACTAATTAGAGTTTAGGGGGCTGATTTTGTAAACATTATTTAATTAAGGGTCATTTCTGTCAACAACAAATAAAAAGGGGTGAAAGTGATATTTTTGAAACTTAAGGGTAGAAACTGTCATTTTCCAAAAGTTCAGGGTGTAAACTGTCATTTGACCAAACCTTAGGGATTAAAACATAACTTTTCGTAACTATTATTTTTATCATTTCTATTTTTATTTTCCGAACTAACATTAACGTAATATGTTTATTTTATTTACGAACGCAAACAAATAAACGAAAGATGAGCGAAAGATAACTTTAATGAACAAACAAACGAACATAAGAACGAAAGATGTAAACAATAGAACGAAACGAAATAAACATATAATCATCAGAAAAGATTACTAAATATTGACATAACAACCTAGGTTACTTGTCCGGAGACGTTTATCAACTTTCTGTCATTTTGTATTCCATCCAGACTGCTCAGGTGAGTTCATAGTCCCACTTTTTAATTACGTTTTTCTAAATATGTGGGGAGATACATGCTACTAAACCGAACACAAGTACTTTTCTGTATGCTTTCCTGATTTATATTGCATAAGTTTAACTGTTGCCTATTTAAAAGACCCTCTATCATGAACCATTAATCACTTTCGGGTGAGCGCGAATATAATGAATAGATCTATTGGATTGACAATCCCTTTGTGTTGCTGGATAAGTGACCCAATGCATTTTATTTGAAAACGTTTAATAAAGAGTTCAGGCAGACTCCTACTCGAGGGCATAATTGCTACATTTAATTATGTAGTAATTTACATCATAGCTTATAACTATGGTGTCCATCGTGTTAACACCTTGCGATTCATGAGACTTAGAGCAATATATAATAAACAGCGATATAACCGATTTACTTTCTATCTGGCTTGTGTTCAAACTGATTTAACGTTAAACGCTATGGATTCACTCAACCTTTGTGTTGACTTTTTAGCATGTTTATCTTAGGTAACTGGAAGTACAATTTGGCACAGAGTGGCGGTGGACTTTCTTTTAAAAGAGTGTCTGTTTTGTTATCATTCAAATGAATAATATATCATTTATTACGTATTTAGAAACCTTCTGCTGGGACCTCTACATGTAAACTCTGATTTTAATAAATGAATGATAACAAATTATTTAAAACGTCTCTTTTTGAGTCGTTTTCTATCATCATGACTGTGAACTGTGAAGTAGCACCCCAACTTATATTTCCGCTGCGAATATCAAAAACGGGGGTGTTACAGAGTGGTATCAGAGCTCATGGTTATAGAGAACCAAATGTTTTCAAACATTGGACTATAACCGATTTTCACAAAAACTTAACCCAAAAGTCCTCCGTGCCACAACGCCACTGAAACGTTACTTATATATGTTTATTTCTAATTATTTAACTACATAGTAAGATGTTTATAATCCCCGGATGGTTACAGAATCCTGCCTTCCCCTACCCATTCTATTCCTCTTATGTCGGACTCGGATATTGAAAAATATCACGACAGTACCGGACATCATGATATTACCTACATCCTCGTCACCACTACCACGTCCACTTTCCTACATATATACCGTCAGTTTCTACATCTTTATCACTACCTCCACCATCATCTATAAGTTTATATCCCTCATCTGCCCTATTTAAACTTAGTGAAGAAATTAGGATCATTATTACCCGATATCATGCTTTACCCCGATTTCCTACTTCCGACATCCCTACTCCGCCACGAGTATTTGAGGCGAGTGAAAGCTCAAGAACGACAACCGACTATTTCCACCCTGCTGACGTGATTAGAACAGAAAGAAGAACAGATTGAGACAACTTTAGGTCATCCCGACAAGCTGCCTCTAGAATGCACCGAGGGTATAAATATAGAGTTGAAGATTCAGAAGCCATGAAGCAGAAGATGGACGAGAATTGTGAGAAGGCAGAGAACCGTCATGAGCAGCTGAGACGAGAAATACCTATGACGAATTGAAGATGTTAGAAAAGAAGAAATGAAGAACTGACGACAGCTCAGACGAAGATCACTATTTTGGAGACAATAGTGGGAGACATGCAAAATAAATATTAAGAGTAAATATATATCCTCGTTAACATGATCGTCAAACTGAAAAGTTGACTCGAAAGAGGTTCTGGTAGCCACTAAAATCAGATTTATATCTACCAGCTTTTGTACTATATCTTGACCATGAGATATGTAGCATAAATATGACGCTTGTACTAATTTTGTTATATATAACCAAATTTGCAAGTTATTTATGACTATATGTGGTTTTGATTTTGTTGTATTTTGTTGTGTACGGTATCGGTTGACGTGGACCAGTGATGATCATCTTACCTACGCGTATGATAGTATTTGGACATGTTATGATCTTATGATTATCATAAGTTTTATCTTGATAATCTAACATGTACAAAATATAAACGTATGTTTTATTGTGGTTTTAATAGAAATATGTCTCGCACTTCCCCCGAACCACCCATGTCCCAAGCTGCTATCCAAAAGCTTGTTGCAGACAGTGTTGCTGCAGCCCTAGAGAGTCAAGCAGTAGAATTTGCTCGTACTGGAAGCACTAGCCGACCCAATGGAGAGAACGAGACAGTGACAGCTCGCAAGTGTACCTACAAAGACTTCATAAACTGTCAACCAACTTTCTTTAAGGGAACAGAAGGAGCTACTGAATTAGCTCGTTGGTTTGAACGTACGAAAATAGCGTTTGTGAGATGTGGGTGTACCAATGACTGCAAAGTTGCTTTTGCTACGGGGACTTTATTAGATGATGCCCTGTCTTGGTGGACTTCGACTACCCAGACTATGGGTGTTGAAGCAGCTCACCAACTGACTTGGGAAGATCTCAAGTAGAAGATGTTGAAGAAGTACTGCCCCCGTACTGAAATCAAGAAGCTGGAGGATGAATTCCACCAACTGGTTGTGAAAGGAACGGATCTCAAGGCATACAACAGGAGGTTTCAGGAGCTTGCTCTCCTATGTCCAACTATTGTGCCTGATCTGGAGAAGATGTTGGAGAAATATACGGAAGGACTACCTCAAAACATTGAGGGAAATGTGATTGCGTCAAAGCCTCAGTCATTGGAAGAGGTGATTACTATAGCTCAACAGTTAATGGATCGTGAAATCAAGCGAAGTTCTACTCAAGGAAGTGATGATCACAAGCGAAAGTTTGATGATAGAAGGACCACCCATCACTACAATGACTACCAACACGATCGTAACAATCACCACCACCAACAGAATCGCCGATAGGAGACTGCTAAAGCCTATACCACCACACCTGCTGAGAGGAGTGGTTATGTTGGAAGAAAACCGTCATGTAGTCAATGCATGTTACACCACTATGGTCCATGCACTGTTAAGTACACAAGGTGTCAGAGGATTGGACATCAAACCAAAGACTGTAGAGCAACAGGAGCCAACCTACAGCCGGTAACCGTAACTTGCTTCGGATGCGGTGAAAAGGGGCATTTCAAAAGCCGGTGCCCGAAGTCAAAAGACGACCAGAACAACGGTGCCCGCGGAAGAGCGTATGTGCTAGGAGATGGGAACGCACAGCCGAACCAAGACTAGTGCAGGAGAATGAGAACTCGTTAAAGATCCCGACAATGTCAAGGAATGGCATCCCTATTTCAACAAAAGAGAAATTCATGTTATAGCTAAATAAATCTTATCGTAGAACTTCCTAATCATATTTCCTATTGCACTCTACCTTAGTTGCGATGGTGTAACAACTATCCTTTCTACCGTATGAAGTCTTTATCTTGTAATATTTCAGTAATAATCACAATCTACGTTTCTATTTTATCTGACCTATTCATAGTCACTACACTGTCATCTCACTAGAAATTCGGTTAACATTAGTTTTAACTATTCCGTAAGAATTCCACTCGAACCCTAGAAATCCCCGACTTATCACTGTAGTATGAACAATAATTTTCTTATTGTTGTGAAAAATAATTATGTTGTTATTCTACAAAAACAAAACGTTGAACACCATCTAAAACTTTTGAAGAAAAATAAGTATCACCATACCTGAACCAAATATCACATCATTCGGTCCTTAGTTATGCATAGCCTGGCCAACTATGTATAATTTAGGAAGAATCATGTCATAAATGGAACAGTTATCTTTTCAGATTTTCTAATAACAATTTTCATTCAAAAGCAAAATTTTGAGACAAAACAAATTGTTCAAAACTAATTCCATTTGACCAACCACAATAGATGTCTACAATTACTACCCGTCGCCTCTAAGATAAGAAAAACCAAATACGGACAAGATACCCAAAACTTTTCCCTCACATTCCAACCAACATGGACTGAATCTCGGGACGAGATTCCCTTAACGGGGGGTGACTGTAACCACTGTGAAAATCCCACTTTAAGATAAGCTAGCACTCAGAATTATTACCCTTTTTCCACGTATAATTTTTTTTTATTTGATTGTATCTCCTATCTTATGTAACGTAACTCACATCCCTGATAAACGTGCCCCAACACAGACCTGCGTAACGAACCTAATATTTATTTCATAAACATCACTATATGGAAACATTACAAAATATCATTTACCATTTTACGATAAATCCTTAACGAACGTATAAACAAAACATTCATTATTTATATAAGAGTATCTAGGAAACCCTAAATTCATCACAACGCCAAATATGAACAACTAAACCTTAGAATATAAAAGTACAACCCGTCTGAGTTAATGTACAAGTCATCAAAGCACCAGAAACCCTAATTCTATTATAACTCCCGGTAAAACCCTAAATTCATAAATCTATGATTTCATGTGTTTATTTCACAAACCTTAATTTATTTATACAATATTTTTACAAAATATTAAGTTTACAAGTTATTTGAGCTAAAGTACAAGTCTCTTATGCATGAAATCATTTATTCATTAAATCTTTATAAAAACCCTATTTATATAATTTTTAAAGCACAATTTACAAACCAATCATGCATAAATTTTAAAGATTTATTTTTCTAAACTCCTTAAATATTTTTACAAGTTTTTAAACCCAATGTACAAGTGCCTAATGCACATAAACTAAAAATCCCATTTATTTACTTTTAAATATAGTAAAAATTAACATACAATTCTTATAACTTAATAAACTATTAAAACTATATTTTTCTTATATTATAAATTATTGTACAACTCTATTAAGCATATATTACAACTCTCTTAAGCCTAACTCATTTTCCTCTTTATTTTACATAAAATTTGATTTATATAAATATAAACAATCTTAAATATTTTTCTAAGTAACTAAACACATAAACTAAATTAACTACTCTCCCTAAACATAAAGTATAACATGTTAAACCATTTGTACAACACCCCAAAGCTCCATTCGACCCTTCCCTAAAATTTTGTTCGAACGCAACTACAACCATAACTAAATTTACTTCTAAATGTAACCCTCACCAAATACATTGTACCTAGCCATGAACACACTACATACCCTTAAGGAATAAATAACCTGGACAATATTCAGCCACATCACACCTTTTCCCTCCTCTACCAAGTGGCACTCTCCTCATTTTCTGTCAGCCCTTGTCTCCTCACCATGTCCCCTTATGATAACACAAAAACCCTAGTTTACCCTCTATAAGTAACAGCTGCAATTTCCACTTCATCTCACAACCAAACTCGACTCAACTAATAACCATACCAGTCGAACCACACCAAAACAACCCATACCTTTTCCCTTACTGATCAACAGCCAAAATATAAGACCCTATAAGCATAGAGGAGGAGGAGAATAAATCGTGTTCCAGAAACCAACCAATTCAAGCCAAAAACCCTAACCAAACTCAATAACAAAAGTAAGTATTCTAACCCTTTTAAATTCAGTATTTACTTTATATATATTTCTAAAAACATCATTAAGTAACAACTAATAATAAACATAGTTAAAAACTACAAGTTTTCTTTTTGTTTTTCCTTGCCTGTTTGATCAGTAGGCTAACACACACCCAAAGTATTCGACTTGTTGTTAAAACAAATCAAAGACTGCTAAAACATGTTAAAATATATAACATGATATCATATCATACATAAAACCTTACTTAAAAACGTTTAAAATCACAAAAACCCGATCGGGTTTGTTCTCTGTGATTCTATCGAGTCAAAAACCACTTCACATGGCCAACTTTCGACCCAAAAATCAACCACCAAACGATCTTTGTAAAATCTGATTTTTGGTATATGTCTAGTTCACCCAGCTACCTTTATTTAGGAAAAAGAATCACGGAAAAAGGTTAAGTTTTCACCAAGATATCGGGTTCTAAATATGGCCATATATCGCTAAAAAGGGAAACTAAAATTGATATTTCTTTTTCTGCTTTGCTCGACCAGCAGCCCTACTTTCAACCCAGTTTTCAACCCCTTTGTGACCACTAAAAATTCTGCCCTTTCAATATGTCAAGATTCATATAGTGAACTTAATTTAGAAAGAAAAATCATGTACAATGATCTAATGGTTTCAAAGTTATTTGTGTTCAAAAATCACCCCTCGCTAGCCTCAAAACCCTTTTTCCAGACTTTTATTAAAAACTGTTTTACAAGGTCGACTTTAGACATAGTTTTCGGGTATCAAATGATTTTCCTAAATAACTAAATTTATCATAATTAAAGATGACCTAACTAACTTGTTTTAGAAGAAAGAAACACATAAAATGATTAAACGAGCTAAAAGTTATGGGTGTTTAAAGAGTGGTCTATCGCTAGCCTTAAAAAAACTTATTTTCCAGATTTAGTATATCATGTTTTGACTTAACGAATTTGAGTAAATATTTCGACCCTCAACTGACTTTCATAAATTACGAAATTTTGCCTATTTTAACATGGCCCTGCTAGCTTTAACTAGGAAAAGGAAACACATAAAATGATGGATCGAGTTAAAAGTTATGGGTCACCAAAGTTTGCCCCATCGCTAAGATTTAAAACCCATTATTAAAAACATTTTCACTCACTCGACTTTAGTCTTATTTTTCGAATACCAAACGAATTTCATAAATTACGAAATTTGATACATTTTTAGACAGCCTAGCTACCTATACATAGGAACTGAGAACACGTAAAATGATTTATTTATCGCTAAGTTATTCAGTTTCAAAATCTAACTAAAGTCACTTATTTCATGTGTTTTATTTTCAACTAATTAGAGTTTAGGGGGCTGATTTTGTAAACATTATTTAATTAAGGGTCATTTCTGTCAACAACAAATAAAAAGGGGTGAAAGTGATATTTTTGAAACTTAAGGGTAGAAACTGTCATTTTCCAAAAGTTCAGGGTGTAAACTGTCATTTGACCAAACCTTAGGGATTAAAACATAACTTTTCGTAACTATTATTTTTATCATTTCTATTTTTATTTTCCGCACTAACATTAACGTAATATGTTTATTTTATTTACGAACGCAAACAAATAAACGAAAGATGAGCGAAAGATAACTTTAACAAACAAACAAACGAACATAAGAACGAAAGATGTAAACAATAGAACGAAACAAAATAAACATATAATCATCAGAAAAGATTACTAAATATTGACATAACAACCCAGGTTACTTGTCCGGAGACGTTTATCAACTTTCTGTCATTTTGTATTCCATCTAGACTGCTCAGGTGAGTTCATAGTCCCACTTTTTAATTACGTTTTTCTAAATATGTGGGGAGATACATACTACTAAACCGAACACAAGTACTTTTCCGTAATGTTTCCTGATTTATATTGCATAAGTTTAACTATTTCCTATTTAAAAGACCCTCTATCATGAACCATTAATCACTTTCGGGTGAGCGCGAATATAATGAATAGATCTATTGGATTGACAATCCCTTTGTGTTGCTGGATAAGTGACCCAATGCATTTTATTTGAAAACGTTTAATAAAGAGTTCAGGCAGACTCCTACTCGAGGGCATAATTGCTACATTTAATTATGTAGTAATTTACATCATAGCTTATAACTATGGTGTCCATCGTGTTAACGCCTTGCGATTCATGAGACTTAGAGCAATATATAATAAACAGCGATATAACCGATTTACTTTCTATCTGGCTTGTGTTCAAACTGATTTAACGTTAAACGCTATGGATTCACTTAACCTTTGTGTTGACTTTTTAGCATGTTTATCTCAGGTAACTGGAAGTACGATTTGGCACGGAGTGGCGGTGGACTTTCTTTTAAAAGAGTGTCCGTTTTGTTATCATTCAAATGAATAATATATCATTTATTACGTATTTAGAAACCTTCTTCTGGGATCTCTACATGTAAACTCTGATTTTAATAAATGAATGATAACAAATTATTTAAAACGTCTCTTTTTGAGTCATTTTCTATCATCATGACTGTGAACTGTGAAGTAGCACCCCAACTTATATTTCCGCTGCGAATATAAAAAATGGGGGTGTTACACTCACATAGTTGTGGATAGGTCAAGTGGTTGGATACTTTTGTACTTTTGATGTTGGGTATAAGGTATACACCGTTCTAAGTCACGAGTTTTTAGCACAAGTATAAGTTGAGGGATTCGTGTAATATACTTCATCAAGAGATCGTAGTACATGGTCATTTCTCCAGATGTGGTCACTAATATTAGCCGACATAATTGATAAGGGGGTCGGAAAAGAGTTAGGAAAAAGAGGAAAATAGTGAAAAAGGATTCTTATCAGCAGTTGATTCTCACGGGATATTTTTAAGCGTTGAAGTTTATGGTGCTTCACACATGATCATTTTCGTCAACACATGATCGTTTATAGTCTTTAGCATAATTGTTCAAAGTTTTTTAGTAAAGTTCAAAACGTTTCAAAATTGTGCTTAATACAAAATCAAGTATTTGGGCGAACTTCATGATGATTACGATAGATCGCAACCATCAGGGGGAAGAAGTAGTGTACGTGGTGACGTAGTGTATGTGTTTTGAGTTTATCGGGTCAATGAAAAAGGGCTATAGGCATATATACCATTGATGTTTCTGGTATATTCACGCCGGGTATCATTATTTTGGCTTCGTGATTTGGTTAGTGTGAAGTACTTGCATACGTGAGAAGATCTTGTTGATTTCTTGCATGTCACCCCAAAGAACATTCTGCACTTCATTGAGAACGGAAGAAATAGTATACCCGTAGAGGGATTTATCTAATATTTTAGACATTGGTCATATGGATTCGTGCCAAGTATGCAGGATACTTGTTGAGGGATTTATTGGGTCGATGAAGGATAGATTCGTGCAGCGTATTATTATTCAACTTTATTTATGTGCTTGAAAGTTTATCTCAATGAAGAAGACAGAGAAGCTTGCCAAGTGTACTACAGTATCTACAACAGTTTTCGCTACTATTCTATAGTTCAGTGGTGCATTCAAAGTCAAGATAGAAGACATGTACACAATAAGTTGTGAATCTACAGAATACGGTTGTCAGTTTGGGGGAAATCCGATTCAGAAACTTCGCCAAAAAGAAGAGTATGAAAAAGCTTCTAAAGACATGGTGTATGAATTGGGGGGAAGTTAATCCAGTTCATATTTGTTGTTCCCTTTACACGCTTAGAGATAACTACAAAGTTAATCTAAGTGTGTTATGACTGAGATTAATGTAATGATTAATTATAACTGATAAGTAAAACATAAATATAAAAACACAAAGTTTTTCAACGTTTAAATTCTTATTAGAAATCAATCAAATAATCTATTACCCAAGTGTTTTGCGGAACAAACACTTGGGATTGAATAGACAAGGTATGGTATGTCTCCTATCTAAACTCAAGCTATGCTTGAGTAGTAGCAATATCGACCCACTGAGCTATCTCAGGGATTGGTTACTCTTTGTAGGAGAAAAGGGGTTTTATGAAAGTCTAAGCTTTTAATGCACAAAACTTAACCCACTTTTCTCCATCTGTTGCTATTTATATACAAACATCAAAGAGTACTGAAGATTAAAATACAACAAGAATAAGAAAGCGTGTCTGACAACTACAACAGTATTTGTCCATTCCAAGAACCAATAGGAATGGGCCAAAAAGTCTTCGAGTGTCAGTTCTGACACTTCTTGACTTTTAGCCGCTTTAGGGATGGTTTGTTTCTGGCCCGATAAGACTTCTCCTTATCTCTTCAAACTCTTCCCGCTCAATCCCGCCTTTCTTTCAGGCTTTAGGTTCTTCAGTCTTCAGTCTTCAGTCTTCAATCACTTATTGTTGTTGAGGAGACTAGGGTTCAGTGAGTTCTTGTCCAACACTCACTGAACCCATTACCTTCTTCTTTATCACAAGTAACACTCAGGGAGTTCTGCCTCACTTGGTGGTGAGTCGTTCTTCTTAGACTCGTCCTGAGCATCTTGAAGGTAACTCACAAAGTGACTGTTCACTCAGTGACTTAAGTATGTTTTCGGTTGATTAACACTTAGCTTAATTTGTATTCAAATCTTGTTTTCAAGATGCTTGGGTACTGACGGACCCAACAATCTTTCCCTATTTGGATATAAATTATGCTTAAGTGTTTTGATCAGTTATGAGTGAGCTAATGACTTCTTCTCATACTGAATTGTGACAAATGGTAATTTTCACGTTGTTAATTAATATTAGATGAGTATTAATTATTTTTAAGCTAAGCATTTCTATGCGCATTTGCATGTTTCTGAGTATTTTTGAGCATTTTCGGGAGCTGTCCCAGCATACTGTAGCTTACAGTCACTGCAGAAAAGTTTATTTTTGGTCAGTAAAGTTAAATTATCACATTTCTGATAGTTACTGACAAGTATTATAATTAACTGAGAGCTTTCTCGCGTTTTTTTGAAAAATAACCGCACGCGCGTACCGACAGCACAGTACATATGGTAAAGGTCAAATAAATATGTTTTTGAGTCAGTAATAGCATTTTATTATATTTCTAACGAAAACGTGGTTAAAAACTTTATTTTACGTTATCGGGTCCAAAAACGTCAAACCGGGACTTTACGATAACTTTTTAACTCAAACTGACACACAATACACCAAAGCGGGATCAAAACTATTTTGCCCTCACCTCTAATAGGCCTAACCGGCCATACCAACACATAAAATCCCACATGGGACACTTGTCCATACCTATCTTAAATGAAATCTAGATTTTACTATTAATGGTTATACTTTTTAGATTTCTACACATTCTATCTTTAATACTACCCAAAATAAACTTGATCATTCTCTTATTATGGCTTCATTTTTACGCCAGCATACACACACATAAACATTCTTACTAAATTTTTCACTACAAGATTCAAGATCAAAGGTGTTTGCAAAGGTTTTTGGGTAATTTGGAGCTTGTCTTGGGTAAATTTGGTGAAGCTTTGGGTGTCTCTAGTCCTCCTAGCCACGTTAACTTCACAAGGATTGTAAGAATTCATAAAACTTTTCTAAACTTGTTAATCTCTTGTCCATTTGGTGTATAATGATGTTTAAAAGTGTTAAATGTATATGTTTTGATAGTATCATTAAAGCTAGAGTTTGACCATGTATATGTTGTGCTCGACTTTTTGTGAAGTATATGAATTAATTTGTAGATTTCTTGCTTGTGTGGTAAATTTTGTTACATATGGTGCTAGTTTGAGGATACAAACACTAGTTATGGTTTTTACACTAATTTAAGCACCATAATGATTTTTATGAGCTATATATGGTTCGGCCATGAAGAAAAATAAAAGATTATTGGGGTTTTGAAAAACATAAAATTTTGGCTCAAATGGTGAAAAGGTGGAAAAATATAGTGAAGTGCTTATTTAGTTTGGCTTATTTAATAAGTTATAAGTTACTAAAAATAACTAGTAAAAAGGTAAAAATAAGTTGAGATACATAAAATGGGTCGAATGAACAGTAACTTGGTCAAGATTGACTTTTTGACTAAAGAGCTTATTTATAAGAGCTTATTGATAAGTAAAAAGTATGTTTGGTAACTAAAAATAACTAATAAGTACCAAATAAATACAAATTGGACTAAATGGCTTTTTGGGCCAAAAAGCCCATGATTTTACTGTTGGGCTGAAACCCATGGACATTTTTGATGTTTTGACTTTTTGACCAAACGAATGTATTGAACGAGTAAAATGATTTTTAGTAACGCGTCGATATATACGTTATAACTAAAAATGTGTTTTGGGTCAAAAAAATGGTAATTGGGCTTATTTAAGAGTTTTGGCCCAGTTAACAAATAAAAATGATAAATTTGATTTTTGGAATATTTTCCGACTCGCTGAAGTTATAAATGTTTAATGAAACGATAAATATAACGATAACTATTTTTGGACTTGTTTTGAGACGTTTAGTCTCCGAAAGGGTAAAAATTGACATTTTTACTAAATTGATATTGAGATTGACTTTATTGACTTTTTGACAAAAATATTGACTTTACGTCAAAACCAAATGTTATTACTTAAAAGTTAAGATAACGAACAATATAACTACGAATATATATTCACGACACTTGACATATGTCACTAAAAGTATTTTGCACTTATAACTAATTAGCGAAGTAATTGAGTAAAGTTTGCAACACGTGAGATAAATGGAAACGTTGTATAAACGAATGGGTCATGCCCAAATTTTCTAAAAATCCAACACTTAGAGTATTTTGAGAAAATCCACAACTTATGAATACTTTATGGAATTACTTAACAAAACTTGTTTTCTTATAATGAAAATAATAAACGATGTTTCTAAACATAATGATTTTCACTAACTATATTTTATTAACCAATCTTCAAAACGTATTTAATTAATCTTCATAATTAAATATATGAGAAATAAATTTATAAAGTATATATGTATATATATATAACGGTTGCACGTTAAGTTGCGAATACTAGCACGGATGTTCCGTTACGTATTCCCACCATGCACTTTCACCATGAGCTACCCTCAAAGAGTTGTAAAAATAAATCGTTTCGAAATATACTTTACCACACAGCAAGCAAGAAATACACGAGCACAGGTCAAACGTAAAACTTTTCAAATAAAATAAAGACACTTGAGACACGAACGTTTTGCTAAGACTTACCGTACTAATTTAGGGTGCTGATCGGCGCGGTTGCATTATTTTGATTGATTGCTGAATTGCTGTATTTGAAAGGTGAGTTTATAGCCCCACATTTTATACGATTTTTGATTTATAAGCTTGGGGTGAGAAACATGCAAAATTGTTTTCATGGACCAGAAATGAAATTGCTTTTAAGATCACACTAGTATGCAGAAACCTAAGTTTGTTGAATCCCATTTTGTGCCCACTATCATCTGCCGTTAATTCCTGTTGGGAAGCCGTTTGTTATAAATAGATCTATTGGGAGTGACGTCCCCGTTCGGTTGGCTCGGCATAGCCAAGGCGAACGTATACCAAGTCGGGTTTTTGGCCGAGTGTCTAGGGATTAACACTCGCGGGCAACCTTTATTATTTTGCTAACGCTAGTCGTGCTGCATTGTCTTAGTTTCGGTAGGATGAGGCTTAGTGTTTGCATAACGGATAGTGTGTATCTGCGGAATTGTTTTTATGATATTGCTATTGGCCCATATGTGCTATTTACTTAAACCTATGAACTCACCAGCGTTAGCTGACTTTTAGCATGTTTTTCTCAGGAAACTGAGGTGCGTTTAGCCGGGTGCAGGGCATGGCGTCGGTCACAATAAATGATGGAAATGTTTTTAATACGTTTACTCTGACAACTGGACCTTTTGTTTAAATGGGCTTCATTTTCATCTGAAATGGTTTTTATGTATCGCTACATGACTTGACTTATGTAATATATTTTAAAACGGATTTTTAATCCGTTCACTATATCTTGTGTGATGATTATCCATTCAGTAACGCCCCAAACTGTATGCTTCCACGAATATTGTGATTTTGTGGGTGTTACATGAATATACTAGAAAGCTATTAAGGACACTGAATTAACAAAACATGGGCCATCATTTTATTAATTTTATTACAGAGTCCTAACAGATTACAAAGTAAGTAAAAGATAGTGGTGATGTTGCAGATTCATCAGTTGAATTTGTAACAGAGGGCTTCAAGCTTTGGTCTCTTAGATTCCAGCTCATGTTGGTCAGGATGTTCTTGTATCTTGGTTCTCAGGTCATGATAGAACCTCACATTTTCAGGAATCTGTATTGGGGAGGCCATCATGAGGAAACCAAGCATAGTTTTAATTCCTGCCTTATCAATGTCGTTCCATCTTTGGAAGGCTGGGTCACCAAATGCATCAGTGAAGAGGAGACCTCTCTCAGGTTGTTCAATGACTATGTTGTTCACAAATCTAACTCTTTCAGGGACGGATCTGTTGCATTCAAGGCCAAGAACTTTGATCACAGGCTCAGATTCAATTTTCTTCCTCTTTCTAGAAGACTGAGAGGGAGCAGGCTTGATGTGTCGGGTTCGTGCAAGTTTTAAATTTATAAGGGAGAATTACCGAATCTAAGAACAACACATACGAGCAAGTATACTCGTCCGTTGTAGCAAGATTTTTATGGTAAGTCGGGATCGTTCGCAGGGATTTGTGTAGTGAATCGAATTGTAAGTTAAAAGCAAATTTCTCAAACAAGCAATAATGATAATATGAAAATTCAGATGGTTAAAAACTACACTTTCTTATACTAGTGTACTACAATTGACTAATATGATTGTAATAACTTTGGATAACATGTTTGTTATGATAATTATTTTGGTGACTATTCTATTGTTTCTACAAATTAAACCTTCGTCAAGATCTTAGTTTATAAAAACAAGCATTACGCTTAACCAATCAATTCAAGATCAATTCAAGGTTCATAAGTTGGTGTACCTTAAACACAAAAACAATCTTTTGTTTTATCAAACAAGCTTAAGAAATGGTCAATACAAAAGGTAACCGATTATAGACAAAAGGTCACAATTGATGGTAAACTATTAATCTCTCGACCCTTGAAATGGTTTACAATCAATCCGTTTTGATAGACAAAAGCATTTTCATTACAATCATGATTAAGTTTCTTTGTTTAATCAAGAATAGTGGATGACAAAAATCATTCATAGAAAAATGATTATAACTAGTTGAATAACAATAGTTCTCTCGACCCTTAAAATTACTAGCAACTAGTTAAACTTGACCAACAAATGTCACTATGAAACTTGATCACAATTGATTCTTAGAATCGACTTGAAATTGAATTAAAACATGTTATCACAATCATATGCCAATCAATAGGTAATACACATCATCTAAGCAAGTGCACAAAGCCACTAGCCACTCATAGCAAACATAAGCATAATCTTAAAACCTTGAACATTAAAAACCATGATTAAGAGTCTTACAATGATTGAAAATAAGATTACAAGTGAAAAGGCAATGATTCTCACAAGAAATGAAATGAGCTTCGACTCTCTTCTGCTCCTGGACTTTTTTGTACGAAATTAAGAGTATGTGATGAGTGGTTGATGGATTATACTTCTCTTTTTTCTCTCCTCTTTGGATGTGTACTAAATACTCATCAAATGGTCCAAAGGAAAATGATCTTTTCTGGTGGCTTGGTTCAATTTCCTGTAATCAATACATACTCGCCATCCTATGACAGTTCTAGTAGGAACTAATTCATTCCGTTCATTGGTCACAACAGTCATTCCTCCTTTTTTCGGAACACAGTGAACAGTACTCACCCAAGGACTATCCTCGATGGGGTAAATAATATCGGCATCAAGATGTTTGATGATTTCTTTTTTAACAACTTCTTTCATGTTGGGGTTGAGTCGACGTTGTCTTTCTACAACTGGTTTGGCATCTTCTTCGAAATTGATTTTGTGCTTGCAAAAATTAGGACTGATTCCTGGGATATCAGAAGTTTTCCACGCAAAAGCTCTTTTATGCTTCTTGAGAACGGAAATGAGGCATTCTTTCTCATAATCATTGAGCAACGAAGATATGACTACTGGAAGTAGCGAATTATCTTCCAGGTAAGCATACTCAAGATTTTCCAGAAGTGGTTTCAGCTCAAGATCAGTTGGTGATTCTTGACGTGATGTTTTGATCTTCATTTGATCATTAAGATCGATTTCCTCAAAATCTTCTTCTATTTCTCCTTCTTCAACTTCTGTTTCTTCTTCTTCTTCAAACTTGACTTCCATAAAATCAGCGAATTCCTTATCAAAGTTTGTTTCACTAATTTTCTCTGAAGTAGTCATGTATGGATCCGAATTTTCAAGTAATGCATCCAATTCTTCCTCAGTGACTTCATTAATTACATCAATGTTGAAACAAGTTTCATAACTGGAATATGGATATTGCATTGCTTTATCGATTAAAAAGGTGATTCTATCATCTCCTACTCCAAGATTCAGTTCTTTTCCTTTTACTTTGATGATCGCATCAGCGGTGTTTAGGAAAGGTCTTCCTAAAATAATGGGTACTCTACTATCTTCCTCCATTTCTAAGATCACAAAATCCACGGGAAAAATGAATTTACCAACTTGGACAAGCATATTCTCAGCAATACCAACAGGATATTGATACGTATGATTAGCTAATTGAATACTCATCCTTGTGAGTTTCAAGGTATTGATGGAAAGTTTCGAATACAGAGAATAGGGCATCAAATTGATACTTGCACCTAAATCGGCTAAAGCATCGCATGTGATGTTGTTTCCTAATATGCATGGAATCAGAAAACTTCCGGGATCTTCGAGTTTCGGTGGAATTTTGTTTTGAACAATGGCTGAACATTCTTCATTGAGAAAAGTAGCAGATATTTGCTCCAACTTGTTCTTGTTATTAAGAAGTTCCTTCAAAAATTTCCCATAATTGGGCATTCCGGCTAGAACATCAATGAGGGGTACATTGAGTCTAACTTCTTTGATTATTTCAACAAACTTCTTATAACGCTCCTCCATTCTTTCTTTCTTAAGGCTCTGAGGATATGGAATTTTTGGAGTATAAGCCTTAACTGGTGGTTTGGGTTTAGGTGGTGTTTTTGGGGTATTTTCCTTCTTTGCTTCATCATCTTCATCCTCACTATCATAATCGATGATCGTGGTATTGTTTGGGTTGGGTGGTGTATCATAAGAAAGGCCACCTCTTGTGAATACAGCATTGATATGCTCATTTCTGGTCTGTGGTGGACGATAAGTTTTATCGTTCGATCCAGATGATGTTGGCTTAGGGTTTGTTTGGGTGTTACTTGGCAACGAACCTGATGGTCGGGAAGAAATTTGATCAGAGAGTCTACCAAATTTATTTTCAAGATCTTGAATAGATGCTTGATGATTTTTCTGACCTTGCTCAACTTTGGTTTTGAGATTGAAAAATTGATTCTTGACAAACTCGTTGGTTGATTTCTGAGCTGTGACGAATTCTCTCATCATTTTTTCAAAATTGGTTTCTTCAGGTTTTTTGTCAGAGTTTTGTGTGGTTTGGTTGTCTACTCTTGGTTGAGAATCACGGTTGTTATCCCGTTGTTGACGATCTTGCCAACTAACAGAATTTCGTCCGTAATAATTTCCACGATATCCGCCTCCACGGTATCCTCCTTGGACATAATTGGCTTCTCCTTCTTTGGGTTGATCCATTGGTTGATCGTCGCATTTTGAAGACGGGTGATTACCTCCACAGTTGTTACAACCATCTCGCATTTCTTTCATCTCTCCTTTAAGATCTTTGTATTGCGAATCGATTCTGGAAACCAAGGTTTCCATTTTCTCCATGAGTTTAGATGAATCGGAACTTTCGACAAAAGCAACGGTTTTTCTTAAAGGTTTGGTTTTGGCATCTTTCGACCAGTCGAGTTTGAGAAGAACTCGGTCTTCAAGCAATTGGTATGCCTGGTTAGGGGTCTTATAAAGAAAAATTCCTCCAGCATCAAGAATTCCTTGAGATGCTTCATCAAGTCCATGGTAGAAGATTTGGATAATGGCTCCTCGTCCTAAACCATGTCCATGACAACTTCGAAGTAGATCTTTCATACGAAGCCAGGCTTCGACGATCGATTCGTTAGCGTTTTGTGTGAAAGCACGAATTTCTCCCATGAGTCGGTCAAACATGGCAGGTGGAAAGAATCGGCTTACAAAAGCTTGCCTCATCTCCTCCCAAGTATTGATGATTCCGGGTGTTAATTCGTTATACCACACTTTTGCATCTCCAGCAAGTGATGACGGGAAAAGTTTGAGTTTAATGGCATCCACATTGGTGTCGCCATATCGGAACATGCCACAGATTTCAATGAATTCGGCAATGTGTTTGTGAGGATCGGCCCTTGAACGGCCATCGAATTGACGGTCTTTGATCATAGAAAGATGGTGACCTTTCACAGTGAAATTGTCACCTAGGTTGACAGCAACAATAGCAGCTCCAGGAGTGGGTGCTACGGCTCGGCTGGCTTCCCACATGGGTCTATCGTCAGCCATGGGAAAAAGTTGATCAGTGAATGGATTATAAACGACTTTGGCTTCAAAAATGTTTTCAAACGGTGGGTTTGGTACTCTCGGTATACGGTTGGCTAATGGAACAAATGGTTTTCTTTTCTTTCTTTGTCTTCGGACTAAACGTTCGGGATCTGAAAATGGTGAAATTGGTTCTATTCCAGTTGATTGAGTGTTCATACAATTCCCCAGAGAATCAAGGCAATGTCTAAACAAACAAGCGAAGAACAAAATCAATTTAAACAAACAGTACTGACCAACCGATCGGATAGAAGTGTCTACCGATCGGATGATGCTCTCGGTAAAATTGGGTTTGAAGGATCCGATCGGATAGAAGTGCCTACCGATCGGATAGATCTCTCAGTAAAATGAAAAACTGGGCAACCGAACAGATGGATGTGAAACCGATCGGTTTCTCAGCTCAGTAAAACCTTTTTTTTTTTTTTTTTTTTTAAAGAAAACTAACTAGGTGAGAAATGGACTAAAACTTACAGAAACACAATCAAAATACCCGGCAGCGGTGCCAAAAACTTGATGTGTCGGGTTCGTGCAAGTTTTAAATTTATAAGGGAGAATTACCGAATCTAAGAACAACACATACGAGCAAGTATACTCGTCCGTTGTAGCAAGATTTTTATGGTAAGTCGGGATCGTTCGCAGGGATTTGTGTAGTGAATCGAATTGTAAGTTAAAAGCAAATTTCTCAAACAAGCAATAATGATAATATGAAAATTCAGATGGTTAAAAACTACACTTGCTTAGACTAGTGTACTACAATTGACTAATATGATTGTAATAACTTTGGATAACATGTTGGTTATGATAATTAGTTTGGTGACTATTCTATTGTTTCTACAAATTAAACCTTCGTCAAGATCTTAGTTTATAAAAACAAGCATTACGCTTAACCAATCAATTCAAGATCAATTCAAGGTTCATAAGTTGGTGTACCTTAAACACAAAAACAATCTTTTGTTTTATCAAACAAGCTTAAGAAATGGTCAATACAAAAGGTAACCGATTATAGACAAAAGGTCACAATTGATGGTAAACTATTAATCTCTCGACCCTTGAAATGGTTTACAATCAATCCGTTTTGATAGACAAAAGCATTTTCATTACAATCACGATTAAGTTTCTTTGTTTAATCAAGAATAGTGGATGACAACAATCATTCATAGACAAATGATTATAACTAGTTGAATAACAATAGTTCTCTCGACCCTTAAAATTACTAGCAACTAGTTAAACTTGACCAACAAATGTCACTATGAAACTTGATCACAATTGGTTCTTAGAATCGACTTGAAATTGAATTAAAACATGTTATCACAATCATATGCCAATCAATAGGTAATACACATCATCTAAGCAAGTGCACAAAGGCACTAGCCACTCATAGCAAACATAAGCATAATCTTAAAACCTTGAACATTAAAAACCATGATTAAGAGTCTTACAATGATTGAAAATAAGATTACAAGTGAAAAGGCAATGATTCTCACAAGAAATGAAATGAGATTCGACTCTCTTCTGCTCCTGGACTTTTTTGGACGAAATTAAGAGTATGTGATGAGTGGTTGATGGATTCTACTTCTCTTTTTTCTCTCCTCTTTGGATGTGTACTAAATACTCATTAAATGGTCCAATTAATACTCCAACCAAGGGTCTTGGTTCATTAATTCTTCTCTTGTCCTCCAAGTAGTGTTAATTAGACAATAATTATGATTAGAAGGTCCTAGAACCGGATGTATAGCAATCACAAGACTTAATGATGAAGATTTGGAAATCAAACGACATCCAACCGATCGGTATTTCATCCAACCGATCGGTTGGTCTTCAAAGCTAACCTCCATCCGAATCGGATGCAGGCTGCATCCGATTGGATGGAGCTTCCGGATTTACTCTTTTTGGACTTTTGCCGTTTAACTTGTTTCTTGTTCGTAGCTCTTGGTTCTTTGATCTTTCCCTTCATCTTTAAACTCATTAACTTGACTACATGGACTTTTACTCTTCTAAGTACCTTTTGGTGCGGGACTTGCCACAAGAATCTTCATGAAATCGTAAATATTTCCTTCTTCCTCGCTTTTGCATCATTTTCATCCTTTTTCCTGTTTTTGGCTACATATACTTCGCAAACACACTTTGGTACGATTAAGTAACAAAAGCATATAAATATAACCACAAAACACATATAAAAACACAAATAACGCTACTAAAAATATGTTAGATTTAAGCGTTTTCAAGGCTGATTGACCGAAGCTGGGAGAAGAGAGGGAATATCAAGTTCATCAGGTGTTTTTGTCAGTTTGTCATATCTTTGCCTCAAGGATTTCATCAGGTCTTTGACAACCATGTTTTGCTTTTTCACTATGATTGGACCCAATTCATCCAATTCCGTGATCCCAAAGTCAGAGAATGTAAAGGGATCATGAACCTCAAAGTGTCTCTTGTCTGGACCTCTGAAGACACTAATGACAGCAGGATTGGTATTTTGATGAATCTTGACATTAGTGATTGGTTCTGGTCGCAATCTGCTTGTCATAACCCACTGGTACCTCTCAATTTTCTTTTTCCTTAGCTCTGTAGCCTTTTTCAATTTTTCATCCCTTTTCTGCCTGAGAGCAATCATCTCAGCATCCTGAGCTTTCATAAAGCTCTCACCACCTTTTCTTCCAGCAAGGGCTTGTAGTTTTATTCCAAACTTTTCAGCCTCTTCATTGACAACCTGGATGAGAGAAGGCTTGTTCAGCATTTCTTCTTCAGCTGTTTTCTTTAACAACTCTTCCTTCTCCATATGAGCCTGAATTTCAGCCTCAGTGAGATGATACAACACTCCATTAATTTCATAAAGGACCTTGACTGGTTCATTAGGGTCAGGCCTTATAACCAAGGAAGCAGGCACCAATTTTGGTGTAGATTCAAGCTCTGTTGTTGTGAAAATGCCTTTGCCTTTATCTTAGTGAGTTGATGATGGGGTTGTTTCAGGAGCTTTGTCTGAGGAGATGGGAGCTGTCGGAGTTGGTGGTATCTCCCCCTCTGTGTGAGAAGGAGGTTGTTGACTGGATAATACTTCAGTGACTTTCTCCCACTCAACTGTTGCTGGAGCCATCGTGAGAGCAAGAGTTGGAGTACATACTGAAGTTGAGGGAGCAGCATGACCTTTAAAAGTCTGATAGATCTCAGTCATCATGGTTTTGATGTCGGAGGTGTCTTGCTGAAGAGTGGTCACCTTGGCTTCAAGAGATGCCTGAGAAGTCTCTATAGCGGTCAGGAAAAGAGTTTGATTCACTGGTTTTCCAGTAAGGTCAAGACCAAGGTTGTTTGGGGGTACCATGGGAGTTTTGACTGAGGCACAGTCACTGAGCTCATACTTCTTCAGTAGGCTTCTGATATACTTCTCTTGATTGATAGAGGTTCCTTTATCAGTCTGCTTGATTTGCAGTCCAAGGAAATAAGTCAGTTCTCCCATCATGCTCATTTCAAATTTCTTTGCCATCAGTTTCTCAAACTGTTTACAAAGTTTATAACTTATTGAGCCAAAGATGATGTCATCAACATAAACTTGTACAAGTATGACATCATTATTTGTCCTTTAGATAAACAATGTGTTCTCTATCTTGCCTCTGACAAATTTGTTTTGGATCAGAAAGGCTGAGAGAGTTTCATACCATGGCCTGGGTGCTTGTTTCATTCCATAAAGGGCTTTGTTAAGCTTGCAGACATAGTCAGGAAACTCACTACTTTCAAATCCAGGGGGTTGTTGAACATAAACTTCTTCTTTCAGTGAGTCATTTAAAAATGCACTTTTAACATCCATTTGGTACACTCTGAAGTTCATGTAGGTTGCAAATGCAAGGAAGATCCTGATGGCTTCCATCCTTGCCACTAATGCAAATGTTTCTTCATAGTCAATGCCTTCTTGTTGATTATAGCCTTTGGCTACAAGTCTGGCTTTGTTTTTAATGACTATGTCATTTTCATCAGATTTGGTTTTGAACACCCACTACATGCCAATGACTGAAACATCTTCAGGACATTTGACCAAGGTCGTTACCTTGTTTCTGTCAAATTGTTCCAATTCATCATGCATGGCATGAACCCAACTTGGATGTGTAAGTGCTTCTTTGACACTTTTGGGTTCAATTGTGGAGATGAAATCCACAAATAGGCATTCATTGGCAGAGGCTGCTCTTAATTATGCAGCCATGCTTCTAGTGAGCATGCCTTCAGTGGGCTCTTCAATTATATTGACAAGTTCTATATCCTGAGACCTAGTCCAACTGTCCTGAGGTCTAGGAAACTGATTAGAACTTGAGGAGGCCTGATTGGTGGGATCAGGTGCAGACACATGATGATTTTCAGTATCTTGAGTGTCTGATTGGGTTAACTGATCACTGAGATTGTTTGGTTCCTGAGCACTGTGTTCAGACTGATAGATTGTATCAGTACTTCTTTGTGCTTCAACAAACTCGGTGATGGTTGGGTAAGGAAGGTTGTGAGGGATGATGTAGTAGGAGATGTCAGCATTTGCCTAGTACTGAGTGGAAGGGTCATTGTCAGGATGATGTTCATCAGTAGGGTATCTTGATAAATCAACAATTCCTATTTCTTCCACTGGGGTGTTAGAGACACTGATTGCATCAGTGCTCTCATCAAAGGTAACATGCAACGTTTTCTCAGTTTGCTGTCTCCTTTTGTTGAACACCCTGAAGGCCTTTGAGACAAGTGAGTATCCAAGGAAGTATCCATCATCAGCTTTGGCATCAAATTTCCCTAAGTGATCCTTGTTATTTTGAATAAACACAGGACACCCAAAGACATGAAAGTAGCTGATGTCAGGGATCCTTCCCTTGAATAACTCATAAGGGGTTTTTCTATGTCTCATGACAATGATGGATCTGTTTTGTGTATAACAGGTAGTTTTGACTGCTTCAGTCCAAAAGTGTTTGGATAGGACTGATCCATTTAGCATTGTCCTGGCAGCTTCAATGAGTGTTCTATTCTTCCTTTCAGCAACACCATTTTGTTCAGGTATGTAAGGAGAGGAAATTTTTTGGGAAATTCCTTTCTCATCACAGAAATATTCAAGTTCATAGTTTTTGAACTCTGTTCCATTGTCAGTCCTAATCTGTTTGACTTTAACGTCATTTTGATTTTCAATGTTCTTGACAAAGGACATGATTGTTTCAGCTGCCTGACTCTTTTTTATTAGGAAGTAAACCCAAGTATATCTTGAGTATTCATCCACAATGACCAGAGTATACTTCTCATGGTTAATGGATCTAGGACTGATGGGCCCAAAGAGATCCATATGGAGAAGATGAAGGCAGTTCCTGATGGAAAAGTTTGTTTTGGTTTTAAATGATGCTCTATGATGTTTACCTTTTTCACAGGAAGAGCATGGTTTATCCTTTGAAAACACAAGAGATGGTAAACCAAATTAATATCATAGTGTCTTGGTCCTATAACCATGCCATGCCATAAAAATTGTTTAACAAAAGTATTAAATTTACATTGTTAAATTCTTGTGCGGAAATTGGCCCATAAAAATAAGTAAAACGGTCCCCAAATTAATATCAGAGTGTCTTGGTCCTATAACCATGTCATGCCATGCCAAAAGCCTCCAAATGTGAGCTAACACTTTAAGAACCTAAAAATACATGCTAAAACGGGTCAACACGAGGTTGGTGAGTTCATAGAATTTAGTGTAAAATGTAAAGCATTTGAATAAAGGTTTCCCAGCAAAGGCATTGTAAATCCACTCAGTCCCAAACCCCGCCCATACAAGACTTGCAACCTGTGTGTTTACAACCAACTGCCCAATAAGATTTGATTTAAGTGAACGTCAAATGATATATGGACCACAAAAATTGAAAGATCAATATATTCGAAATATATATAGAGTTATTGACAACTAAATTTCATGACACCGAAGCCTTAAGATTCAAGTTTGGGCATACTTTTGACATAATAGTCAAGTGGGGAAACCACAGTCCGTTTGACATATCAGTCAAGTGGGGAAACCACAGTACGTTTGACTTATCAGTCAAGTGGGGAAACCACAGTACGTTTGACATATCAGTCAAGTGGGGAAACCACAGTACGTTTGACATATCAGTCAAGTGGGGAAACCACCCGGACACCCAAAGTTTCTGGTAGATGTCCACCTAGGACATCCAGGGTTCCTCAAATAATTATGCGTCCGTTTGACTTAACAGTCAGGTGGGGAACACCACCCGAACGGGGAGTTCAATCCCAATAAATATATTCACAACATTCGCGCTTAACGGGTCATAACGTAGGCAATTAATAGTTTAGTGCACTGGTATCCATAAGAAAACAATCAGGTGTGTAACAAGTAACACATAATACTTTCAAGTAACAAATCAAGGGTTTCAACTAATTAGTAAAGCTTGGGAAAACAATTCACGTTTCGAGTAAAACAAGCATGGAGTTTAAATATAAACGAGCATGTATTCTCCCCCAAAACAGTTACAAAACAAGTAAAAGTAGGGGCCATGAAACTCACCTAATGCAATAGCTACAATGACAAAAGTAGATACATTGAAATGAGGCACGATCTCTAACCGCAACCTAATAGGAATGATAGGATCTAATGTAAGCAATGAAATGATGCTACACATGCAAATACGTATGTTATCGATACCACTCGTGAAATTTTGGAAATAACGTTTATCGTCGAAAAATATATTTTTGACGTCTTGTTAAGTTATAAAACACTTTTCTTTTAAATATGCTGAAACGATACTCCACGATCCTCGTTTGGTAGTTTATCGGCAAATAGAGTGTTTTCGTCGTAGTTTACTATTTTTCTCAACTTGTGAAAATATGCCCAAATGGCCTCGCAAAACTAGTCGCGAAATACTGTACGTTAAGTGTTAGGAAATGAGCTCGACGTTTTTGAGAACCTTGTAACAATATCTTAAACTTGTATTATTTAACTTTTGTCCATACGCGTCTCGATCGATAAGAAAAATGGCTCTCAACATGGTGTATTGCAAAAACAGTTTTTATACTTAGAAATATTTTCATATTAAAAGCTGATGGAAATATATAGAGTTCATCGGGTTTCAAACGGGTTTCAAACGCGTGTATCTTGGTCGTTATAAGCTCGTTTTCTACGTTATTTATATCCACGGCTTCGTATTACAGTGAACAAATATATTTTTGATATGTCGGCTTGTCTAGATCGCTTCCAACACCTCGTTTTACCCGTTGAAATTCGTGCAACAGCACGCTATTTTTCAGAAAAATAGTTTTCGTCGCTAAAATTGAAATTAACGTATCTTTCTCGTCGTAAGCTCGTTTTTGCTCATTCCAACGCCCACGGTTTCATTTTTGAAAGCATTTTCTAAATATTTAAGCCAAAATAGTCCAATGTTTACTGAGTTTTCCAGATTTCATGAAAATGGACAGAACCTTTTCTATTGTTTGTAAAAATCACTTTTCTAGTTCAAGACTTGTTTGTATCACTTCCAATCAACACCACAACTAGTCTAAGCCTACCATACACCTTCTTAAGGTGTCATGGGTTCCTAATCTTCACCAAAAATAGTGGATCTCATGAGGTTACTAATAAAACTTATAGATCTATCTTTAGAAAGCATATATGTATAAAGTGGTGTATATATAACATATGTATATTGCATGATTAGTTACTAGAACTTGAAAATAGATTAAATGATAGTATAAAAGATTAGAACATTTATGTAGATACTTACTTAAAGATTTGATGAGTTTTTGTAGAGACCAAGAAACACGTTTGGAGGTGGAGGAAACATGATAAACACGAACATAAGATTAAACTTTTAACATTCGGTTTATTGACTGGCGGGGTGTGTATGTATTCTAGAGAGAGAAGTCTAGAACACACACACACCCCTTTGATACAAATGAATCCTCAACCCTCCTAGTATTGACATAGGAGGGTATTTATTACAAGCTACAAGTTCTAACTTAGCACAAATGTCTAAACTAGTCCTTGTACTTTAAATGCTATTGCAATTCCACATATGACAAAACTTTAAAGCTAACAATCTCTCCCCAAAGTGAAGTCATATGGGAATTGCTTACAATGTTCCCTACAAGTAAAATATAAACAGTAAGTACAGAGAATAATCTTCAAACTTCATTACTTCGTTCAGCTTGCAGAATCTTCTCAGCTTTTATTTCTTCACTTGCAGACGAACCATGTGAGCAAATCTAATTAGGGTTTAATATAGAGTGCCCTGAGTGCTCTCCCCGTGCTCTCCCCTAATTAGTGCTCTCCCCCAAACTGACAACCTCATATTTTGAATGCCCTGAGTGCCCTGCAGTTCGGGGGAATATGGTATCAACATCTTTATCTCACCAAATGCATCCCAGTTATTTTTCCATGAGAGATCAGCCCGTACATTTCTCTCCCCTGCTGGTTGCGATTTATCGGAATCAGCATACTGATGTGTACGTGAAATACAAACTGGAAGCCCTTTATAAGGAATCATATCAGCCCGTGAGAAGATGTCGATATACCCAATCTAACCTCCTGTATCAAAAACAACGGCTTTATGTTGTGTCTACTGATGGAGAAAACCCACTATAACGAACTTGAGACTGAAGTAGAATAACCCAAACTTGTGACTTAAACTTGCACGATAGTGTGACTAAGAACCTATACTGAGCACTACAACGTAACTCCTTAAAGCATATAGGTCGTTTCATATACCCATCCATCCTTCCTTAACAGTATATGAACATCTCTTGAATTATCCACATCTTTGTGTGACACTGAGTACTACAACGTATCTCCTTTAAGTGATAGTTAACTAGGTCTTCGTCCATCCTCCCCTTGACCTATGAAAACTAGATAACCCAAGACTTAATCACTATTCCCATGAGTGCCCAAACAAGGATCTCGAAGAATCATGCATCCAACCAACCCCGATATCTTCAAGATACTAAGTACACGTACCCGAGATATTCCACTTCAACTTCAAATAAGTAATAATGAATCATCATCCTTGTAGCCACAGCTGATAATTTGACCATTGTCATCTGATTGTGAATCTTGATCAGGATCTTTTAGGCTATACGTGGTGATGTTGAAGGTGCAGTCCGATAATGTTATTTGTGATGTTGGTGTGAAATATGTCATAAAATGACATTATAATGATGCTGGAAAAAATTGAGTTTAAGAAATTTTTACGCCAAAAAATCCCCGAAAAATTCGAATTTTGGCCAAAAAATTTGAATTTTGGGCCAAAATTTTCACTCTTGTACCAGAATTTGAATCTCGCGTAAAAATGGACCGTAAAGTCTCCTGTGAAAAATAAATTTTACTCAAATTTTCCCGCCAAAAAACTATTTTTTTTTTTTTTTTTTTTTTTTTTTTTTTTTTGCAAATGCGATAAGGTTGTCCAATCGCGATAACAGTGAAGATGGTCAACTGCGATAAATCCCAAATGCGATAAATCTCAGATCCGATAAACCTCAACTGCGATAAACCTCAAATGCGATATACCTCAACTGCGATAACCATCTGAGTTTTCAACTGCGATAAGGTCAAATGCGATAGAGCAAAACAGCGATGCCAAATGCGATAAGGCCAAATGCGATACCTATCGCAATTCTCATACAAGAAATGCGATAATCACTACGAATTGCGATAACCTCGCTGCTTTTCTTCAATTGCGATAAAACGCAACTTTTGCCCACTTTTGTTGACTTTGTTGTGTCACTTGCCCAGACCTTATCTTGTAAAATATTTCTACTGACAACTTTCACCCACTGCTACCAACTTGGACCAATAATTCACACCAATAATGCACTATCTTCACTTAAAATAATCAATAACAAATCTTTTACAAACTTTGTTAGTGATTTTCGATCAATGAACCAAGAACAAACCAAAGTCTGTTCTTCCTTTAAGTAAGATTTGAGTGAAGAACTAGTGAACTTTCACAGCCCAAGTCGATAAATCACAAAACAAACACAACCTTTGATCTAATATTTGTGTACGATTGCAAGAAAAGCAAAAAGGCTCACGTTTTTAAAACAAAAACGCAACCTTTTTGTTGCTGTGAAACAAAATCCGAACACAAACAAGATAATACACACCAAAATCACATTTGTTACCTTAAAAACACCACGATTCGCCCCCGGTTAGCTTTGATACCAATTGTAGAGACCAAGAATCACGTTTGGAGGTGGAGGAAACATGATAAACACGAACATAAGATTAAACTTTTAACATTCGGTTTATTGACTGGCGGGGTGTGTATGTATTCTAGAGAGAGAAGTCTAGAACACACACACACCCCTTTGATACAAATGAATCCTCAACCCTCCTAGTATTGACATAGGAGGGTATTTATTACAAGCTACAAGTTCTAACTTAGCACAAATGTCTAAACTAGTCCTTGTACTTTAAATGCTATTGCAATTCCACATATGACAAAACTTTAAAGCTAACAATGAGTTTTTGAAGTAAAACACTTAATTATCCTTTGAGGTTTTTATTTCAAAACCTTAACTAGATCACTAATAGAACTTTGAAATGCTTGATCTTGAAAATTTGGTGAACTTTTCTCTTGTTTCTTGAGTTGACCGATCACATAGAGAGTGAGAGAGGATGGAAGAACTTTTGTTACTTGAATGTGTTGATATGTATTAATAATAATAGATTTGTGGCTATTTTAGGGACAAGAATGACATGCATTTAATGGAGTTGGTATTGAAATTTCAAAGTTTTTAGGCTTCTCACAGTGGCAACCCATATTGCATCATCTTTCTGGCTGCCACCTCAGCTTTCTCTCTCTTCAACCCATATTCATCTCTCTCATCACAGTGGCAACCCATATTGCATCATCTTTTTTTTTTCTTTTAAAAAAAAACATTTTTTAACACAAACACAAATTTTATTAATAAAACGTAAACATTACATAAACGAAACGATACGGAATTAAAACATTACAATACTAAATTAAATATAAATATGACTAAACATCACAGAAATTCTTCATCGTCTTCGTCCTCATCGTCCTTGATATGTGTCTAAATACACATATATTTACCTTGTTTAAACCCACATAAACAGTCAAAAACACTTTGAAAAGTCTCAAAAAGGCAGAAAAATATTTAGACTGTGTTTTATTCATAAATTGTCAAATCTAGTCCCTGGTCGTAAAAATATGGAAAATTATCATCAAAGGTCCTTAGGGATTCAAAAGTTGTCAAAATTAGTTTTTAGAAATCAATTTTACAAATTGACAACTTAGGTCCCTAAAAATTCAAAGATGTCAAAATTAGTCCTCGGATTTTTAAAATTGGAAAATTATTAAAAATAGGACTTATAAAATTAAAAATGGCATGAATAGTCCCTTGGCATTATTTTGGAAAAATGGCAGAATTGGTCCCTCATTTTCAGGAAATGTCACCTTTGGTCCTTGGGCTATTACAATCCTTAATATCCAAAAATACAATACCTATTACCCTAAACCTTAACTAACCTAACCCAAAATAAATAACAAACCCCAGCCCACAAATTAAATACCCAGCCCAATCCCATTTACTAACCCGACCCACCTTTAGTTAAATACCAGTCAAACCCAGGTCAAACACCTCCTTCCCTCACAACCACCACCTGTCCTCCACCTCTGCTCCATTACCACCTCCAAAACCACCTCACCACTGCCACCTCTCCTCTCCCACCTGTCCTCACCAGCTCACCAACAATTCCAAAAAGCATTTATTGCTTCTTCACCAAACACTCAACCCTGATAATATCTACTTGACTTTTTGGCGCCAAAAAGGCCAATTCAATGGCTGAGATGAATTATAGAGATCCAATGGCTGGAAATGTGTGGGAAAGTCTCAGAGGAACACCTGGAACCCTAGAAGTCTTTAAAAAGAAAGAGAAGAAGCAGAGATGAAGGATAAGTAGTGTAGTTTTATTTAAAAATGTCGTTCTTGTTTTAATTTCTTTTCCAGTTGTAATTTTCAGTTAAATAGGGTTGTAATCAGTGTTATTAGTATAATATTAACTATCTTGAACCTTAATTTCAAGTTCCTTGTTCTAATTTAGTTTTGGCATTTTTAAAGTGAATTTGACATACTCACTTAAATATTGTTAAAAGATTGTTTCAGTGTTTCTTTAAGTTAATATAAGCTCATTTATAAGTTTTTAAAAGATTATAAAGCTTTTTAACCACTTTAGTTTATCATCTCAAAAATACAAGAAAATCAAGAAAAATAAATACAAAATAGAAAAATCAATGGTGAAGAAGAAGGAGGCTGGGCAAGGTATTCATTTGACCTGAAATGACTCTATTGGTGTAGTGACAAGCTATTGGAGGTGTTTTTGACCTTGGTTCCATGTTCTCAGTTGAATTCCATTTGTAAGCTCACTATTTGATTTTTAGTGTTTTAGTGTAAAAGTATTGTTTATTGCTTATCTTTGTTTCTTATGCTTGTTTATAGCTTATTAGATCAATTCTAGTCAGTAGATTAAGATTTGGTTGCCTTTTGTTCTAGTTTCAATTATATCATTAGTTTAACAGGTTGTTTGGAATAGTTTGTTTAGTTGTGTGTTTGTGGGATTTAGTGTCTAAATATTGTTCATTTATCTTACCCAGTATCATATTAGTAAAAAACTACAAAGATATTAAGTGGTTATAAGTAGGAAAGTCAAAATCACTTATAAATTGGCATAAAACCTTTCTGTGTTGGATTTATAATAGCATAAGCTCCATTTTAGCTCACAAGTGTGTGTTAAAGCTCATTTTAGTTTTCATATAGCTTAAATAATCATATTCAGTCCTTAAATCAAGATAAAAATCCATTTTAGTCAACTAGATTAAGTTTCATAAAAAGTCAAAAAAGTTCAGGTTCAAACCCAGTTTTGAGCTGCTGATCTAGGGTCAAATTAGGATAGCAAATGATGTTTAATTTTGGAAATTTTTGGTGATTTGGATAGCCAGTAGTATAAGCTTGATTTTGCCCCCTTCACTTTCCAAAAAATTGCTTATTTAGTGTCTTAAAATTCAGCTAGAAGTATGCCATTTAGCCTTGTTTCTTTCTTTTAGTAAACTGTAATATTACTCGAATCGGCTGACGGCCAGGGCATATCTGAGGTTTTTCAGTTGAATTGAGTTTGTTTTAGTATATTACACTATACTTGAGCTTTTGGTGCGTTCTAGTGCTTATTAGCTTATTTTTGTGCTTATTTTCAAACTGCTTATTAGCCCATTCAGCTTATTAGTGGGCTTATCTAGCTTTTTATATTTTTCCTAGTATTCTGCTATCATATAGTATTTACCTTGAATTTTTCAGATTTTTCCTAAGTCGTTTACTATTTTTAAACCTTTTTATTAGTTTTAATAGTTTTTAATTCATAATAAAAAATATAAAAGTCAGAAAAATATAAAATCTTTTTTCTAAAATTTTCTTTTATTATTTAGGATTTAAGAAAAATAATTTTGCACTTGTAAGATTAGATTTTCTAATATTTTAGTTTTTAGCCCGTTTTCGTAAGCGGCTGCTTTAATCTGCTTTTTTATGTGCTTATTTCAAGTTTTCAAAAATATTGTCTTTTATAAAAAGTGCTTATAATTAAGTACTTTATCAAAATAAAGTAAAATGGAATAATAAAAAATATATATATATACGGCTCGTTTTTAGTTCGTACGTAATTTTTATTTAACATACGCGTTTTTAGGTTTTAAACGTTTCTAAGTATTTTGCTTTCACGTACTTGTTCTTATAGTTTCTTTAAGCTATTTCCTTTTATATTTCCTTAGTTTAATAAATCACAACCCTTTTCCGTTCAATTATCACCCGATCACAAATTCGTTTTATTTCAGAATTCACACCTCGCTGGGACATAACGACCCGGGGAAAACACTAACTCCTCTGGTAAATTGCATCGTGTTCTCAAGTGATTGACTCTTGTTGACCATTTACCTGGTTAATTTGGGTTGACCGTTTGAGGCAGATCAAATTTTGGCGCCGCTGCCGGGGAGGTGTGCTGCGTTGAACGAATTTGAAGTATCAGTGATTGTTGAATATACATCCATTGTATATTTACCATCCTTGTCCATATTTTCATATTTTTCATATAAAAACCAAAATAATCGTGAAGTTAATTCGTTTGACTAAACAATTGCCAAAAACATTTTTATTCAAAGTTTTCAACGAACACAAAAAAAAAACCAAAAATATTCATCTTTACCCTCTTACCCTTTTTGATTCTTTATCCCTTTACCCTCTATCCATTTGATTCTAAACTTCTTATACCTTTCTTCTATGGCGTCTCTCGGGTACAAATGTTTTGATTGTAAAAGCCCGTTGATTGACAGCCATCGTTGTTCTAAGTGTGCGTGTGAGCGGTGTGGAAAGCATGCACCAAAGGATCGTGGATCTTGTTATTGGTGTGAATTATCCACTAAAGAGTCTCTCAAGGATTCTCAAAGTCCTTCCTACTACCCTCCACAGCCCGAGATACGTGCTATTAATGACAAACCGTCAAGAATCGATCCTAACCTTTCAGGATATACGGTTAACAGTTTGTCAAGCAAACGTACAGAACTTAGAACAGTTACTAAAAAGAACGACTTGCCCAATCTTCACGTTATTCAAAAACAAAAACCAGAGACCATAACGGAAGTGGTGGAAATTCCTAGCTCTCAGAGCACTCCACTTGTCCCACCTCCGGATTTTATTCCTTGTGTCGGTTGTGGTGAGTCGCTTTTCGGTTTGCCATGTCGTTGGTGTACATGTGAACAATGTGGTAATGATATTCGAGACGGAAGTTGTTTGTTTTGTGGTTCGAGGAATTCATTTTCTTATGATCCTGATCCGAACTCATTCAACGACTCTTCAAATTTCTCCAACTACCCATCACATTCATACGAGCAAGTATCATATTGTCCAAATCTCAATGATGCATCGTATCAAAATACACCGAACTTTTCTTGTGAGTACTGTGGAGGTCCACATTTTAGCTCTTATTGTCAAACAGGGAATCCACTTCCTTGTAACAATTACGACGATCCATATCACGACCAACCTCCATAGTGCCAAATAACTCAAACTCCTCAGCAAACCCAGCAAGACACTTATCTAGAGCTTCTAGAGTTAGTGAAAAGAGCTGAGGAGTTTAATAAAAAAGCATTTCAGAATGCTCCCAGTTTTTCTTGTGTATATTGTGGGGGTCCTCATGATGATTATCAATGTCAACCTTCCGGTTTTGACAACTCCCCACTCCCACAAAGTCCCGTCATTCAAAATTCACATGAGAAATCCATGGTAGAATTGTTAACTGAAGAGCAGGTTGCTAAATTAGATTCCCAGATTGCCAGTGAAAATTCTATTAGGGAATTAATTAAAATACAAAAAGCAGCCAGATCTAGCTCTCGATTCCGTTTCATTCCTGATGACAGTGATGATGAAGATATCTTTGATGATGATTCATCAATTTCATCAGTTGAAACTCAGTCTGCTGTTATCACACCCGAAGTTCCCACTAATTCTCTTATTATGGGGGATGAGCTTCTTGACACAATTCCTGCAAAGGAATCAGACGTATTCATAAAGTCTAGTGTTGAGAACCTTGTCCCAATCCCAAGTGAGTCACAGGGAATTCTTGATCATGTGTGTGATATCCCTTCCCCTCTTGAGTGTTCAAAAGATCATTTTGAGACTTTCTCCGATTCTAACGATGAATATACATCTTATGGAGAAGTTGAGTATGTTGAGGCATCACTGCCCCATTCTGATGTTGACCCTCTTCTTGAGGAGTTTACTGATGAACTTACTCACATTGATCCACTTCCATCAGGAAGTGATGATGATCTCTTTGATTTCGAATCCAATCTGGAAGAAATCGAAAGTCTCTTAAATAATAATCTATCACTCAATTCTTATCCCAACCCCGAGCTTAGTGATTCACATACTGATGAAAATTCTTTATCTTGTGGAGACATCAGTCATGTGGAGGAACTACCTTCTGAGCTCGTCAGTCCAAAAGAGAATATTGATCATCTTGTTCCCGAAGCATTCAAAACATCTTTCACCAATCCTCTGTTTGAATTCGAATCTGAATTCACTTTAATTTCTGAAAATCCACTCTTTGATATTCAGAACGAGGTAGGTGATAATTCCATAATAGAGCAAGGGTTCACAAATTTACATCACGTGAATGATTCTCTTTACGAGGAGTTCTCCTTTGAACTCACTCATATCATATCTCCACCAGAGTATGATAACTTCCACTTTGATCTAGACATAAAAAATCTTTGTGTTCCGGAGGGAGATGTTCTCAAAACTGAGAATTTGGTTAATATCAAAATTCCATCCCTCCCGCCCAGAATATGTCTTGATCATCTGAGCTTAAATGATGAGATTCATGATTCTGAAAGCATGAATTCTCCTTCTTATAATGATGAGTTAGTCATGATTTTTATCATGACTTTCTTTCTTTTCTTCACCTACACGGTGACTTCTCCTGTTCTTCACTCCTTCGGGAATGAAGACACTATCTTTGACCCCGGCATTTTCATTTATCATTTATGAGCCGGATCTCTGTGTATATCTCATCGGTGTGGAACTTTCACGTACTTCAGTGTTTATCCAAACATCTTGAACGAAAGTCCGATGGAGATTGTCGCTTCCACATGCTTCCCCAAGAACCAATGAATGCGGGGTCGAGTCAAGCTAGTGACTCGGTGAACAAAAACCTTAGCCGACAACATGGGTTTTCACCCATGTCTCTGACTTCTTTCTCTTTTCTAACACCCTTAGTGTGGGGGTGTTGCCCCCACTGTTGTATATATGTTCAAAATTTTATATATGTTCAAAATAATAATAAATAAATTTTGTTGTGTTCCCACGCTTGGCCATTAGTATTCCCTTGCAATGTTCTAAGTGTCGGCATAATAGCCGGTACTTTGAATATTGAGGGCAATATTCAATTCTAAGTGTGGGGGGGAATTCTGGCGAATTTGATCACATTTGTGCCCTATTCCTAGTTTCCCCGTTTTGGCCAAAAAAATTTTAAAATTTTTTCATTTGGTGGTAGTGCTTTGCACTAACACAACAAATGGTTATCAGTCCACCATGTCTAACCCACATAAGGACTGGCTAATCCTGAGCAAACGGCTGCAGGTAAAGATATATCAAATCCGTTTATGGCTTGCAATTTGCCCAAAATTGTATGGTATTCGACTCACCATATCTTTATAAGTGAAGAGTTGGCTAGCCCGCAAGATTATGGCTTGTGGTAAAGGCAAGTGGAAAAACCATAATTGGTAATCAGCTCACCAAAGATAATAACTATGTTTTATCTAAGAGTTGGCTAGTCCAGAAGCAAACGGCTTCTGGTAAAGACAAATCAAATCCGTTTACAGCTTATGGTTTGCTCAAAATCATTTGGTTATCATTTGTACCAAAGTTCTTACTTGAACTGAAACAATTGGCTACTCCAGAAGTGATGGCTTTTGGTAAAGAGATAAAATCCATTGAATTTTCAAAAATATTGCTAGGGACTAGCAATAGTTTAGTGTGGGGGATTTGATATGTGTCTAAATACACATATATTTACCTTGTTTAAACCCACATAAACAGTCAAAAACACTTTGAAAAGTCTCAAAAAGGCAGAAAAATATTTAGACTGTGTTTTATTCATAAATTGTCAAATCTAGTCCCTGGTCGTAAAAATATGGAAAATTATCATCAAAGGTCCTTAGGGATTCAAAAGTTGTCAAAATTAGTTTTTAGAAATCAATTTTACAAATTGACAACTTAGGTCCCTAAAAATTCAAAGATGTCAAAATTAGTCCTCGGATTTTTAAAATTGGAAAATTATTAAAAATAGGACTTATAAAATTAAAAATGGCATGAATAGTCCCTTGGCATTATTTTGGAAAAATGGCAGAATTGGTCCCTCATTTTCAGGAAATGTCACCTTTGGTCCTTGGGCTATTACAATCCTTAATATCCAAAAATACAATACCTATTACCCTAAACCTTAACTAACCTAACCCAAAATAAATAACAAACCCCAGCCCACAAATTAAATACCCAGCCCAATCCCATTTACTAACCCGACCCACCTTTAGTTAAATACCAGTCAAACCCAGGTCAAACACCTCCTTCCCTCACAACCACCACCACCTGTCCTCCACCTCTGCTCCATTACCACCTCCAAAACCACCTCACCACTGCCACCTCTCCTCTCCCACCTGTCCTCACCAGCTCACCAACAATTCCAAAAAGCATTTATTGCTTCTTCACCAAACACTCAACCCTGATAATATCTACTTGACTTTTTGGCGCCAAAAAGGCCAATTCAATGGCTGAGATGAATTATAGAGATCCAATGGCTGGAAATGTGTGGGAAAGTCTCAGAGGAACACCTGGAACCCTAGAAGTCTTTAAAAAGAAAGAGAAGAAGCAGAGATGAAGGATAAGTAGTGTAGTTTTATTTAAAAATGTCGTTCTTGTTTTAATTTCTTTTCCAGTTGTAATTTTCAGTTAAATAGGGTTGTAATCAGTGTTATTAGTATAATATTAACTATCTTGAACCTTAATTTCAAGTTCCTTGTTCTAATTTAGTTTTGGCATTTTTAAAGTGAATTTGACATACTCACTTAAATATTGTTAAAAGATTGTTTCAGTGTTTCTTTAAGTTAATATAAGCTCATTTATAAGTTTTTAAAAGATTATAAAGCTTTTTAACCACTTTAGTTTATCATCTCAAAAATACAAGAAAATCAAGAAAAATAAATACAAAATAGAAAAATCAATGGTGAAGAAGAAGGAGGCTGGGCAAGGTATTCATTTGACCTGAAATGACTCTATTGGTGTAGTGACAAGCTATTGGAGGTGTTTTTGACCTTGGTTCCATGTTCTCAGTTGAATTCCATTTGTAAGCTCACTATTTGATTTTTAGTGTTTTAGTGTAAAAGTATTGTTTATTGCTTATCTTTGTTTCTTATGCTTGTTTATAGCTTATTAGATCAATTCTAGTCAGTAGATTAAGATTTGGTTGCCTTTTGTTCTAGTTTCAATTATATCATTAGTTTAACAGGTTGTTTGGAATAGTTTGTTTAGTTGTGTGTTTGTGGGATTTAGTGTCTAAATATTGTTCATTTATCTTACCCAGTATCATATTAGTAAAAAACTACAAAGATATTAAGTGGTTATAAGTAGGAAAGTCAAAATCACTTATAAATTGGCATAAAACCTTTCTGTGTTGGATTTATAATAGCATAAGCTCCATTTTAGCTCACAAGTGTGTGTTAAAGCTCATTTTAGTTTTCATATAGCTTAAATAATCATATTCAGTCCTTAAATCAAGATAAAAATCCATTTTAGTCAACTAGATTAAGTTTCATAAAAAGTCAAAAAAGTTCAGGTTCAAACCCAGTTTTGAGCTGCTGATCTAGGGTCAAATTAGGATAGCAAATGATGTTTAATTTTGGAAATTTTTGGTGATTTGGATAGCCAGTAGTATAAGCTTGATTTTGCCCCCTTCACTTTCCAAAAAATTGCTTATTTAGTGTCTTAAAATTCAGCTAGAAGTATGCCATTTAGCCTTGTTTCTTTCTTTTAGTAAACTGTAATATTACTCGAATCGGCTGACGGCCAGGGCATATCTGAGGTTTTTCAGTTGAATTGAGTTTGTTTTAGTATATTACACTATACTTGAGCTTTTGGTGCGTTCTAGTGCTTATTAGCTTATTTTTGTGCTTATTTTCAAACTGCTTATTAGCCCATTCAGCTTATTAGTGGGCTTATCTAGCTTTTTATATTTTTCCTAGTATTCTGCTATCATATAGTATTTACCTTGAATTTTTCAGATTTTTCCTAAGTCGTTTACTATTTTTAAACCTTTTTATTAGTTTTAATAGTTTTTAATTCATAATAAAAAATATAAAAGTCAGAAAAATATAAATCTTTTTTCTAAAATTTTCTTTTATTATTTAGGATTTAAGAAAAATAATTTTGCACTTGTAAGATTAGATTTTCTAATATTTTAGTTTTTAGCCCGTTTTCGTAAGCGGCTGCTTTAATCTGCTTTTTTATGTGCTTATTTCAAGTTTTCAAAAATATTGTCTTTTATAAAAAGTGCTTATAATTAAGTACTTTATCAAAATAAAGTAAAATAGAATAATAAAAAATATATATATATACGGCTCGTTTTTAGTTCGTACGTAATTTTTATTTAACATACGCGTTTTTAGGTTTTAAACGTTTCTAAGTATTTTGCTTTCACGTACTTGTTCTTATAGTTTCTTTAAGCTATTTCCTTTTATATTTCCTTAGTTTAATAAAGCACAACCCTTTTCCGTTCAATTATCACCCGATCACAAATTCGTTTTATTTCAGAATTCACACCTCGCTGGGACATAACGACCCGGGGAAAACACTAACTCCTCTGGTAAATTGCATCGTGTTCTCAAGTGATTGACTCTTGTTGACCATTTACCTGGTTAATTTGGGTTGACCGTTTGAGGCAGATCAGTCCTCATCTTCGTCTTCATTGTCATGAGGGAGACGATGATGTCTACGATTTCTCCAAATGTGCTCGACCAAATCAGCTTTTAATTTTTGATGAATTGCTGCATCGTCGAGCTCCAGAGAAATTGCTACAGATTCTTCAAATGTATTTAAGGGATCGTGTGGTTGGTGGACCTCCTCTTCGTGCCATGTAGGACATATCGCCCGCTGGTCGTCTTTTATGATCATATTATGTAATATGATACATGTATACATAATATCTTTGAGATCACTTTTAAAGAACCCTCGAGCTGGAACTTTAAGCATTTTCCACTTCTTCTTCAACACACCAAAAGCCCGTTCCACATCTTTCCTTGCTGCTTCGTGCTTCCTCTTGTACAATAGCCTTTTATGATCATTCGTGGGAGGATTTGAAATGGACTTAATAAGAACGGACCATTGTGGATATATCCCGTCAGTAAGATAATATCCCCTTTTGTATTGTACATCGTTTGCTTCGAATTCAATGTCTGCTGCTCTCCCAGATCTGATATCATTGAAGACAGGTGAACGACGTAAAACGTTTACGTCGTTATTTGCACCGGAAACACCAAAGAACGCATGCCAAATCCATAAATCTTGGGAAGCGACCGCCTCCAATAAAATGAATGGATGTGGCCCATGATCACCTCTAGCATATTGACCTCTCAAACTGTTCGGGCAATTCTCCCACTCCCAACTTGTACAATCAATGCTTCCCATCATCCCAGGAAACCCATGCTTATGCTCGTGATGAGCATATAATCTTTCAAGATCAGAATACGTGGGCTTTCGCAAATACTCAGGACCATATAACTCGATGATAACTTTGCAAAACTTACGGAGGCATTGACGGGATGTTGATTCGGCTATTGCCAGATTCTCGTCAAGAGAATCTGGAACGGCCGCGTATCCCAATTGACGAATGGACGCGGTACACTTGACCAATGGGCTAATACCAGGTACGCCCCTACAATCATTAGTTTGTTCAAAATAAGTAGAATAATCGGTTACCTCTCGAACAATTCGTGTGAACAGTTCTCGGCTCATTCGGAAACGTCGACGGAATGTTCTTTCATCGTGCAGCGGGTTTTCGCCGAAGTATGCATTCACTAACCGATTGTGTGCAGCAACATGATCTCTAGGTACGTACCTTCTTTTAGGTTTTGGCTGATGTGCTTGATACGTGTTCCAAGCGTTCCAAGCAAACTCCGCCAACTCAACAAACTCACTAAAAACTTCTTCGTCGTCGTCGGAAGACGAAGAACCAAACAAATACTCGTAGTATGACATGGACATGGTGAATGAATATTGATGATAATTTGTTTGAATTGTGTTTGAAATTGTGTGTTTGAAAGTGGGTTTGATGTGGGTATTTATAGGATGAAAAGTGGTAAATATTTTGGAAAAAAAATTTTTTTTTTAAGCCATAAACGGATACAAAATCGGTTGGAAATCCGAACGATATTTGATTTCCTCTTGACCGGCGATCGATTTCCAATATCTCCACAATGGGGCGATCGATATTCAATATCGATCGATCGATCCCCATGATCGATATTATCCGATCCACTGTGAGAAGCCTTAGAAAGTGATATGGGGGGGGGGGGGTAGGGGGCGTGGGATTGGTGATGGGGGTAGATGAGTGTGTAAGTAAGTGAAGACTTTAGGTGTAGATTTAGTTAGATATTGTGTAGTTTAGGTGTTACCAGGTACCGAGTTAGCTAGAAATGAATTTTAACGGAACAAAATAAAATATGATGAAGTTGTAAAAATTATGAAATCACATTTCTGATAAGAATCGGGTGTTAAAATAATTGTCGGATTGAAGTTTCGCAACTGACGTAGTTATAAGCGTATAACGGAACGTATGGTAAATGATTTTAAAACATCGGGTAAACTAATAATATAATTTTTATATCATTATAATGAGTGTAAAATTATATTAGGACCATAGTCTAGAGTGTCGGGTATATTATTCGTAGTAATGACTGAGTGGTAACGTTTATTTAATGAATGAACATACGTAAATTGAAATTATGCAAACCCGTGCATGACCTAAAATGCAGATGATGCTACTGATGATATGTAGACTACTCTAGTCTATATGACGTGTCCTTAATGATGTTTCATGAATTCGCAGCTAAACCCTAACGGTTACGCGAATTTTTAATACCCGTAAACCTAGTTTACGTACTGATGAATAGTGACCATGAATAGTGATTTCCCTCCGGGAATGAATAGTGTTTCGTGAATAGTGAATTTTTTGTAAACTTCTCAAAGTCGCAAACTGACTTCAAAAATGATGAATAGTAACCCGTGTATAGTAAATTTCCGAGATGAATAGTTAAATTTCGAAGCTTGAAAAAGGACCTGAAATTATGATTTTTCACAGGTTGAGTGGACTGAGATACCAAAGGTTTTGCATTTGTTTGCAGAGGTAGACTTAGTGGACTGAGAGGATGACTTGGTCATACCTCTTCTGGTCTGTATGACCTTTTCATGTCCTGAAGTGTTGTGAGTGGAATCTCCACAAATTTCAAAATAGTTGTCCATTAGATAATCCTTAGGATGGTGGTCATTGAAGCCACAGTGAGGGCAAGGTGCGAAAGGCTTGGCCTTTTGTTTCTGTTTCTGTTTAGAATTAGAAGGGTATTTTAAAGCCTGAGCTTTAAAGTTTGCCATCTTTGTTGTGGTTGTGTATGATTGGTGATCAGAAGTCCTGTTATCTTCCTTTTTGCATATCATGTAGTAAAGGATTCTATAACAATCATCAGTGAAATGATTGGTATAGTGACACAGCTCACACCTTTTTAGGGGTTTGGAGGGTTTTGGTTTGGTGCTTGAGGAATCTGATTTGGTTTCCTTCATCTTGGATTGAGAAGGTTTCTCAAAAGATTCAATCTTCTCATTCAGCTTCCTGACAAGCTTAGTCAACTGATCAATTTTGGAGTCAGGGCTTTTTGTTTTTACTTCAGAAGGGACAGAAGTTGATGAGTCATCAGAATGTACTGAGACTTCAGGGGTTTACCTTTTCAGGATGGTATTTCCCATTCATGGATTTTCCTTTGGAGAATACTGAGAGTAGACCAATGGTGGGAGGTCTGAGCTTGGTGTAGCACCCTGAAGGATATTCAGAGGTGGGAGTGGTGTGAATGATTCAGATTCAGACTCATTGACTGACTCAGTACTGCTAGGTTGGTCAGTGAGTCCAAGCATATTTTTCAGAGCCTGACTTTCAAGAAGCAAGATTTTTCCAGTCTCAAAGTTTGGTAACTTACTGACTGGGTTGTCCCTGACAATCCAGTCATTTGACTTGGGTTACATCTCTTGCTCAAAAGATATGCCAGCTGGAATAAAGGTCTTTTCTTTGTGACTATCACTGGGTGTATCAGTGAGTTGGTCTATTCCTATAATTTTCTTGTCATTATTAGGAATAAGACTCACAGTATCATAGACCTTGGGGTTCTTTTTAGTCCAGCTTTCAATGACAGCTTTTTCCTTGTTAAGTTCATTTTGAAGGGCTTGACTTTGTTTCAAAATCTTAGTGTTTTGAATTTGTAGTGTAATAGTTTCTAACTTGGCTTGTTTTAATACAAGCAATTCATCTCTACACTTATTCAAATTTAACACACGATTGTTATATTTTGAAAGCAAGTTAAGCCTTTGTTCTTCTACAAACTTAAGATCTACACAAATATAATTCATATAGGACTGCCAGTCAGAATCATCATCCATTGAAAGTAAAGTGTTTACCTTCTTCATGGTAATGTTCACCCACTCTCCATTCCTTGCATGGCTTTTTCCAACAGCCACCTGATCACCTTCAGAAAGTGCCATCAGTGCACTCACTATAATTTCCTCATCTTCTGAGGAGACCTCTTCTTCATCCCAGTCATAAGCTTCAGCTACAAGAACCTTGTTCTTTGTCTGAACAGGTTTGGAAGTGTGAGCAGCCTGAGATATTGAGGGATTAGTTTCAAGAAGAGCAAGTTTAGCCTTAGCTTTCCTATATTTAGTCTCAAAGTCTTTTTGACCCTTTTGAACATTATTGTTTTGAAAATGTTGGGTCGACTGAAACATTCTAGGTTGAACTTGCTAGTTCCTGAGGAACTGTTTCCAGAAAATTTATAAGAGGGTTCTGAGATGGTTTTTGAATAACAGTTAAAGTGGCCCTTTTTACCACATTTGAAACACTCAGTGGTTTCATTTGCTTTAGCATGTGAAAAGTGAAGAAGAAGCAAGCTTAGGATTCCAACAATATTTTTTACAGTGTTTCGTCTACAAATAGTGAAGAAGAAGCAAGCTCAGGATTCCAGAAGATCAAGATTTGTCATGTCATCCTTGAAGCTGTTGTATTTAATGTTTATTTTACTTGCAGGATTCATTGTAAGTAATTTCCGTATGTCATCACATTTGGGGAAGATTGTTAGCCTTAAATGTGACGACATTTACGGGATTTACATTAGTTATCATTAGCTAAACACGCAAGGACTAGAATAGACAAGGTTGCATAGTTTAGGCGTGTGAAGGCTATAAATACCCTCCTAGACTTCACTAGGAGGGTGAGACTCTCATTTTGTATGTGTGTTTTTCTTCTCTCCAAATAACACACATCTTTCCTTTCTTTTCTCTCACTACTTTCTCTCTCTAACTCTAATCATGTCTTTTACATATTTTGAGTCTCCCCAACCTCTTAAAAGTGTTTCTTGATGCTAAAATATGCGTCCTGGAAAACTGATAAATATGATACGAAGTCTCAGACGTGATATGTCTTTTTCATTAATGGAGGAGCTGTGGATTGTAAGAGCACCAAGCAGAGTACAATTGCGATGTCTGCTACAGAAGCTGAGTGCATAGTTGCTTCAGATGCTGCGATGGAAGCTGTTTGGATTAGTTAGTTCATTTTAGGACTCGGTGTTATGCCCTCAAATGATGAACCTATGAAAATGTATTGCGATAATTATTGAGCAATTACATTCGCCAATGAACCTGGAGTCATGAAGGGCGCCAGACATTTTCCTCGATGATGTCACTATGTTCGAGAACAGGTCGACAATGGTGAAATCAATCTACTCAAAAGTTTACACAAATAACAATCTAGCTGATCCCTTCACGAAGGCTTTACCTAAAGCAAAGCTTACTCAACATGCTGAGAGCATTGGACTTCGTTTAGCTAGTAGTTTCACGTAAATCTGTGGTTATGTATTTGGATAAAGGATGTATTGAACAATTATTATTTTAATGAAATAAAGTATTGGTTATGTTTATTTTTCATTTATAATACATTGTATCCTATGTTTGCATGTTTAAATCCTTGAATAAATTATGTTATTCTAAATCGTCCATTGTCAATTGATCATATGAGAATATGATTAAATTAAGACATATCTGAGGGAGTGGTAATAGTATACTTAGTATATTGAGGATGGTCCTGCCAAACTCACATGATATTCAAAGGATTGAATATCGGACTTATCCCAACTGCATGATTGTACTTTATGGATCTTTGTCATTAAGTAAATCATGTCTATTTATCCTCTGACTTGAGATACCAGAAAACTGTCATGGGTGTAGCCTATTTCTGTAAAATAGTCTAACACTATTCGTAACTGTTAGTAATAAGGGTTGTTTTCATAAGTGTTGTGAAATTCATGAGTTTTACTCGTAGTGAAGAGAGAATTTGTTCATTCAAATTTGTTTTGAAGTATAATACTGTTGGGCCCCTCGTAGGATTGACAAGATGTTTGTATGGCGATACCCAAGATCGATCTGGAATACTTCAGATGATTTGGTAATCTTGTTCAATCGAATATAACGAAAAATAGAATAGTTAAATAATGGAATGACTAAGATCCATATCCATATTTAACTTGGTATTAGTAACAAAAGGATAAGTATAATGATGAATCATTAAAAGGTCTTTGCAGGGAACCACACTCAGGGTCGTTCTGGGGGCATTGGCGTGTTGCTAGACGCTAACCAATGTCATTACACATATTAAGATCTGTCCCAGTGGGAGCTGTTAGTTTGTGGACACATTTAATAATGTATATGGCCGGATTCGAACACGAGACTATGGGATTACACGCATTGCGTATGAGATTCAATGTTTAATAATTAATATAAATGTTATGATTTAATTATTAATTCACAATAGTGTCTAACGGTCGTTAGTACTTAATGGTAAAAAGTCTAACGATCGTTAAATAAAAGAAGGAAGGAGTAGAAGTGAAAATAAGCTATGAGAAGGATCTAGAATCCCTTATGTGATAGGGGCCGATCGGTTTAGGGTTACCATAAGGTAATCGTAAGCTAACTTGGAATCTAAGTTTCTTAAGTATAAATACAAACACATGTGTTCATTGTTTGTTAAATCCTTGATCTCATTAGCTAGTCAATTTTCTCTTCTCTTCTCCCACTTTTGACCATTAACACGAATTACAAGAACCTTAGGGTTTCTTGCATTTGATTTGGAATGAAACTAAAGTAGTTGATTATTTATTGTGATTCAAGGAACTAGCATTCGAATCGAATCGCTACTAATACGTGTGTACAAGCTCATAGGAAAAATCCCTCAGCTCTTGGATTTTGACTTGCCCTAATCGACTTTTAATATAAGTCGACACATACAAACCCAAACTTGGGGTTTTTGATTTGATTTGATCGTTGACTTGCTTGGATTGCATAAAAGGTACGTTTACGATTTAAATTTTGTAGGCCTGCAGCCACATCCTTAATGTTAAATTTGAAAACTTGGTGTAGGTGTAATGCAAAACAACATCCTCATCCAGTTTGATCTCCTTAAGAATATGTTTATTCATAATCTCATCCAGACGGTTGGATTGTATAAAAGACACAAATAACTAATATTATATTAAAAGTACATAAAAGGAAGAAAGAGATGTTCACAACCAGTTCTTTTGGTGACCTTCAAAAATTTAATCCAACCTTGCCATATGTCACACTAGGAATGGCTGATCAAACTCCTTATCACTATTAATGCTCATAAAAAAAACAATATTATATATGTTAGGTTTGGTTGTTGATAAATGGTAAAAAAGTTGAGGTCGGTTGTTTGTATTAATTGTATAGGTGAAGAAATTGGAAAATAATATTTTAATAAAAGATTAAATTGTGATAGTTACTTGATAAACATAGTTTAAATTACATGATAAAGTTTGCTTTTAAAGAAAAACAATGTCTTCCCTAGTATATATACAGCTAATTAAAAGAAAATCAAACATATTTTCCCAGTGACGTGAATATTGAAATTTCCTTCTCGCAACAGTCAAGCTTCTCGAATACTCAACCGCAGCTTCAAACCTGTTACTTCAATCCACAACTACTTACATCAGTCAACAGTCAACAAACCAATAGCAATAAACTTTTACGTACCCCATACTTCTCGAATACTCAACCGCAGCTTCAAACCTGTTACAATCAAATGAATTCAAATCACAACAAAATCAATTAAATAAAAACAAAGCTAGTCCCTACTGAACAGTAAGAGCTTCATAATCCCAATAATCGGTGGTGGTTGGGAAGAAGGTGGGGGAGCGGTGGTCGTTGGGATGAAGTTGGGCGGCGGTGGTGATTGGGAGAAGGTGTGTGTTTGTGGAGCGGTGGTATTCATATGAATTAAAAGAAGAGTATCTGTGTTAAATGTGTGCATGCGTTTGTGTGAGAATATGAGATTACGATGTGTACTCCACGGTGGAATTAAAAAATAGTTAAACCGAGAACCTGCTGGGCATGTCAAAACTTACACACAATAACTCGAAAAAAAAAAAAATTAAACAGAATAACAGAAAATTTGAACGCTACACAGAATAACCGAATGTGTCATGTATAATACATTTTTGGGTAATTAGCCTTTTTTTAACACTAAATTTGAGGCCTCATTTAACGTTTTCGCCTAAGGCCTCAGAAAATTCAAAGATGCCCCGATGAGCACATCATAGAACAAAAGAAAAACCTCAACCAAATATATTACCATAACCAAATATCTTACGTTAAACCTTAATCAAAGTGTTGATTAACACAGTCTTTGCATTGATAGCTAACAAAACTAATACTTAAAAGATTACAGAAAGATAACCCTATGTAAAACTATGCACTCACAAAGTTTTAGCCATCTTCACACCAAGATCCACCTCCTTGCCAACTTGATGTTGCCAGATTGTAGTTTTATTAGAAGAGAAATGTCATTGTGTCTAACTGAACTAGAAAAGTGAAATGCTAGAACTAATTATTAACTCAATTTTAGTATATTAATTTATAACCACCTATCGAAAAAACAAACAGAGTTGCAAAAAAACAAGTGTTGATAGAACAAGGCATTAACCATAGAGACATGACAATTTAAACCAAATCTCACATAAACATACAAAAGGAAGTGAAGATACAAATTTAAAGTAGAGCTAATTCAAACAATAAACTTAACATACATAGAGAAATTAAGCTTTGGATCATAGCTAGTACGTGAGGCTTTATTTAAGAGAGTGAAATGAGTAAAACAAGGTCCATACGACATTTAGATTGGGAGTGGATCAAGACGAACCACAGGTACACAAACTAAATGGCTAGCTTTCGTAACCAAGAGCCCGACTTTCTCTTCCATATCGACACTTGTTAGATTTCCATCTTTCCCAGCCTTCCAATCGAAACACTGAATCATACTGCCAAGTTCTGTATGCACCACAAGCAATGCTAGTGATATCCCTGGACACATCCTTCTCCCACTACCAAATGGTAAGAAATGAAAATGTTGTCCTCTCACATCCAACATGTTATCTTCAAATCTTTCGGGCCAGAAGTCAAATGGATTTTCCCAGTGCTCCGGGTCTCTGTTAACAGCCCACAAGTTGATAAACACATTAGTGTTTGCTGGAACATTGTAACCTGCCACTATGCAATCTTGTAGTGATGTTCTTAGAAGCATTGGGGCACCCGGGTGGAGACGAAGGCCTTCCTTGACAATTGCTTGGAGGTAGGGAAGGTTTGGTATGTCTGATTCTTGTACAAGTCTGTTTTTTCCAACAACTCGATCGATTTCTTCTTTTGCTTTTTCCATGATATTTGGATGATTGATAAGTTCTGCCATAATCCATTCTAGGGTAAGTGATGAAGTGTCTGTTCCCGCAACAAATAAATCCTGAAATTAAAAGAGGAGATCAGGTTGGCAACCAAAAGAAACAGACACGATCGACTAAAAGGCATTTATCTTCAACGAGTTTAAGTTTAATCTGCCAGTTTTTAATTTGAGTTATTATTTTTGCTAGCTATAAATAGGTATAAAGTGTAAGTAATGACATATCAAGTGAGAAATAAAAGCCTATCTAATTCACTTTCTCCCTATAGTGCATGCAGTGAACTTCCTGTAACCATTTACGTAATGCGTTTTAAATATCTAAAAAAAATTGCGTGCATGTCTTAAAGAAGTATACCTTGCGTAATATTTCTAAAAGGAGAATACTAGATTACATTTTCTAAAAGTTATCATATAGTTAGTGTTACCAGGATTAAGGCTTTGATGTTCACTCTGCTCAACTTTATCTCCATACTCTCATCTTGTTGAACATCAAGTAAGATATCAAGCAAGTCCTTCTCTTCTACGGTATCATTGTGCTTTCTTGCCTCTTCATGCTCTTCTATGACCTTCTCTAACATCGTATCAACTCTTGAACGGATATCCTTGAACTTTTTCCCGTATCCCTTGAAGTCTATAATCTTACAAAAATGTATGTAGTCCGAGGGGTTAAAGGTACCCAGTGCCTCACTCACATCAGAAATTAGTTTTATAACGTCGCCTTCCTTTCCCTCATCGTCTGTACATCTTTTTCCGATAATCATTCTCATTATAACATTGTTATTTAACTTCATTAGCTCCCCACTAAGATTCAGTGACTTGCCATCTTTAGCACTTTGAGATAATGTTTTCAGAAAACGATTAATCTCATCATGCCTAACTGAAGCTTGCAAGTCAAGTGTTGTTTTATTCAAGAGGTGTGACATAACTATCTTTTTTATGAACGTCCAGTGAGGTCCGTATGGAGCAAATAGAAAGTCGTTTGATATATAGAGTTCTTTTGATCCATCCAGTTCTTCTGATCCATAGATTAGGGTACGTGAAGCTATGTTTTGGGTTTTGTTAGAAAATGCTTTTTCATTGGTTCTAAGGAATTCTTTCGCTATTTGTGGTGAACAAACAACAAAATTAGGCACGGAGCCCAAAAAGATACGATAAATGGACCCGTATCGGAGAGAAAGCTTGTAAAGAGCTTGATGGGGGATGGGTCTAAGGAGGTGCAAATGTCCGATAATCGGAAGGCCATATGGGGTCGGGGGATGTCGAGATTTTGCACCATCGTATTTGAAATACCTTGCCCATATCAAGACAGTGGGGATAAGGCATATGAAAAAGAGAGACAAGTAGGCATGGAATTCAACCATGGTTGTTATGTGAACTTTAGAAGTGATTGACGATGTGCTATAAGCATCTAAGAATTATATAGAAGATGGTATTAAGGGTGGCGGACCCAGCCGTAAACTCTAGATAGTTTCCTGATTTAGTCAAGGCCTAAGAATCAAAATCAAGGCTTAAAAATCAACACACTAACCAGAGAATGATTAATGTCCAGGGTCGGGTCCGGACAGGTAAATCATTTAGATAAACGTATACTCGTCTAGTTTAACCTTCATCAAATGGCCGCCTAGCGGTAACAAGAGGTCAATGGTTCAAACATTCTCTAGGTGTGTACATTTTAGGGTGGCTAAAGAGGGGTCAAAATCGGTTCCGAGATTAATCCGGTTAGGCCACATACATCTAAGTCAAAAAAGACTCGTCCTCCCCGAGTAACATGAACATGAAAAACTTCATCCGTTTACCCATTTATACTCGTCTAGTTTTAAATCACTGAATGAAATAGTAATCTTCTATGTTTTATCTGCCTTTTTATCAACTGGTGATACATATAAGTCGACTTTCATATACTTTTGTTGCTCATTCTCTGTGTCTTATAAACTAGATTATTATTTTCTTCATAATAACTTCAACTTAGTTAACTTAACTAAAAGGATAGCAATCTTAATTAATACTACTAGGCGAGTACCCGTGCATAGCAATGGAAATTACTAGCGGCAGACAATTAACAATATGCGATATTGTGGTAATTGTTTCGTGTAACGTTTAAAATAGAACGTGAAAAATCATAACATTCCAGGCTTCCAACATTGTAACATAATGATGTTTAGACTCTACTTTTAACATATTTAACATTAAAATATCATTTAAACTTAATTACAAGAAGTTATTGCATTATTATCTAAACCAAGAAATATGCAAACTAGAGTAAAATGCAAGAATCGTCCCTGTGGTTTGCCCAAATTGCAGATTTAGTCCCCGAGTTTTCGAAAGTGCAGGCGGCCTCCCTGTGGGGAAACTTCGGTTCCGTTTTTGTCCCTGTGGTTTGCTCAAAATTGCAAAAATGGTCCCTGTGGTTTGCTCAAATTGCAAAAATGGTCCATGTGGTTTGCTCAAAAATTGCACGGCCAGGGACCAAAACGGAACCAAAGTTTACCCACAGGGAGGCCGCCTGCACTTTCGAAAACTCGGGGACTAAATCTGCAATTTGGGCAAACCACAGGGACGATTCTTGCATTTTACTCTGCAAACTAAAACCAAGTTGTGATTTCATATCATATTAAATAGAGGATGATTTCATTTCATATATATGATCACAAAACAAGATTGCAAGATCTCTTTAATCCCAAATAACATTAAATAAAACCTAAAACATAAGCATTACCATAAGAAAACCCCTAAACCATTAACCAAAAAGCCACATACTAATCACAATTTATTAACAAACATCCCTTAAACCACTAACCAGACCCATATCCATACTCATCATACCCATAACCACCACCACCATTATCATAAATGATCATCTTCTTGCTATTGTTATAACTAACATTACGAACCCTTTGCTCATTATAAACCTTAGTGTACCCACTTTTGTCACCAACTCTCACAGTAGAGTTTTTCTTATACTCACATGTTTAAATCATTTTGACTTCCTGATGGTAGAAGAATAAAACTGATGCTAATGATTCAAAATAATATTTTTAAAAGAGTAAATTGCAAAAATCGTCCATAAAGTTTGGCCAAATTGCAAGTTTCGTCTCTGAACTTTGGAAAGTGCAAATATCGTCCTTGTGGGAAAGTTTTGGGGCAAATTTCGTCCCTGGCCTCTGCCAAATTACCCAAATACCCCTGTCCTTTTATTTTTATTAATTCATTTTAATTCCTTTTCAGTTTTTAACACAAATGGTCCCTGTGTTGCGCAAGGCTTTACAAAGTTAGTCCTTTTGTTAGACAAATAGTTATTCTTACACAAAATCGTCCTTGTGTTGCGCAAGGCTTTACAAAGTTAGTCCTTTTGTTAGACAAATAGTTATTCTTACACAAAATCGTCCTTGTGTTGCGCAAGGGTTTACAAACTTAGTCCTTTTGTTAGACAAATAGTTATTCTTACACAAAATCATCCTTGTGTTGCGCAAGGCTTACACAAATGGTCCTTGAGTCCGTTTTTCTTCCATTTTCATACGTTTTCGTCCATTTTTCTTACGTTTTTTCCGTTTTTGTCCGTTTTTCTTACGTTTTTGTCCGTTTTTCTTACTTTTTTTCCGTTTTCATACGTTTTTCTTACGTTTTTATCCGTTTTTCTTACGTTTTTTCCGTTTTCTTACGTTTTTGTCCATTTTTCTTACGTTTTTTTTTTCCGTTTTTGTCCGTTTTTCTTACATTTTTGTCCGTTTTTCTTACGTTTGTTACGTTTTTGTCCGTTTTTCATACGTTTTTGTTTTTCTTACGTTTTTTTTTTTTTGTCGTTTCAACGTTTTTGTCCGTTTTTTTACGTTTTTTTTTCTGTTTTTTTTGTCCGTTTTTCATACGTTTTTGTCCGTTTTTACGTTTGTACGTTTTTTTCTGTATTTGTCCGTTTTTCTTACGTTTTTGTCCGTTTTTTTTTGTTTTTTACGTTTTTGTCCGTTTTCTTACGTTTTTGTCCGTTTTTCTACGTTTTTTTCTGTATTTGTCCGTTTTTCTTACGTTTTTGTCCGTTTTTTACGTTTTTTCTTACTTTTGTTTTTTTTCTGTATTTGTCGTTTTTCTTACGTTTTTTCCGTTTTTCATCGTTTTTCTTACGTTTTTGTCCTGTTTTTCTATACGTTTTTTGTTGTTTTCTTACGTTTTTTCTTTTTTTTTTTTTCCGTTTTCATACGTTTTTGTCCGTTTTTCTTACGTTTTTTCTGTATTTGTCCTAATTTTTTTTAAAAAATAAAAAAATTCAAAATAATAAAAAAAAATTTGTCCGAATTTTTTAAAAAAATAAAAAAAATCAAAATTTTATTTTGTCCGAATATTTTAAAAAAAATTCAAAATTTTTTTTTTGTCCGAAATTAAAGAAAAATAAATAAAAAATTAATAAAATTTTTTTTTTGTCCGAATTTAAAAAAAATTAAAAAAATTAAATTAAATTTTTATTATATTTTGATTATTTTTATTTAAAAATAAATAGATTAAAAACGTAAAAACGCAAGAAAAATGTATTGAAAAAGGACAAATAAAATAAATAAATAAAAATAACGTAAATAAAATAGAAAAAGACGTAAAATAGAAACGGACAAACGGAAAAAAAAAAAAAAACGAAGAAAAGTGAAAAAAGACAATAAAAAAACGTAAGAAAACGGAAAAAACGTAAAAATGAAAAACGAAAAAAACGTAAGAAAAACGGACAAAAACGTAAAAACATAAGAAAAAAAAACGTAAAAGAAAAACGTAAGAAAGAAAAAACGTAAGAAAAAAAGGACAAAAACGTAAGAAAAACTGACAAATACAGAAAAAAAAAAACGTAAGAAAAACGGACAAAAACGTAAGAAAAATGGAAAAAACAAAAAAGAATAAGAAAAACGGACAAAAACGTATGAAAACGGAAAAAACGTAAGAAAAAGGGACAAAAACGTAAGAAAAACTGACAAATACAGAAAAAACGTAAGAAAAAAGGACAAAAACGTATGAAAACGGAAAAAACGTAAGAAAAACGGACAAAAACGGACAAAAACGGACAAAACGTAAGAAAAACGGACAAAAACGTAAAAAAACGTAAGAAAAACGGACAAAAACGGAAAAAAACGTAAGAAAAACGGACAAAAACGTATGAAAACGGATAAAAACGTAAGAAAAACGTATGAAAACGGAAAAAACGTAAGAAAAACGGACAAAAACGTAAGAAAAACGGACAAAAACGGAAAAAAAAACGTAAGAAAAACGGACGAAAACGTATGAAAACGGAAGAAAAACGGACTCAAGGACCATTTGTGTAAGCCTTGTGCAACACAAGGACGATTTTGTGTAAGAATAACTATTTGTCTAACAAAAGGACTAAGTTTGTAAAGCCTTGCGCAACACAAGGATGATTTTGTGTAATAATAACTATTTGTCTAACAAAAGGACTAACTTTGTAAAGCCTTGCGCAACACAGGGACCATTTGTGTTAAAAACTAAAAAGGAATTAAAAGGAATTAATAAAAATAAAAGGACAGGGGTATTTGGGTAATTTGGCAGAGGCTAGGGACGAAATTTGCCCCAAAACTTTCCCACAGGGACGATATTTATACTTTCCAAAGTTTAGGGACGAAACTTGCAATTTGGCCAAACTTTAGGGACGATTTTTGCAATTTACTCTTTTTAAAACAATCATGAAACCCCAAATAGCAAAGTTTACGAAACCCTTTTTTGAAATCCATCTTAAGATTCAAAATTGGCCCCAATATATGTTTGCAACGAGGTGGTGCGCCCGCGCGTTGCCGCGGGATTTTTTTTATTCAAGTTTCTAAAAAAAAAAAAAAAAAAAAAAAAAAAAAAAAAAAAAAAAAAAAAAACACTGTAGCTACAGTACACTGTGGCACTGTTCATCCGATCCACGACCCGACCCGACCCGCTCAAACCCGACCCGTCCTAAATGGTTTCTACAGTTGCCATGGGAGGGAGGCCAAAAAGATCCCAACAAATGTAATATTAGATGTTTGCAATTGCTCATGGAGAGCGATTAGAAAACAATATAGAAAAAACTGAGTAGCATTATGTTCATACATTTTACATATTAGTCATCAACAACTTCATGTAACATTATTTTACCAGGGTAAGAAAACCTTTTACCAAAAAAAAAAAAAAAAAAAAAAAAAAAAAAAAAACCCTTTACCAAAAAAAAAAAAAAAAAAAAACTTCATGTAACATTTCCCCTCTCACTATACTATGAATCTATGATCTCCAACCAACTTTAACAACATATGAGTAAGTAACCCTGCATCATATTATACTTTTATTTTATTTGAAATGGTTTATTATATTCTAATATCCAACTCCAATTCATACATAAGAAATAAGAAATACATAGTGCAACTTAAGGACATTCAATACATAGAATATAACATAGCAGCCTAATACAAGGACCAAAACAACTACTCCCTCCGTTCCAAAATTATTGTCACCAGACAAAAAACACATTCTTTTAGAAAAATGTCACTATCACTACTTTTTCTCTCTTATTTTTTTGCCAAATGACAAGTTTACCCTTAACCAATTAATTAACATTTCTTTAAAGTTTGCAATATTAATTTCAACCAAGGGTAATATAGTAACTTTACCAAACTCCACTACCTATTCACTTTCTATTTATGGTATGTGACAATAATTTTGGGACAGATGGAAAAGGAAAATGTGACAATAAAATTGGGACGGAGGGAGTACTAAAAGATATCATTGTACAAAAAGAATCCGAATAAACCAACTGTACATAGTATACATACAAAAACATTTAAAAGCTATTGCAAATATAAACATATGTGGATGAATTAACAATGAAATTTAATACTGCACAACTTTTAAACAATCTCATAAAATTGGTAGGGGCAACTAAAGTTAACTATCTTAAACTCATTTGAGAACCAAGATCCATTCCTCTTTAGCTCCTACAACACCATCACCTTCGGGTCATTTGGGATCCAAATGCAGAAAAAAGTAAAAAGCAAAAGTAAGTTACATCTCATAGTTGTAGTTGCAGAAAAATAGATATAACAGAAAACTTACAATATAAGGACAACAGGGTGAGAGAAGGCATCACGTATGAGTCATTTAGGCTGCAAGCTAGTGCAAGAAGAAAAAAAAAACAAACAAAGAAAGAAAGAGTAAGTCACATCTTATAGTTAGTTGTACAAAACTAAATATGACATAGGAACTTATAATATAAGGATGAAAGAATTTTAGGGAATGAAGAAGAAAGGTTCGAGTAGTATTTGATGAAAAGAAGCAACAGTTATAGCCGGTGAATATTTTCACATGAACAATTGTCTATAAAAACAAATGAAAGATTTTATAAGAAAAACCAATGAAAGATACAATTTGTACGTATATTATTTTAACAAAAACAAAAGTATTTCAGTATGAAATATGAAATGAATGTTCACATTGAGGTTGTTTATATAGGTAATGGAAAAACCCTTGCCATATATACGTTCATAAGTTTGAACTTCACATAAAAATTGAAGTTCCCGCCTTTGAAGATTGAAGAATTCAGCCTTTCATTTGAACACTTTTCATGTCCAGCAAAAGTTAGCAATACTTAGCAATAGTTTCCAGCATTTGAATTTACTTTCCTACAATAGTTTGAATATGTACTTTCCTACAATAGTTTCCAGCAATACTTGGCAATACTTTCCTTGCAATAGCCTTTCAATACTTTCCTGAAAAGCCTTTCGTATAGTTTACAAAAACAATAACAACAATACCCAATCCCGCCAGAGCGAAGTAGGGGGAGGTAGAATGTAGACAGATCCTACCCTTACCCTAGAATAAACCTGAGAGTAGAGAGACTGCTTCCAGGGAGACCTCCGGCATGTTCAAAAGTGCGGGTGAGCGAACAGGAAAAAGAACAAGGAGCAAGAGAGCAAACAAGTATAAGCAAACAAAAGACAAACATGCAAAAATAGGCAAACAGGCAAACAAGGCAGAAGGCAGGTAACCAACACACAAGGAACATAAGAGAAGAAAGACCTAAACAAATAAAATCAAACACCGTAGAAGCATAAAAGCATTCAAAATAAAAAAGGCAAAACAAGCAAACAAACATACAAAGCAAAAGGCAAGAACCAACGAAAAAGGAACATAAGAGAAAAAGGGCAAAAACAAACAAACACGAGCATAAGGGACAAAATAGGGAAAGACACAGCGCGCAAGAGACAAGGGGCATGACAAAACAAACAAACACAAGCAGAACGCATAAAGCAAGAGGGCAAAAACACCTATGAAAAGCAAACAAAGAAAAGTGAGCAAAAGGCATAAAAGGAAAAACCAAAACTAAAGAGGGAAGCACATAAGCAAAGCTGGGAAACACAAGGGGCCTAAAGCTAAGGCAAAAACATAAGGAAAAAGAGATCTAGACTCCTAAAAAACCTAAAGGGAAAAGCAAAGGAACCACGAAACATAAAACGTAAAGAGGCAAGGCAACGAAGAGAAGCATAAAAGGACCTAGACGCAAAGGCTACCACCTAGCCCGAACTACCCGCAAATTCTAATCCTATCTCTCCATACATTCCTATTTGAGGTCATGTCCTCGGACAAGAGAAGCTCCTTCATGTAATGCTTAAGCCTTTCATATAGTTTCCAGCCTTTAAATACAATGGTTTTTTTTTGTTTATTTGCATTACAATTACAATAGTTTCCTTTACTTGCTTGGATTTAAGTTTTTCAACATTTCACTTTGCTTGACTTTTCACTTGTTCACATTGACTATTTTTCTTTTATATGTAGTTTAGATTAATAATAGATATTTATGGAAATATCATATCATAAAACGATTATACTCTGATATTGATATTTTTAACTATTACTCCGCATTTGTCTCTAACGGGACTTGATCACACAATCTATTGGTTGGGGAGCATCTCACACCTCACGTGAAACACATGTATTGTAATACCCTAAAATCTGGTTTCACAAATTTATAACTAATTTGATTTTTACCCTAAGTATTTAATAATAATTAAGAACTATTAAACTATACGTTATGTAATAATTTCACTGTTGGGAATTAAACTTAAGCAGTTAGTACGGTTGAAGTATACAAGAACAGTTAGGACTGCTGATGGAAGAACAGTTAGGACTGCTGATGGAAGAACAGTTAGGACTGCTTAAGAGATCAAGGTGAAACCGTGTGAGGATAAATATAGAAAAGATATGGTATATATCTTATTTGTATAGAATGATTCGGTTAGATGTTTTACTTGTGTAGGACTCTTTACATTATAAAAAGAGATCCTTAGATTAGGGTTTAGATATATCAAATACATCTAATACCGAATACCTAATATCCTTCACATTCATATTGTAATCGTTTGATATATTGAAGTGATAGTTTGGTTGATATCGTTTGTTCTTATTGTTTTACTTGATCAATCACCAAACATAAACTCATATTCTTCTAAGTACTTGGTAGTAAATTCCGCGTGCTATCAAGTATATACTCAAAGTATCCCCAACACAACTTGTGTGTTTAGATCCGGTCAAGTGGTATCAGAGCCAGGTTTCTGATACTTTGAGTTTAGAAGAACCAGAAGTATTTACTCACTAGCAATCCAAGAAGATGGACATGGAGACACCTCAAACCTCAATCCTTGCTAAACTCCCCATGCTGAAACAGAATGAATACGATTTATGGCGGCTCAGAATAGAGCAATATTTCATGGTGCAAGACTATGCATTATGGGATATTATTATCAATGGTGATTCCTTCAAACCAGTTGCTGTTGAAGAAACACGTGCTGATGGTTCTAAGATCACAAAGCTTAACACTGAGCCTGTTACAAACGAGGAGAGAATCAAAAAGAAGAATGATTAGAAGGCTAGGAATTTGTTACTAATGGCAATTCCTAATGATCAAGTGCTGAACTTTAGCCATTACGAGTCGGCTAAAACTCTTTTTGAAGCAGTGGTGGAAAGATTTGGTGGCAATGAAGCTACCAAGAAGGCACAGAAAACCCTACTCAAGCAAAGTTATGAGAGCTTCACTGCATCAAGCAATGAAACTTTGGATCATATCTTTAATAGGCTTCAAAAGATCATCAGTCAACTTACTGTGTTGAAGATTGTGATACCTCAAGAAGACCTCAACATGAAGTTTCTAAATAGTTTACCTGCTGAATGGAACACTTATGTTGTGGTTTGGAGCAATAAACCAGAGCTGGAGAAAATGACAATGAATGAGCTTTACAATAATCTTAAGATTGTTGAGCAAAAGGTCAAGAAGAGTGGTAGCACCAGTTCCAGTTCAGGGAATATGGCTTTTGTATCTTCTTCAAACAGTTCGAATCATGAAGATGAAGAAGCAGTTGGTACTGCTATACCAACAGTTAGCACTGCTAGTGTAAAAACTAGTACTGCTGGCTTGACTGAAGAGACCATATATGCATTTGTATCAGAACAGTCTGGTGGGTCAAAGATCTTTAATGAAGATCTTCTTCAAATTGATGAAGATGATTCGGAAGCTATGGATCTAAAGTGGCAGTTGGCTTTGATAAGCATCAGGGCTAAAAAGTATTACCAAAGGACTGGGAATAAGATTACCTTCAATGGAAGAGATGTTGCTGGGTATTATAAGTCTAAGGTGGAATGCTTTAATTGTCACAAGATGGGGCACTTTGCCAGGGAATGTAGAGGTCCAAGACAACAAAGCAACCAGGGTCAAGGGTTTAAGAATCAGCCAGGGTTAAGGAGAACAATTAATGTTGAAGAGCCTTCTTCCAAGGCTATGATAGTTGTAGATGGAGCTAGATTTGATTGGAGCTTCATGAAGGAAGAAGAGGAACCAGTTAACTTGGGTTTGATGGCTTTCTCAGACACTGAGGTATATAAACCTGAAAAATGTTCAAACTCTTGTCATGCTTTAAAAGATTATGAAAATGTTAAGAAACAGTATGATGATCTTAGAGTTGAATTTAATCAAATAAGTTTTAGTCTGTCAAATCATAAAAGAGGATTAGCTGTTTTGGAAGAACAAATTGTGTTTTAAAAACTGAATGAGTCAAACTTTTCTGATGAGATAGGTATTTTAAAGAGGGAATTGCAAATAAAAGATAATAAAATGAGTGGACTTGTATATGAACTAGAGAAGCTTAAAAAGGAGAAAGAAAACATCCAGTTAAGTGTAGACACTCTTAAATATACTTCAAACGGAATGGCCGATCAAACTCCTTATCACTATTAATGCTCATAAAAAAACAATATTATATACGTTAGGTTTGGTTGTTGATAAATGGTAAAAAAAGTTGAGGTTGGTTGTATGTATTGATTGTATAGGTGAAGAAATTAGGAAAATAATATTTTAATAAAAGATTAAATTGTGATAGTTCCTTGATAAACATAATTTAAATTACATGATAAAGTTTGCTTTTAAAGAGAAACAATGTCTTCCCTAGTATATATACAGCTAATTAAAAGAAAATAAAACATATTTTCCCAATGACGTGAATATTGAAATTTCCTTCTCGCAACAGTCAAGCTTCTCGAATACTCAACCGCAGCTTCAAACCTGTTACTTCAATCCAAAACTACTTACATCAGTCAATAGTCAACAAACCAATAGCAATAAACTTTTACGTACCCTATACTTCTCGAATACTCAACCGCAGCTTCAAACCTGTTACAATCAAATGAATTCAAATCACAACAAAATCAATTAAATAAAAACAAAGCTAGTCCCTACTGAACAGTAAGAGCTTCATAATCCCAATAATCGGTGGTGGTTGGGAAGAAGGTGGGGCAGCGGTGGTCGTTGGAATGAAGGTGAGGCGGCGGTGGTGATTGGGAAGAAGGTGTGTGTTTATGGGGCGGTGGTATTCAAATGAATTAAAAGAAAGAGTATCTGTGTTAAATGTGTGCATGCGTTTGTGTGAGAATATGAGAATATGATGTGTACTCCACGCCACGGTGGAATTGAAGAAAGTTAAACCGAGAACCTGCAGGGCATGTCAAAACTTACACACAATAACTCCAAAAAAAAAAAAAATATTACACAGAATAACTGAAAAATAATTACACACAATAACTCGAAATAAAAAACAAATATTACACAGAATAACTAAAAAATTGAACGCTACACAGAATAACCGAATGTGTCAAGTATAATACATTTTTGGGTAATTAGCCTTTTTTTTAACACTAAATTTAAGGCCTCATTTAACGTTTTCGCCTAAGGCCTCAAAAAATTAAAAGATGCCCCGATGAGCACATCATAGAATAAAAGAAAAAACCTCAACCAAATATATTACCATAACCAAATATCTTACGTTAAACCTTAATCAAAGTGTTGATTAACAGTCATTGCATTGATAGCTAACAAAACTAATACTTAAAAGATTACAGAAAGATAACCCTTTGTAAAACTATGCACTCACAAAGTCTTAGCCATCTTCACACCAAGATCTACCTCCTTGCCAACTTGATGATGCCAGATTGTAGTTTTGTTAGAAGAGAAATGTCATTGTGTCTAACTGAACTAGTAAAGTGAAATGCTAAAGCCTAGCCGCGTTTCTTTTCCATGCGACAGGTAATAAGCAGGATGCTGGGCAAGAGTGATGTGAGTAGGAGTTAGAAGACCTACCATGATTAGATTCTCCAATTATTCTGGATTATGATTAGACTTATGTTGGATATTTATTTCATTTCCATTTCATTTCATTTGATATTCGTTTAGATTTGTTGGGAGCTTGTAATTTAGAAGTCATGATGTTCTTGACTTTACATTATTTATGAAGTCTTTCACTTGCGTTTAATTTGTATGTTCTGATAGACACCATAATGTGGCATCTTGACCTAGGTCGGGTTAGGGTGTTACAATGTCCTGTGAAAAAAAACTGGACCCTTAAGTTTCGCCCTGTAGGACTTAGGATTTGACTGGTGAGGATTGGGTAGACATTAGGTGTAATACTTGAAATTTAGATAACTTGTAAAATGACCAAATTACCCCTGAAATTATAAAACCAAAATAAATACGCTATAAAATTCTGAAACGATTTCAAACTTCTGAAAACAAACCATATATGAAATGAATTAATTTCCGGGACAACACTACATTATTTTGAATGTCCAAGAATTACAAAATATATATATAGATAATTATATATGCACCGAAATAAATTAAATAAGACTAATTATATTTACAAAATCTTTTAAAACAAGATAAATACAAACTAAATAAGGGAATTATGTACCAAATCAAATTGTACTCTTATGATAATCTTCTAGGGCCGAAATTCTGGAACCAAGCCCCATCCTAGGTCGGTTTATATAATATAAATACAAACAACATATTTTATAAAACCCTATTTTGCCAAAAACCCTAGATCGACAAAACTAAAATCCCTCAAACCCTCATTCGACCTTCTGGACCTGAGCAAGAAATTTTATGGAGTTCATTGAGGTGTAAGGAGGCTACAAAAAATAGGAGTTGGAATTTAAAGGCACTCGTGTGATCGTGGCGAATTGTTTGTTCCTATAATCATACGCAAGAGGTATAATTTTCTACGATCAAACCTTACATTGTAAACTTAATCTAGTATTTTTCTTGTGATCTTTAGGTCGTATATAGCTCAGGAAAAATAAGAAAAACGAACCATGCAAGCTTAATCATGCGTACGAAAAATGATGAGTTAAAACACACGTAATTTACAAATAAAATCAAACGAATTTTCTGGATGATGAACATAATTTTTACGTGTTCCTTGATGTTAATAAAAGCTTAGAAAAATAGACACTTAATTTTTAGAAGCTCAAAACAATTGATCTTGAATTATGTGTAAATCGGATTATTGGAAAAATAAGGAAAAATTAGGAAGAAACCCTAGAACGTTTAGGGTTAGGGTTTTGTGTGATGAATCTGGTCTAATTAATGCACATTAATGATGTGGTGATGATGGTTTGATGATTGGTAACTTTAGGGTTAGGGTTTGGATATTAAAAAGGTTATACGATTGGAACATAAATGACAAGGGCTTGTTTTGCCAACTTTGAAACTTAAAGGTTATTTTTAAAATGTTAATTAGGTCAGTACCAATGTAGTAAAAGTATAACTTGAGGGTCCTAAGTGTAAATATTGCATAAAAATGAATTAATGATAATTTAAGGGTACGATTTATAATTAATTAAAATGGAGGGACTAAAAGTGTAAATTCTGGAAACTTGAAGTTATTTTGAGTGAATAATATTACAAAGGGTGTAATGGGTAATTTTAAGTAATGATGGGTTTGATATGTAATTGTTACTAGATTAGGGTTTGAAATATAAGTTTTGTAAAGTTAAAGGACTAATTGTGTAAATTATGAAATCTGAAGGACCAGAATTGTAATACATATAATTTTGAGGATATGTTCTGTAACTTTGTAATACAAGGTGTTTGTTTGGTAAAATAAATATTATATGGATTAAAAACATGAATTATGTAAATGAAGGGTTTGTTTTGTAAATTATATAACAAAAGGGTATAAACTGTAAATTGTGAAACTGAAGGGATTAAAATGTCATTCTGGATAACAATGAGTGTTTAAATCAGTAACTTAAAATATTTTCATGATTAAACCTTTGAATTAGACGAATTTGCAAGTGAAACCCTAAACTATGTAAACTTGCCATAATTACTCCTAAACTTTTGTAACTTGATAAAATGTACCGTACTCCCATAATAATCTTAATAAGGACTTAACCTAATCTGTGAGATTATTAACTTACTAATAATGGAAATATAACTAAAGACCCTTTGGACTTCTGTCTTCTACTCTTTAGGTTCGAGGAAAGGGAAATCTCATCTAGTCAGCCTTTATCTTTGTGTTCTTGCGTTCGTAATAAGGTACAGATATTCTGCCCTCTCTCAGTAAGGGCCTTTCATTTCCTTTTTCTTCAGTTCTTATTTTCCTTATTAGGATTTCCTATACCATTGCTATGTTCCCTGCTATTGTGAACTTTCCATGTGATCTCTTGTTTTGTGAATCTTCAAGAACTTTGTATTTGATCTCTTGTCCTGAACCCTGAATTGTGAACCTCGTTTTGAACCTTAATCTAATAGACTTGTGATAAAACTAAATTGATTTTGATATAAACCTTAATCTGTTAAATCTTTATTTGAACCTAAATGATTTTGAACTGTTATTGTAACTACATATGAAACGTTTTGAGAAAAGCCACTTCAAAATAAGTAATATCATTTTAATGAAAGTTACTAAAAGTTTTGGAAGGCCATTTTGAAGAAAAATATTTTGTAAGATCAGTTGTTATGAAAACCATTTTAGAAGGATTATTTAAATGGACTTTTAAATAGAAACCTTTTTAGATAAACTGTTGGTATAAAACTTTGATTATAAACTTTTGCTACACACTTTTGAACCAATTGATATAGTTCTTTAATCTGAACTTAAAATTTGATATAAAACTTAACCTGATAAATTCTAAGTTTGAACCTATGATATATAATCTTGAACTGTTTGACATGAACCTTTGCCATGTACCCTTAGGATATGACCTTTTGACTATTTGATAGTACGTTTGACCTTTGACGTACAGTTGATATTACGAGCCAATCACTAGACATGAGGGTTTCATGTCCATGTCATTGACGCACCTCTGACATGACTCTAGGGCAGGAGAGTGATGACCTGTTCCGTCCCTTATTTATTATTTGCTATGGCCATTATAATTATGATTATTGATTTGTCTGTGGGGCGTATGGGTGCACTCTAGATTTGACCTGTTATCTGTATAGGTTATGTTATATGTTTATTGTTATATTTATCTGGTGACTGATGGTGTGTGCGATACACGTCTTTCACATATCTGGGAGCTAGCTACTCTATTTAGTTACATTTGCAATGATATGATATGGCTTGTTTCTGGGCTCGTGATAGATTCCTGATTTCTTTGTCTATTGAACCTCTTGAAATTTTCCTTTTACTTGTTCCTTTTCTTTTCTGTAGTCTTATTCCTTATTTATTCCTGTTATCTCATTCCTACATCATGAGTTATCGGTATGACCAGTATTTCTGATTTCCTTGATTTTATTATCTATTATTGTTTTGTTACCATCATATCTGTTCACTGAGCTCTCGTGGCTCAGCTGCATTTCTTTTCCTGCGGCAGGTCTTAGTAGGAAGCTGGGAATGAGAGAAGAGTGTACCTTTGGACTTAGAAGTTTGGATAGCTATGCTGGATTTAGAATTGAACCGAAGATAATATACTTTAGACATAATGTTTTGGAAGTTTTCATTGTAACCCTATAGATTTAGTATTTCATTTGTTATCCTTTGAGATTTTTGTATTAACGGAAATGTATGCTTAGTTTTGTTCTGATGTGAATCCATTGTTGTGATATCTTTACCCTTGTCGAGTTGGGGTGTTACAATTTATGGTATCGGAGAGACAGGCTGTGATTCATAATACAATTACCCTCGACCTGTGAAATCTGGACCACTAAGTCTCCACTGTAAGTAATCGTAGGACAACTTTTGAGAAATTTCTCTAGGATTTTTTTTCCCTATAGGAACTTAAATTCTGACCGGTGAGGATTTGGGTAGACATTAGGATTTTGTTTTGTCGTTCAATTCGTGCTTATTCTCCATTTTTTTTCCGTTAATCATCTTGGAAATCGTTCAGACGGTGATATTTCGCGTGTTTTAAATTTTTTAAGTTATGGGTAGTCTTTCGATTCCTATCGAGTTCTAGTACTTAGTATCATTTGTGTCATTTTCAGCATGGCACCTCCAGCACGCAGTACGTATCGTTGGACAACCATTTTCGCTACAGGCCAGAGAAGGATTGGTAAGTTGAGGTGGACTAACAGAAGGATGTTGATCCCTGCTAGCATGTGTCCCTGCCGGATTGAGGAAAAGTTGACCGTGGTTAATATAAATGGAACGGAGGTACATGTGCATGAGACGAAAGTGATTGATAAAGATGATGAGGCGAAAAGTGTACCGCTTTTAAGGGGTCATTTAAGCCCGAAATCGTATTTATTTGATCAAATATTGCCCTAAATCGTTCCTTTTGTCATTTTAGGTACTTTTGAGGAGAAATCTGGAAAAGGAGGCATTTTGGACGTTTTTGGAGCATTAAAGTGAAGAAAACGACAAAGTCTCAAGAATCGGCTAAAAGTTACTCTTGACGGCGTCACAATTAACATGGGACGGCGTCATGCCTTGGCAAGAAAAGTTGGATGTGAAATTTACTCATGACGGGCCAGTGAGTTAGCATGAGAATTCTGACGGCGTCACGCTTTAACTAAATCAAGGGCGTCACGGCTTAAATCATAAGGGGACGGCGTCACGTTCATGATCCGACGGCGTCAAGCCTTGATAGGCCAGAATGGATTTTTGAAGAGCTAAAGAGGGACGGCGTCAAGAAGGTCACCCGGGAACCCTAAAAACGGCGAGGTGACGGCGTCACAATGCATAAGGTGACGCCGTCAGATCCAAAAATCTATATATAGTTTTCTAATCTTTTGTCATAAGAGAGAGCTTAGTGTGTGGAATTTTGGGATAAAACCCTAAGACGATTTTAGCTACTTTCTCAGGGCTTTTAGCCTTGAGATCTTCCATGTTTCATTGAAAGATAAGTTATCAATTAATCATTCAATATGTCTATGTGTTGTTTGATTCTATCTTATGCTTGTCTTTTGTTTAACATGTTAGGCTAATTTTATCTTGTGTTTGCTTAGATCTAATGAAACCTAGCTATTGATTATTGGTTGTTAGTGTGTTGTTAGTTGTATTGGATGATTGTTTATCTATGTTAGGCTCAAGAAAACTGGCTAACTTCCTATTCGGTAACTTGCTTGAACGTCTTAAGAAACATGAACCAAACGCGTACTAAAGGTTTTTATGGTTGTATTTAATGCACAAGCGAATTCTAGTGATCCCATGTTAGGAGCTTCCTAGCCGGCTCGACATAGGAGTGAAGTAGGAGCTTGTAGAGTTGGGGAAGTAAGTACGCCACCCCACGAATGGTATTAAGGAATACACCCGTCATCCACGCGACTAATACATACTAATTAACCGGTAAAAGATAGTTAGGGAGTAAGGAAATCTAAGTAAACACATTTCTCTACACATAAGTTTCTCACCACATTTCATTTTTGTTATTTTATTTTATTTGCATTCGTAGTAAATTTTGGGTTAGTTGACTAGCAACTAATTCCGCCCACTCCTTCAAAACCGAGATTTTACTTGCTTTCATAAAAACTATAAAAACATAAAAAGAATCTTCCTCAACCCTTAGACCTAATTAGAGTAGCCTTTCATACCTAACGAACACTATTCCCTGTGGAGAACGATCAATCCCCCGTACTTACCACTACACTATACTACATCGGTCAGGTACACTGCCTGGTGGGGTTGTAAGCCTCTTGAGATCCCTCGAGAGGTAAAACCTGTTGTAAGGTTACAAAACCACGCAATCAAGTTTTTGGCGCCGCTGCCGGGGAATAGTTATTGCTTAGGTTGAAATTTTATTTTTATTAGGTCTACTCACAAGATTCCTATCAAGTGAGATATTTTCTTTTTATTTTGTAGCTTTCTCGTAGTCTATCTTTTCTTTGTGATTTTGTTTGTAATTTGCTTCAAATGGACTTTTCACTTAGATTTCTAAGATTGCAAGATATGGTTGAGTGGCTAGAACACCAAGAAGTTCAAAATACCTCATTTAGAGACACTTATGAATCATATGAGCCTTCACCTAGGATAGATTCTTATGAACAACCTCCATGTTTAGGATCTTGTTTTAGTGAGGCTAATAGGAAAAGCGGCCTAGTTTGCCAAGGAATTATGGATAGAGCCGTATCAATAAATCATAAGTTGGATGAAGCACTAGGTTTGTTATTATCACTACCTAAGAAAACAATTGACGAGGATATAGGTGATCTTGACACGTGGAATAATGAGGTAAACACCATAAGCCCACAAAATACTCAACCATCATTTGAGGCACACACACCACCCATGACTTACCCGGAAGAAGTAGAAGAGACTATAGGAACCCCAATAGAGGTAGAGCCCTTGGACCAAACAAAACTAGAAGAAATAGGTTTGAATACTTGTAGTCATAACCTTTCTTTTAGTTCTATGGAAGTTCCTAGTTTTGATGAACCGGAGCCTCAACCAAAACCGTTACCTAATCTTCCATCCTTAGATGTGAACTTAGGAATTGAATTAGGTCCCGATCCACCCATCAAACCATGTAGTCCGGGTAATCTTAAGTTTAAGGTAGTAGACATTAAGCCTTGTAGTGAGGAAGCTAATATAGGAGTGAACCATGACCTTACATACTTACATCACCCATTCATGATAGATCACAAGAAACACTATGGGTTTAAACCGGGTTTATTAGGTCAAGATGGATTCCCAACTAGGAATCTCTCGAAGTTGATAGAAGATGATCCCTTTTTAGGAGAAAACTTTAATTCACCCATTGACCAAAGTGAACTAAGTAAGGTTATGATGATTGGATCCCACATCTTTGAGCATATAATTCATCCACCACTCTTTCCTCACGTGGCATACTTCCACCAAGATGGTGTGTATCGCTACTTTCACCCACACTTAATCCTAAGTGTAGGGAAAACCTCCCCTATTTCCGTTAAATAAGGGTAGAGTCAGGCTCGTGACTCGAACAAAAACAAGCGCTCTTGGGAGGCAGCCCATGCTTTATTTGCTTTGTGTGTTTATTTATTTGTTTGTTTGATTTTATTTGTTTCCGTATGTATGTTTAATTTTTATTATTATTGATTCATGTTCAAAAGTAAATTGTGAAAATGCTTTATCTTGTTTTTAACTTCGTCTTAACTACATATAAAGGTATTTTGCAAAAGTTAAGTGTAAGGGAAATCCAAATCGGTTTATTAGAACAAATGAACATGAATCATAACAATAATAAATTAACATACATATTAGTATTTGTTTGAGTCAAATGCTTGTATCGAGTCATAATGATATTTTGCAGGAATTCCAGGAAGTAAGGTATAGGTTTTTCCAGAAATTTTCCGGAAACTTAAAATGAAAATTTTTGTCAGGTCATTTCTGACGGCGTCAGGGGTTATAACCTGACGGCGTCAGATTTAATTTCCAGAAATTTTTGAAAGTTTTGTTTTCATAAAAAGTTTTTATTAAATCTCCAACTTATAATCTCCAGGAATCTGCAAAATTATCATTCCACAAGCATTATATCCTTATATATAGATTTTATCCCGCCGATGTTATGCAGGTTTTCGTGTTTGTTTTCTCAGGTTAACAGATTATTTTGGACAAGGAAATGTTTATGGAATCAAGCTTATGGCGATGCATTAGTCATGGAGCTTCAACATTCTCTTTGGAGGAAGATTTAACCGTGTGATTTCACTATCCAACGAGCGAATCAGGGGAGTATTTGATTTCATTCTTTTACTTTATGCTTTTACATCTTGTTATTTGAACATTGGGGACAATGTTCATCTTAAGTGTAAGGGGGAGGGTAAAAGTACGATTTTAGAGAATACAATTGCGCTTGATTTTTGTTTGTTTAATAGTAGATGTGTAATAAAACTGAGAGAAATACTTGATTAGGGTAACTTTAGTGCCAAATTTAAAATTTTTTACAACATATAGGAGTGAAACTTTGATCTTAATGAGCGTCTCACGGATAGGAGTTATATGACTAGCACAAAAAACCGTACCACTAAAAAATTTTCCACCCCAAATATGTGAGGTTCGCCCCTAGAATTGGTAGGAAAAGCATTTATGCTATGATGTGTGTACCGGTAGCACTTAGATTCTAGAACTTGCGTTAGGACCATTCCAAGGCCACAAGTGAGACTACATTCGTGTAGTTAGATTTACTACATGATAAGAGGCATTAGGATTAACCCATTGTTTTACACCTGTGTTTTTGTTATAATTACGTTGGCTACATTGGTCAAGTAATTCTCCCACACCCTTTGCGTTGTACTCATTTTTAGTACACGATACCCCTAGTACACCCCTCAGAGCCTATCTTTTCGTTTCGACCTTTAAGCATTTTACTTAAAGGAAGAATTTGTTACACCCCACTAAAATGTACACCCAAATCGCCTTAGCCTACCTTGTATGCACTCATCTTTAGTGCATTATTGTTACAACATTTGTTTAAACCCAAGTTAATTATCTAGTTGATTACATGGTTGCTAAGTCGAGTCATATCCTTGTACATATTGTTTTGGGATGATTGGGACTCATGGGTAGAGTACTAGTATAATGGAGTAATGGGGAAGAACATCATTTATTACCCCCATATGTGCTAAATATTTTAAAAGTACTCCAAGTTTTTCGATTATCTTAATTCGAGTCATTAGATTAGTAATTGTAAAGTTATGTAAAAGTTCAAGTGTAAGGGGAATGCAATGCCCCTATGATGTATTATTTTGGATGGTAGGGCAAAAGTGTATGCAAAAAAAAAAAAAAAAAAAAAAAAAAAAAAAAAAAAAAAAAAAAAATCAAGAAAAACACAAAAAAATGAGAAAATGAAAAATAGAAAAAAACATACGGACTACCATCCCGTTTTATTTTATGTTTATTTTATGTTTTTGTTATTTTATCATTAGCTTAAGATCGAGTCTAGTCTTGGCTTAGCAACATTGTATAGTACATGTAATTGATCAAGATCTTTAACTCGCCACCAGTAAAATATCCCGTATCCAACAAAACCGTGTTTTCCTTTTCCCTACACCTAACGTTATAACCCATTTAAAAGCCCTCTTTGATAGTTTATCTTAGGTGCTTACGCCTAGTGGAGGAGGTTTTCGATCCTTTCCCAAGCCTATGGTAATCTATTTGCTATGACAGGTAGTGAGAGATATTTTCCGTTTTCATTTATGAGATTTATTTTGATGACACTTGAGAGAAGTGAGTATCTAAACACTGCTTGTGAGGTGCTAGTTTGTAATCTCCGTGCTTATTATGATTGAAGTGGAACGATTATTTGTTGTAATTACTTTTATGTTTGCATTAAATGACCCCTAACTTGTATTTTGATTAGAATAAAAGCGCATTTGCTTGAGGACAAGCAAATATCAAGTGTAAGGGTATTTGATGAGGCGAAAAGTGTACCGCTTTTAAGGGGTCATTTAAGCCCGAAATCGTATTTATTTGATCAAATATTGCCCTAAATCGTTCCTTTTGTCATTTTAGGTACTTTTGAGGAGAAATCTGGAAAAGGAGGCATTTTGGACGTTTTTGGAGCATTAAAGTGAAGAAAACGACAAAGTCTCAAGAATCGGCTAAAAGTTACTCTTGACGGCGTCACAATTAACATGGGACGGCGTCATGCCTTGGCAAGAAAAGTTGGATGTGAAATTTACTCATGACGGGCCAGTGAGTTAGCATGAGAATTCTGACGGCGTCACGCTTTAACTAAATCAAGGGCGTCACGGCTTAAATCATAAGGGGACGGCGTCACGTTCATGATCCGACGGCGTCAAGCCTTGATAGGCCAGAATGGATTTTTGAAGAGCTAAAGAGGGACGGCGTCAAGAAGGTCACCCGGGAACCCTAAAAACGGCGAGGTGACGGCGTCACAATGCATAAGGTGACGCCGTCAGATCCAAAAATCTATATATAGTTTTCTAATCTTTTGTCATAAGAGAGAGCTTAGTGTGTGGAATTTTGGGATAAAACCCTAAGACGATTTTAGCTACTTTCTCAGGGCTTTTAGCCTTGAGATCTTCCATGTTTCATTGAAAGATAAGTTATCAATTAATCATTCAATATGTCTATGTGTTGTTTGATTCTATCTTATGCTTGTCTTTTGTTTAACATGTTAGGCTAATTTTATCTTGTGTTTGCTTAGATCTAATGAAACCTAGCTATTGATTATTGGTTGTTAGTGTGTTGTTAGTTGTATTGGATGATTGTTTATCTATGTTAGGCTCAAGAAAACTGGCTAACTTCCTATTCGGTAACTTGCTTGAACGTCTTAAGAAACATGAACCAAACGCGTACTAAAGGTTTTTATGGTTGTATTTAATGCACAAGCGAATTCTAGTGATCCCATGTTAGGAGCTTCCTAGCCGGCTCGACATAGGAGTGAAGTAGGAGCTTGTAGAGTTGGGGAAGTAAGTACGCCACCCCACGAATGGTATTAAGGAATACACCCGTCATCCACGCGACTAATACATACTAATTAACCGGTAAAAGATAGTTAGGGAGTAAGGAAATCTAAGTAAACACATTTCTCTACACATAAGTTTCTCACCACATTTCATTTTTGTTATTTTATTTTATTTGCATTCGTAGTAAATTTTGGGTTAGTTGACTAGCAACTAATTCCGCCCACTCCTTCAAAACCGAGATTTTACTTGCTTTCATAAAAACTATAAAAACATAAAAAGAATCTTCCTCAACCCTTAGACCTAATTAGAGTAGCCTTTCATACCTAACGAACACTATTCCCTGTGGAGAACGATCAATCCCCCGTACTTACCACTACACTATACTACATCGGTCAGGTACACTGCCTGGTGGGGTTGTAAGCCTCTTGAGATCCCTCGAGAGGTAAAACCTGTTGTAAGGTTACAAAACCACGCAATCAAAAGACATAGTAGTGACTAAGTACCCAGGAAGGTGTCCCAAGTTCGTGGAAGAAGGAGGAGTAGTGCGGGCAGAGCCTCACGATTTGTATGGATTCATGGACGACGTAGGAGATGAAGGAAGGAACCATGAGGATGGTTTTGCGAGACAACCACTGCCACAGCCTGAAGGGAACCGAAACGGATGGCTTAGCGAGGAAGATGAAGTGGATTCGGACTTGGAGTCCACTGCAAGTAACACGGTCTAGTCTTGGAAATAGAGCTCGAGTCATGTGTGTTATTACTGTTAAAATTTTTGTCTTAGGTTTCTTTTGACATTAATATTGTACGGATTCCTTTGGATTGTGGGTTTTCCCGAATATTTAATAATAAGGCTTGAGCAATTTTTGGAATAAATTACGTTGATATGTGTCTATCATAGTTCTCAACCTTCTAAGTTGTCGAGCTCATTTCGGCTATGAAAGCCGGAAATTGATTTCCCATGGGTGCCTTGGTTTTCTGACATCCATTAAAAATACCTCCCTAGAAACCCGAGTACCGAAGTTTCCTAGAACCCATTTCGTACGCTGAGGAATGAACCTCATCTTGAGAGTTATTGGGCACCCTGAGTTCTGAATATAATTCCTGGTTGAACCACCAAGTTGTCCACTGAAGCGTGAAGTAGGAATTTACAAATTACCGAGAGATATTCTATTCACCAAGTGAAGGTGTCTTTCAGATATGTCCGGGATCATATAAGATTGAGTTGAACAACCAGGATGAGCAACAACCGAAGACCGGGAAGTAGGTTTGTTTAAGTGTATCTCTAGGCGTGTTTTAGTTCCGTTCGCGATAAAGAAGGGTGGTAACTGGAGATAGCTGAACCGTGTTACAGTTAGAAACCGAGATTCCTCCATCCTGAAACGATTATGTGTTTGTTTAGATTTAGAGCGTGAAATTTCTTTACGAGGGATTAATAAATCTTAGTTTTGAAATCGCCTTCCAAATCTATAAACGACTGTTATGACTATTAGTAACGCTAATAGTATTAGCTAAAGCTCTAAATGCGTATAAAAATTTATAATTAGGTTTTCTCGTGACTACTGGGACAAATGGTCATTGTATGACTTAATGGTACGTTCGGAGACGAGAAAGAGCATGTTAGAAATTCACATTACTCCATCACATTTCAAGAAGAACGGCAGAAAGCTCGAAGGACCAAACACAAGTTCCAATTTTGGTTTCACTTTCCGATTTATTGACTGATAAAGACAGGTTAACCGGACTTGAAGACATTGGATGTGTTAAATGAGCGGGTTTTGGAAAAGACCCTTTATGGTTGGGGGAAAAATTAATTCTATGAAGGCCGAAGTTCTTGGCGACTAACTTTCACTCCGTTGACTTACTTAAGTTCGTAATAAGATCCTCGAATGAGTTAAGTTCCTAGAAGCATTCCTGTTCGTGTTCATTTTCGTAGGTTCGGTAATGACTTGTTTTGAGAGATTTTGGCAAATGATGGATGATTTGATACTTTTAATGAAGTGCCAAATTCTGATAGGCATTCTGGGACTTTCGTTAATTCTTTCTAGTGAATCGTTCTCCATTTAGTTAGAGTGTTTAATTTTGATGACCTCTGAGACCGTAGGAAGACTAGGTGGAATAAGATAAGTTAGTTTGTTCATGACTTGAAATCAAGTATGACCATCATGAGGGCATGATAAAGCGAGAAGTGTACCGCTTTTAGGGGGTTATATAAGCCCTAAATCGTATTTATTTGATCAAATATTGCCCTAAATCGTTCCTTTTGTCATTTTAGGTACTTTGGAGAAGAAATCTGGAAAAGGAAGCATTTTGGACGTTTTTGGAGCATAAAAGTGAAGAAAACGACAAAGTCTCAAAATCGGCTGGAAAAGTACCTTTGACGGCGTCAGGGATTGTTCTAGACGGCGTCATGGCTTGGCAAAAGAGGTGTATATGAAAAATACACATGATAAGCCAGGGAGTTTTGCAATGGAAATTCTGACGGCGTCACCCTTTAAGGTGATCAAGGCCATCACGGTTTGAGTTAAAGCGGGACGGCGTCAAGCCCATTTCTGACGGCGTCTACCTTTGATAGGCCAGAGCGGATTTTGGAGCACTAAAGAGGGACGGCGTCAAGAAGGCCATCTGGGAACCCTAGACACGGCGAGGTGACGGCGTCAAGATCTACAACGTGACGCCGTCAGCCCTTAAACTCTATATATAGTTTTGCAATTTTTTGTCATTAGTGTGCAACTTTGTGAGGAGAAACCCTAAGACGAATTTCTGCCATTTTTAAGGGTTTTCATACCCTTGGATCTCCCATGTTTAATTGAAGATAAGTATTTATTTAATCAATCAATATGTCTATGTGTTGTTTGATTATATCTTGTTCTTGTCTTTTAATTAACATGCTAGGCTAGATTTATCTTGTGTTTGCTTAGATCTAATGAAACCTAGCTATTGATTATTGGTTATTAGTGTGTTATTAATTGTATTGGATGATTGTTCATCGATGTTAGGCTTAAGAAAACTGGCTAACCTCCTATTCGGTAACTTGCTTGAACGTCTTAAGAAACATGAACCAATGCGTACTAGGTTTTTAGGGTTGTATTTAATGCATGAGCGAATTCTAGTGATCCCATGTTAGGAGCTTCTTAGCCGGCTCGACATAGGAGTGAAGTAGGAGCTTGTAGAGTTGGGGAAGTACGTACGCCACCCCACGATTGGTATTAAGGAATACACCCGTCATCCACGCAATTAATACACACTAATCAACCGGTAAAAGATAGTTAGGGAGTAAGGAAATCTAAGTAAACACATTTCTCTCCACATAAGTTTCACGACCTTTTCATTTTCAGTTATTTTATTTTATTTGCATTTATAGTTATTTGGGTTAGTTGACTAGCAACTAATTCCGCCCACTCCTTCAAACCCGAGATTTTACTTGCTTTCATAAAAAATATAAAAATACAAAAAATAATCATCCTTCACCCTTAGACCTAATTAGAGTAGTTTTTCATGCCTAACGAACACTATTCCCTGTGGAGAACGATCAATCCCCCGTACTTACCACTACACTATACTACGTCGGTCAGGTACACTGCCTGGTGGGGTTGTAAGCCTCTTGAGATCCCTCGAGAGGTAAAACCTGTTGTAAGGTTGCAAAACCACGCATCAAGTTTTTGGCGCCGTTGCCGGGGAATAGTTATTGTTTAGGTTGAATTTTTATTTTATTAGGTCTACTCGCTAGATTCCTTTCTAGTGAGATTTTTATTTTTCTTTTTATTAGATTTCTTTAGTCTATCTTTTTCTTTGTGCCTTTTGTTTGTAAAACCATTTTCATTTGTCACCATGGCGGATGAAATTCCATTTAGATCATTAACAATAGAGGAACAATTACTTTACACGGATAGATTTGCTTCCTGTTGTTCCAATGAATTTTTAAGTGATCTTAGATATATACAGGAGGAGATGGGTATAAAGTTTGATAGGTTTGATGAATTATGTGCATGTGTGGCTTCTATTAAACAATCATTGTTAGGATCAACTCCTTTTAATAAGACCCTTTGGAAAAATTTTGAGGAAAGCCTCCTAACCGTGAACCATAAGTTTAATGAATTAATGGGTTCGTATACATCACAACTTGAGGAAACAATTGAGGAGGATTTAGCCGAACATGAGCATATTGAGCAAAAAGACATAGGTTTTATGATCAATGACTTTGAATCTCAAGGAACACATGATGAATCCTTTAGGCAAATTGAACATAGTAATCATGTTATCAGGGAAGATTCTTATGAATCGGACTTAGAACTTGAAATGGCTAGAGAAGGATTTGAGATACTTAGGAACATGTTTGGGTTAGATTCTACTAAAACACATGATGTGGATATAATTGATATAGAGACAAGGAAGGATGAGGTAAATAACACAAACCTACAAAGTACCCCACAAGTCCTACCATCATTTGAGGCATACACACCGCCCGTGACTTACCCGGAAGAAGTAGAAGGGACTATAGGAACCCTAATTGAAGTAGAACCTTTGGAAGAAACAAAACTAGAAGAAATAGGTTTGAATACTTGTAGTCATAACCTTTCTTTTAGTTCTATGGAAGTTCCTAGTTTTGATGAACCGGAGCCTAAACCAAAACCGTTACCTAATCTTCCATCCTTAGATGTGAACTTAGGAATTGAATTAGGTCCCGATCCACCCATCAAACCATGTAGTCCGGGTAATATTAAGATTAAGGTAGTAGACTCTAGGCCTTGTAGAGAGGAAGCTAACATAGGAGTGAACCATGACCTTACATACTTACATCACCCATTTATGATTGATCACAAGAAACATTATGGGTTTAAACCGGGTTTATTAGGTCAAAGTGGATTCTTAACTTGGAGTCTCTCGAAGTTGATAGAAGATGATCCCTTTCTAGGAGAAAATCTTAATCCGCCCACTAACCCAAATGAATTAGGTAAGGTTATGATAATAGGATCCCGCACCTTTGAGCATATAATTCACCCGTCACTCTTTCCTCACGTGGCATATTTCCACCCTAAGGGTGTGTATCGCTACTTTCACCCACACTTAATCCTAAGTGTAGGGAAAACCTCCCCTATTTCCGTTAAATAAGGGTAGAGTCAGGCTCGTGACTCGAACAAAAACAAGCGCTTCTTGGGAGGCAACCAAAGCTTTATTTGCTTTGTGTGTTTATTTATTTGTTTGTTTGATTTTATTTGCTTCTGTATGTATGTTTAATTTTTATTATTATTAATTCATGTTCAAAACTAAATTGTGAAAATGCTTTATCTTGTTTTTAACTTTGTCTTAACTACATATAAAGGTATTTTGCAAAAGATAAGTGTAAGGGAATCCAAATTTGTTTACAAGAACAAGATTGAACATGAATCACAACAATATTAAATGAGCATGCATACTAGTAATTGTTAGAGTCAAATGCTTGTATCGAGTCATAATGAATATTTTGCAGGATTTCCAGGAAGTGAGGCATAAGTTTTTCCAGAAATTTTCCGGAAACTAACCATAAAATTTCTGCAGGTCACTTCTGACGGCGTCAGGGTTAACACCTGACGGCGTCAAGTGTAAAATTCTGGAAATTTTGCAAGTTTTGTTTTTCTACCGGAATCATAAAGTTTTTGTTAAATCTTTAGTTTTATAAACTCCAGGAAATCTGCAAATATTCATTCTACAAGCATTATATCTTTAATCGTTTTGTTTTTATTTCTAAGTCTGGAATTACATCTAGTTGTGAGTTTTCTTTGTTCAGGTTGATGCTTTGGGTTTTTTGTGTTTGTTTTCTCAGGTTTAACAGGTTATATTGGACAAGAAGATGATTTATATTTCGGAAGGGAAGCTTTCAACGTTCATTTTCTTGGAGGAGGATTTAACCATGTTACCGGATTATCCACATCGAACGAATCAGGGGAGTATTTGATTTTATTCTTTTACCTTATTTACTTTTACATCTTGTTATTTGAACATTGGGGACAATGTTCATCTTAAGTGTAAGGGGGGGTAAAGTATGATACTTTAGAGAATGCTATTACGCTTGATTTTTCGTTTGTTTAATGGTAGATGTGTAATAAAACTGAGAGAAATACCTGTTAAGGCAATTTTAGTGCAAAATTTAAATTTTTTTACAACATATAGGAGTGAAACTTTGGTCTTAATGAGCGTCTCACGGATAGGAGTTATATGACTAGCACAAAACCGTACCACTAAAAAAAATTTCCACCCCCAAATATGTGAGGTTCGCCCCTAGAATTGGTAGGAAAAGCATTTATTCTATGATGTGTGTACCAGTAGCACTTAGATTCTAGAACTTGCGTTAGGACCATTCCGAGGCCACAAGTGAGACTACATTCGTGTAGTTAGATTTACTACATGATAAGAGGCATTAGGATTAACCCATTGTTTTACACCTGTGTTTTTGTTATAATTACATTGGCTACATTGGTCAAGTAATTCTCCCACACCCTTTGCGTTGTACTCATTTTTAGTACACGATACCCCTAGTACACCCCTCAGAGCCTATCTTTTCGTTTCGACCCTTAAGCATTTTACTTAAAGGAAGAATTTGTTACACCCCACTTAAATGTACACCCAAATCGCCTTAGCCTACCTTGTATGCACTCATTTTTAGTGCATTATTGTGACAACACTTGTTTAAACCCCAAGTTAATTATCTAATTGATTACATGGTTGCTAAGTCGAGTCATATCCTTGTACATATTGTTTTGGGACGATTGGGACTCATGGGTAAAGTACTAGTGTAATGGAGTAATGGGGAAGAACAACATTATTACCCCCATATGTGCTAAATATTTTAAAAGTACTCCAAGTGTTTCGATTATCTTAATTCGAGTCATTAGAATAGTTATTTGTAAAGTTATGTAAAAGTTCAAGTGTAAGGGGAATGCAACGCCCCTATGATGTATTATTTTGGATGGTAGGGCAAGAATGTATGGAAAAAAAAATCAAAAAAATAAAGAAAAATACAAAAAAAATGAGAAAAAGAAAAGTAGAAAAAACATACGGACTACCATCCCGTTTCATTTTATGTTTTTGTTATTTTGTTTTTAGCTTAAGTCGAGTCTAGTCTTGGCTTAGCAACGCCATATTGTACATGTAATTAATCAAGATCTTTAACTCGCCACCAGTAAAATATCCCTTATCCAACAAAACCGTGTTTATCATATCCCTACACCTCACGTTATAACCCGTTTAAAAGCCCTCTTTGATAGTTTATCTTAGGTGCTTACGCCTAGTGGATGAGGTTTTCGATCCTTTCCCAAGCCTATGGTAATCTATTTGCTATGACAGGTAGTGAGAGATATTATCCGTTTTCATTTATGAGATTTATTTTGATGACACCTGAGAGATGTGAGTATCTAAACACTACTTGTGAGGTGCTAGTTTGTAATCTCCGTGCTTTTTATGATTAAAGTGGAACGACTATTTGTTGTAATTACTTTTATATTAGCGTTAAATGACCCCTAACTTGTATTTTGATTAGAATAAAAGCGTATTTGCTTGAGGACAAGCAAATCTCAAGTGTAAGGGTATTTGATGAAGCGAGAAGTGTACCGCTTTTAGGGGGTCATTTAAGCCCTAAATCATATTTATTTGATCAAATATTGCCCTAAATCGTTCCTTTTGTCATTTTAGGTACTTTGGAGAAGAAATCTGGAAAAGGAAGCATTTTGGTCGTTTTTGGAGCATAAAAGTGAAGAAAACGACAAAGTCTCAAAATCGGCTGGAAAAGTACCTTTGACGGCGTCAGGGATTGTTCTAGACGGCGTCATGGCTTGGCAAAAGAGGTGTTTATGAAAAATACACATGATAAGCCAGGGAGTTTTGCAATGGAAATTCTGACGGCGTCACCCTTTAAGGTGATCAAAGCCATCACGGTTTGAGTTAAAGCGGGACGGCGTCAAGCCCATTTCTGACGGCGTCAACCTTTGATAGGCCAGAGCGGATTTTGGAGCACTAAAGAGGGACGGCGTCAAGAAGGCCATCCGGGAACCCTAGACACGGCGAGGTGATGGCGTCAAGATCTACAACGTGACGCCGTCAGCCCTTAAACTCTATATATAGTTTTGAAATTTTTTGTCATTAGTGTGCAACTTTGTGAGGAGAAACCCTAAGACGAATTTCTGCCATTTTTAAGGGTTTTCATACCCTTGGATCTCCCATGTTTAATTGAAGATAAGTATTTATTTAATCAATCAATATGTCTATGTGTTGTTTGATTATATCTTGTTCTTGTCTTTTAATTAACATGCTAGGCTAGATTTATCTTGTGTTTGCTAAGATCTAATGAAACCTAGCTATTGATTATTGGTTATTAGTGTGTTATTAATTGTATTGGATGATTGTTCATCGATGTTAGGCTTAAGAAAACTGGCTAACCTCCTATTCGGTAACTTGCTTGAACGTCTTAAGAAACATGAACCAATGCGTACTAGGTTTTTATGGTTGTATTTAATGCATGAGCGAATTCTAGTGATCCCATGTTAGGAGCTTCTTAGCCGGCTCGACATAGGAGTGAAGTAGGAGCTTGTAGAGTTGGGGAAGTACGTACGCCACCCCACGATTGGTATTAAGGAATACACCCGTCATCCACGCAATTAATACACACTAATCAACCGGTAAAAGATAGTTAGGGAGTAAGGAAATCTAAGTAAACACATTTCTCTCCACATAAGTTTCACGACCTTTTCATTTTCAGTTATTTTATTTTATTTGCATTTATAGTTATTTGGGTTAGTTGACTAGCAACTAATTCCGCCCACTCCTTCAAACCCGAGATTTTACTTGCTTTCATAAAAAATATAAAAATACAAAAAATAATCTTCCTTCACCTTTAAACCTAATTAGAGTAGTTTTTCATACCTAACGAACACTATTCCCTGTGGAGAACGATCAATCCCCCGTACTTACCACTACACTATACTATATCGGTCAGGTACACTGCCTGGTGGGGTTGTAAGCCTCTTGAGATCCCTCGAGAGGTAAAACCTGTTATAAGGTTGCAAAACCACGCATCAGGGCATATTTATATGATGCCAGTATTATGACGTCTGGCCAACGTGATAATACTTACATCATATAACGTGCACTTTTTGTGGGCATCGGATATTTCAAGAAGTGCCTTAGAACTTTAGAAATTATGATAACTGTTTGAGATCACCTGCATTAGTGAGACCTTAAGTTCATCTTAACGGTACGCGTAACCTGCTTTCACCGTAGGTGGATTGCACGTCTGGATTCTCGTCACGCATGCTGCTGACCTCTAAGAATTTTCGGTAATAATCTTAGGTCCTGATATAGAACTTCTGCCAATTGATGTTATCGATAATCTATTCCATACGTTCTACTCTGACTTGTTAAATCAAATCCTGGGGATGACCCATCCGTCAAAATCCCACGTATTTTCCTACGTCTCTTCCGAAATGATCCGATTATCATTCGTTACGTTCGATATAATTTCCTTCAATTTGGATTCGGTATGATTTGCCTTTTGAGGAAACCGAAGTTTTAACCTATAATATAGAGTCATAAGAACCAAGTTTTCATATTCCTGTCCACAGTCAGCTGTGTTTCTATTTCGCTTCACGTCAATTTTCGAGGACGAAAAATTTTTTTTAGAGGGGAAGAAGTTGTAATACCTGAAATTTAGATAACTTGTAAAATGACCAAATTACCCCTGAAATTACAAAACCAAAATAAATACGCTATAAAATTCTGAAACGATTTCAAACTTCTGAAAACAAACCATATATGAAATGAATTAATTTTCGGGACAACACTACATTATTTTGAATGTCCAAGAATTACAAAATATATATATACATAATTATATATGCACCGAAATAAATTAAATAAGGCTAATTATATTTACAAAATCTTTTAAAACAAGATAAATACAAACTAAATAAGGGAATTATGTACCAAATCAAATTGTACTCTTATGGTAATCTTCTAGGGCCGAAATTCTGGACCCAAGCCCCCTCCAAGGTCGGTTTATATAATATAAATACAAACAACATATTTTATAAAACCCTATTTTGCCAAAAACCCTAGATCGACAAAACTAAAATCCCTCAAACCCTCATTCGACCTTTTGGACCTGAGAAAGAAATTTTCTGGAGTTCATTGAGGTGTAAGGAGGCTACGAAAAATAGGATTTGGAATTTAAAGGCACTCGTGTGATCGTGGCGAATTGTTTGTTCCTATAATCATACGCAAGAGGTATAATTTTCTACGATCAAACCTTACATTGTAAACTTAATCTAGTATTTTTCTTGTGATCATTAGGTCGTATATAGCTCAGGAAAAATAAGAAAAATGAACCATGCAAGCTTAATCATGCGTACGAAAAATGATGAGTTAAAACACACGTAATTTACAAATAAAATCAAACGAATTTTCTGGATGATGAACATAATTTTTACGTGTTCCTTGATGTTAATAAAAGCTTATAAAAATAGCCACTTGATTTTTAGAAGCTCAAAACAATTGATCTTGAATTATGTGTAAATCGGATTATTGGAAAAATAAGGAAAAATTAGGAAGAAACCCTAGAATGTTTAGGGTTAGGGTTTTGTGTGATGAATCTGGTCTAATTAATGCACATTAATGATGTGGTGATGATGGTTTGATGATTGGTAACTTTAGGGTTAGGGTTTGTATATTAAAAAGGTTATACGATTGGAACATAAATGACAAGGGCTTGTTTTGCCAACTTTGAAACTTAAAGGTTATTTTTAAAATGTTAATTAGGTCAGTACCAATGTAGTAAAAATATAACTTGAGGGTCCTAAGTGTAAATATTGCATAAAAATGAATTAATGATAATTTAAGGGTATGATTTGTAATTAATTAAAATGGAGGGACTAAAAGTGTAAATTCTAGAAACTTGAAGTTATTTTGAGTGAATAATATTACAAAGGGTGTAATGGGTAATTTTGAGTAATGATGGGTTTGATATGTAATTGTTACTAGATTAGGGTTTGAAATATAAGTTTTGTAAAGTTAAAGGACTAATTGTGTAAATTATGAAATCTGAAGGACCTGAATTGTAATACATATAATTTTGAGGATATGTTCTGTAACTTTGTAATACAAGGTGTTTGTTTGGTAAAATAAATATTATAGGGATTAAAAACATGAATTATGTAAATGAAGGGTTTGTTTTGTAAATTATATAACAAAAGGGTATAAACTATAAATTGTGAAACTGAAGGGATTAAAATGTCATTCTGGATAACAATGTGTGTTTAAATCAGTAACTTAAAATATTTTCATGATTAAACCTTTGAATTAGATGAATTTGCAAGTGAAACCCTAAACTATGTAAACTTGCCATAATTACTCCTAAACTTTTGTAACTTGATAAAATGTATCGTACTCCCATAATAATCTTAATAAGGACTTAACCTAATCTGTGATATTATTAACTTACTAATAATGAAAATATAAATGAAGACCCTTTGGACTTCTGTCTTCTACTCTTTAGGTTCGAGGAAGGGGTAATCTCATCTAGTCAGCCTTTATCTTTGTGTTCTTGCGTTCGTAATAAGGTACAGATATTCTGCCCTCTCTCAGTAAGGGCCTTTCATTTCCTTTTTCTTCAGTTCTCATTTTCCTTATTAGGATTCCCTATACCATTGCTATGCTCCCTGCTGTTGTGAACTTTCCATGTGATCTCTTGTTTTGTGAATCTTCATGAACTTTGTATTTGATCTCTTGTCCTGAACCCTGAATTGTGAACCTCGTTTTGAACCTTAATCTAATAGACTTGTGATAAAACTAAATTGATTTTGATATAAACCTTAATCTGTTAAATCCTTATTTGAACCTAAATGATTTTGAACTGTTATTGTAACTACATATGAAACGTTTTGAGAAAAGCCACTTCAAAATAAGTAATATCATTTTAATGAAAGTTACTAAAAGTTTTGGAAGACCATTTTGAAGAAAAATATTTTGTAAGATCAGTTGTTATGAAAACCATTTTAGAAGGATTGTTTAAATGGACTTTTAAATAGAAACCTTTTTAGATAAACTGTTGGTATAAAACTTTGATTATAAACTTTTGCTACACACTTTTGAACCAATTGATATAGTTCTTTAATCTGAACTTAAACTTTGATATAAAACTTAACCTGATAAATTCTAAGTTTGAACCTATGATATATAATCTTGAACTGTTTGACATGAACCTTTGCCATGTACCCTTAGGATATGACCTTTTGACTATTTGATAGTACGTTTGACCTTTGACCTACAATTGATATTACGAGCCAATCACTAGACATGAGGGTTTCATGTCCATGTCATTGACGCACCTCTGACATGACTCTAGGGCAGGAGAGTGATGACCTGTTCCGTCCCTTATTTATTATTTGCTATGGCCATTATAATTATAATTATTGATTTGTCTGTGGGGCGTATGGGTGCACTCTAGATTTGACCTGTTATCTGTATAGGTTATGTTATATGTTTATTGTTATATTTATCTGGTGACTGATGGTGTGTGCGATACACGTCTTTCACATATCTGGGAGCTAGCTACTCTATTTAGTTACATTTGCAATGATATGATATGGCTTGTTTCTGGGCTCGTGATAGATTCCTGATTTCTTTGTCTATTGAACCTCTTGAAATTTTCCTTTTACTTGTTCATTTTCTTTTCTTTAGTCTTATTCCTTATTTATTCCTGTTATCTCATTCCTACATCATGAGTTATCGGTATGACCAGTATTCCTGATTTCCTTGATTTTATTATCTATTATTGTTTTGTTACCATTATATCTGTTCACTGAGCTCTCGTAGCTCAGCCGCATTTCTTTTCCTGCGGCAGGTCTCAGTAGGAAGCTGGGAATGAGAGAAGAGTGTACCTTTGGACTTAGAAGCTTGGATAGCTATGCTGGATTTAGAATTGAACCGAAGATAATATACTTTAGACATAATGTTTTGGAAGTTTTCATTGTAACCCTATAGATTTAGTATTTCATTTGTTATCCTTTGAGATTTTTGTATTAATGGAAATGTATGCTTAGTTTTGTTCTGATGTGAATCCATTGTTGTGATATCTTTACCCTTGTCGGGTTGGGGTGTTACATTAGGCTTCACTCTTGGACACGATCTTTTCCTTCGTATGTTGATCTTTAACTTCGTTTCGTCTTCGCTAATTCGTTTATGACCTTTCAGATGGTTAACACTAGTCATAACGAAGATTTCAGTGCCAACCCTGCATTTGCTGCCGCAGTTCAGCGGGCCGTTGATGCACTGATTCCGTGCCTTACCGAACGGATCACGACTGAGATCCGTCAGAATACGGCCAGTGGTAGTAGTAGCGGTTGTTCGGGTGCTGGTAATCTGCCAGTGACTATTCATACTTGGTTGGAGAGGTTTTGTAAGCAAAAGCCTCGTTCTTTCAGTTTTGCGAATGCTCCGGTTGATGCGGAGAATTGGATCGCCTATATGGAGAAGATATTTGAGGTTCTGGGCTGTGATGATGTGTTTAAAGCTAGACTTGCTAGCTATAAGTTTGAGGGTGATGCCCTCAGCTGGTGGAAAGCTTATAAGCAGGCGAAAGGTGGAGATGATTTTGTTGCTGCTTTGTCATGGAACAATTTTCGTGACACTTTCTTTCTTCAGTATTTTTTGAGGTCAGAGAAAGAGAAGTTTGAGAGGGAGTACCATTATATTTATCAGTTTGAGAGGGAGACTAGCACAGAATTCATAAAGAGGTTTCTTCATTTGACTGGATTCTTGGGAGACTAGCAGTTTGAGAGGGAGTACCATTATATTTATCAGTTTGAGAGGGAGACTAGCACAGAATTCATAAAGAGGTTTCTTCATTTGACTGGATTCTTGGGAGCCAAGGCGGGAACCCAGGAGGAGCAGGCTAATAAGTTCAACTGGGCGCTTCGAAATGATCTTTTAGATGGAATAGTGAACATCCATTTTGATGATGTAGCTGATGAAGCGAAAAGTGTACCGCTTTTAGGGGGTCATTTAAGCCCTAAATCGTATTTATTTGATCAAATATTGCCCTAAATCGTTCCTTTTGTCATTTTAGGTACTTTGGAGAAGAAATCTGGAAAAGGAAGCATTTTGGACGATTTTGGAGCATAAAAGTGAAGAAAACGACAAAGTCTCAAAATGGGCTGAAAAGTACCTTTGACGGCGTCAGGGATTGCCCTGGACGGCGTCATGGCTTGGCAAGAAAAAGGTGGATATGAAAATTACTCATGATAAGCCAGAGAATTTTGCATGAAAAATCTGACGGCGTCACCCTTTGAAGTGATCAAGGTCGTCACGGCTTAACTTAAAGAGGGACGGCGTCAAGCCATAATCTGACGGCGTCAAGCCTTGATAAGCCAGAACGGATTTTGGAGGTCTAAAGAGGGACGGCGTTAGGAAGGCCATCAGGGAACCCTAAAAGCGGCGAGGTGACGGCGTCAGGATCTACAACGTGACGCCGTCAGCCCTTAAACTCTATATATAGTTTTGCAATTTTTTGTCATTAGTGTGGAACTTATTGTGTGTAACTTTGGAGGAGAAACCCTAGACGAATTTCTGCCATTTTTAAGGGTTTTCATACCCTTGGATCTCCCATGTTTAATTGAAGATAAGTGTTCATTTAATCAATCAATATGTCTATGTGTTGTTTGATTATATATTGTTCTTGTCTTTTGATTAACATGCTAGGCTAGATTTATCTTGTGTTTGCTTAGATCTAATGAAACCTAGCTATTGATTATTGATTATTAGTGGGTTATTAGTTGTATTGGATGATTGTTCATCGATGTTAGGCTTAAGAAAACTGGCTAACTTCCTATACGGTAACTTGCTTGAACGTCTTAAGAAACATGAACCAATGCGTACTAAGGTTTTAATGGTTGTATTTAATGCATGAGCGAATTCTAGTGATCCCATGTTAGGAGCTTCTTAGCCGGCTCGACATAGGAGTGAAGTAGGAGCTTATAGAGTTGGGGAAGTACGTACGCCACCCCACGATTGGTATTAAGGAATACACCCGTCATCCACGCAATTAATACACACTAATCAACCGGTAAAAGATAGTTAGGGAGTAAGGAAATCTAAGTAAACACATTTCTCTCCATATAAGTTTTACCAACCTTTTCATTTTCGTCATTTTATTTTATTTGCATTCGTAGTTATTTGGGTTAGTTGATTAGCAACTAATTCCGCCCACTCCTTCAAACCCGAGATTTTACTTGCTTTCATAAAATTATAAAAACACAAAAAGAATCTTCCTTCACCCTTAGACCTAATTAGAGTAGTTTTTCATACCTAACGAACACTATTCCCTGTGGAGAACGATCAATCCCCCGTACTTACCACTACACTATACTACATCGGTCAGGTACACTGCCTGGTGGGGTTGTAAACCTCTTGAGATCCCTCGAGAGGTAAAACCTATTGTAAGGTCGCAAAACCACGCATCAAGTTTTTGGCGCCGCTGCCGGGGAATAGTTATTGTTTAGGTTGAATTTTTATTTTATTAGGTCTACTTGCTAGATTCCTTTCTAGTGAGATTTTTATTTTCTTTTTCTAGGTTTTCTTTAGTCTATCTTTTTTCTTCGTTTCTTTATTTGTAACCATTACCATCCGACATCATGGAAGGTGGTAATATCCTTGATCCCAACAACCCACCACCACAACAACCACCACAACCTCCTAGAGCCCGTACCTTAGGAGACTACTCCCGTCCTAGCCACCATGGCTATCGAAACACCATTGAGCTCACTCAAGGAGCCAATATCACACCCTTGCGATCCGACACCATCCGGTTGGTGCAAAGCGGATGCGCATTCCATGGACTTCGTTCCGAAGATCCTAATCAACATCTCAAGGACTTTCTCAAAATCGTTGATTCCATAGACCTTGATGTTGCCACTCGAGAGACGACCCGACTACGTCTCTTTCAATTCTCTCTGCGGTACCAAGCTAGTCAATGGCTAGAGCGTCTACCCGCAGGATCCATCACCTCTTGGGATGATCTCACCACTCGTTTCCTTGCTCAGTTTTTCCCACCGAGAAGAACTACCAAGCTAAGGAATGATATCTTGATGTTCCAACAACGTCAAGGCGAAACCCTCTACGAGGCATGGACTCGATTCAAGGACTTACTCCAAAAAGTCCCTCACCATGGCATAGAACTTTGGCTCCAAGTCCAAATCTTCTATGACCATATCAATCTCTCCACGAGGCAAACCATTGACCAATCGGCTGGTGGTAAGCTACGTGATCTAAGTGCGGAACAATCATGGGCTCTCCTAGAAGATCTTGCTCTTTATGACAACGAAAGTTGGAGTGATCCCCCTGATTTGAATAAAACGGTCAAGGCAATATCTTTGCCTTCGAACAATTCAAGCACTTCCGACCTTAGGATCATAAAACTTGAAGACCAAGTCAAGTTTCTTATGAAATCCTACGAGGCTCTTAAACCTTCAAGCCAAGTGAACAAAATCACTTCTTCATGTGAATTATGTAGTGGTCCCCACGACACTCGTGATTGCATGGAACTCCCCGAACAAGCTTTTGCGGACTACGCATCCTCGCGTACCGACGGAGCGGGAGACAAGTGGTACACTTTCAAACCCGAGCCAAACCCCTACGGTGATTCATACAACCCCTCATGGAAAAATCACCCAAACCTTAGGTGGAAACAAAACCAAAACGCACAACAAACCAGTTCTTCCAACCCACCTAATCGTTTCCAATCAAGCGGTTCCAACTCGAACCGTACTTTCAACAACAATCCTTCCGGCAATGGTAGTACCAATAACTTTGAAGGATTGATGTCTCAATTTATGGCATCTCAAGAAGCTCGTTTAGCCAAGTTTGAAGCCGATTTCAAACAAAAACAAAGCGAGATGACCAATAAGATTGACACTTTGTTGAAAGCCCTCAATGACCGAGAAATGGGAGCACTCCCTAGCAACACAGTCAAGAACCCGAAGCTAAACGTCAACGCCGTTTCATCGGTTACGTCTCCCAGTTCTTGTCCACAATATTATTCGGTCAATTCCATGAGCACGTGTTTCAAACAAACCCAAGTTGTAGTTGAAACACCTCCCACTCAAAACCTTGACGAAGAATTCAAGGAGCTCCACCTTGAAAGTCCGGTTATTGAAGTGTTGGATGAGAAGAAGCTCAAGTTAGGCGAAAAAGGGACCGCCTTTGTTCAAAATAAGCTACCTAAGAAGTTAGATGATCCGGGCTTATTTGTTCTACCTTGCAAGATCGGTAATTCGGAGGCTTATGACACATTAGCCGATCTTGGATCAAGCCTTAACCTACTTCCGTTACCTCTCTACACCTCTCTAAAACTAGGAAAACTTGAAGAAACCGAGGTGATAATAGGCTTAGCGGATGGAAGTGTTGCTTACCCGGTTGGAGTAGTTAAGGACGTATTAGTACACATAGGAAAACTAACCATGTTAGCCGATTTCCACGTCCTTGATATGGTTAGCGACCCTACATGCCCCTTGTTGATAGGTAGAGGATTTTTGGCGACCGCTAGTGCTATGATTGATTGCAAGGAATCTAAGATAGCGGTAGGAGAAGGTGATACTTGGTCAGTCTATGATGTTAAGAAACATGCCTATGATACTAGTGAGGAACCAACACCACATTGGTTAGAATCAAATAGGAGACCATCTAGATATGGACCTTGGATTGATAGAGACTTCATAGGACCCCAACGCCCATTTTACCTAGAAGAGGACTTTGTGAACCGAACACATGCGGTAGAACAACTCTTGGCTAGGGACACCGAATTGGATCCATTTGAAGACTCACTAGTTTTTAGGAAGATGATTGATTTCCTAGGAGTTTTGCCAATTAACCTAGGAATGAATAAGTGGACTTGTGAGGAAGATGATCATAAGTGGAATTGGGACAAACCACCCAAAGATGGAGATGGGTCATGGCATATTAAGATGACATTGTATGACCCGGATGGAGAGAAGTTTGAAAAGATATATCGTACTAAGCGGACCAATAGGAAACTTCAATCCAAGCTTAACCCTAAAGACGTCCTCGATGACGAGCTCACTTACATAGGGTAGAAGGACTTTGAGTCTAGCTACAAGACTCGTTAATAAAGAAAAGCGCTTCTTGGGAGGCAACCCAAGTTTTATTTGCTTTGTGTGTTTATTTATTTGTTTGATTTTATTTGCTTCCGTATGTATGTTTAATTTTTATTATTATTGATTCATGTTCAAAACTAAATTTGTGAAAATGCTTTATCTTGTTTTTAACTTCGTCTTAACTACATATAAAGGTATTTTGCAAAAGTTAAGTGTAAGGGAAATCTAAATCGGTTTATTAGAACACAAATGAACATGAATCATAATAATAATAAATTAACATACATATTCGTATTTGTTTGAGTCAAATGCTTGTATCGAGTCATAATGATGTTTTGCAGGATTTCCAGGAAGTAAGGTATAGGTTTTTCCAAAATTTTTCTGGAAACTTAACATGAGAATTCTGTCAGATCATTTCTGACGACGTCAGGAGTTACAACCTGACGGCGTCAGGTTTTAATTTTCTGAAATTTTTGAAAGTTTTGTTTTTATAAAAAGTTTTTTATTAAATCTCTAACTTATAATCTCCAGGAATCTGCAAAATTATCATTCCACAAGCATTATATCCTTATATATAGAGTTTATCCCGCCGATGTTATGCAGGTTTTCGTGTTTGTTTTCTCAGGTTTAACAGGTTATTTTGGACAAGGAAATGTATGTTGGATCAAGCTTTTGGCGATGCATTAGTCGTAAAGCTTCTACATTCTCTTGGAAGAAGATCTAACCGTGTTGCCACATTATCCACTGAGCGAATCAGGGAATATTTGATTTCATTCTTTTACCTTATTTACTTTTACATTTGTTATTTGAACATTGGGGACAATGTTCATCTTAAGTGTAAGGGGGGGTAAAGTACGATTAGAAAATGATTTCACGCTTGATTTTTGTTTGTTTAATAGTAAATGTGTAATAAAACTGAGAGAAATACCTGTTAGGGCAATTTTAGTGCCAAATTTAAAAATTTTTACAACATTTAGGAGTGAAACTTTGATCTTAATGAGCGTCTCACGGATAGGAGTTATATGACTAGCACAAAAACCGTACCACTAAAAAATTTTCCACCCCCAAATATGTGAGGTTCGCCCCTAGAATTGGTAGGAAAATCATTTATGCTATGATGTGTGTACTGGTAGCACTTAGATTCTAGAACTTGCGTTAGGACCATTCCGAGGCCACAAGTGAGACTACATTCGTGTAGTTAGATTTACTACATAATAAGAGGCATTAGGATTAACCCATTGTTTTACACCTGTGTTTTTGTTATAATTACATTGGCTACATTGGTCAAGTAATTCTCCCACACCCTTTGCGTTGTACTCATTTTTAGTACACGATACCCCTAGTACACCCCTCAGAGCCTATCTTTTCATTTCTAACTTTAAGCATTTTACTTAAAGGAAGAATTTGTTTACACCCCACTAAAATGTACACCCAAATTGCCTTAGCCTACCTTGTATGCACTCATCTTTAGTGCATTATTGTGACAACATTTGTTTAAACCCAAGTTAATTATCTAATTGATTACATGGTTGCTAAGTCGAGTCATATCCTTGTACATATTGTTTTGGGACGATTGGGACTCATGGGTAAAGTACTAGTGTAATGGAGTAATGGGGTAGAACATCATTTATTACCCCCATATGTGCTAAATATTTTAAAAGTACTCCAAGTGTTTTGATTATCTTAATTCGAGTCATTAGAATAGTATTTGTAAAGTTATGTAAAAGTTCAAGTGTAAGGGGAATGCAACGCCCCTATGATGTATTATTTTGGATGGTAGGGCAAAAGTGTATGCAAAAAAAAAAAAAAAAAAAAAATCAAGAAAAATACAAAAAAAATGAGGAAAAGAAAAATAGAAAAAACCTACGGACTACCATCCCGTTTCATTTTATGTTTGTTTTATGTTTTTGTTATTTTATTTTTAGCTTAAGATTGAGTCGAGTCTTGGCTTAGCAACATTGTATAGTACATGTAATTAATCAAGATCTTTAACTCGCCACCAGTAAAATATCCCTTATCCAACAAAACCGTGTTTATCATATCCCTACACATAACGTTATAACCCATGTAAAAGCCCTCTTTGATAGTTTATCTTAGGTGCTTACGCCTAGTGGAGGAGGTTTTCGATCCTTTCCCAAGCCTATGGTAATCTATTTGCTATGACAGGTAGTGAGAGATATTATCCGTTTTCATTTATGAGATTTATTTTGATGACACTTGAGAGATGTGAGTATCTAAACACTACTTGTGAGGTGCTAGTTTGTAATCTCCGTGCTTATTATGATTAAAGTGGAATGACTATTTATTGTAATTACTTTTATATTAGTGTTAAATGACCCCTAACTTGTATTTTGATTAGAATAAAAGCGCATTTGCTTGAGGACAAGCAAATCTCAAGTGTAAGGGTATTTGATGAAGCAAAAAGTGTACCGCTTTTAGGGGGTCATTTAAGCCCTAAATCGTATTTATTTGATCAAATATTGCCCTAAATCGTTCCTTTTGTCATTTTAGGTACTTTGGAGAAGAAATCTGGAAAAGGAAGCATTTTGGACGTTTTTGGAGCATAAAAGTGAAGAAAACGACAAAGTCTCAAAATCGGCTGAAAAGTACCATTGACGGCGTCAGGGATTGCCCTAGACGGCGTCATGGCTTGGCAAGAAAAAGGTGGATATGAAAATTACTCATGATAAGCCAGAGAATTTTGCATGAAAAATCTGACGGCGTCACCCTTTGAAGTGATCAAGGTCGTCACGGCTTAACTTAAAGAGGGACGGCGTCAAGCCATAATCTGACGGCGTCAAGCCTTGATAAGCCAGAACGGATTTTGGAGGTCTAAAGAGGGACGGCGTCAGGAAGGCCATCTGGGAACCCTAAAAGCGGCGAGGTGACGGCGTCAGGATCTACAACGTGACGCCGTCAGCCCTTAAACTCTATATATAGTTTTGCAATTTTTTGTCATTAGTGTGGAACTTATTGTGTGTAACTTTGGAGGAGAAACCCTAGACGAATTTCTGCCATTTTTAAGGGTTTTCATACCCTTGGATCTCCCATGTTTAATTGAAGATAAGTGTTCATTTAATCAATCAATATGTCTATGTGTTGTTTGATTATATATTGTTCTTGTCTTTTGATTAACATGCTAGGCTAGATTTATCTTGTGTTTGCTTAGATCTAATGAAACCTAGCTATTGATTATTGATTATTAGTGTGTTATTAGTTGTATTGGATGATTGTTCATCGATGTTAGGCTTAAGAAAACTGGCTAACTTCCTATACGGTAACTTGCTTGAACGTCTTAAGAAACATGAACCAATGCGTACTAAGGTTTTAATGGTTGTATTTAATGCATGAGCGAATTCTAGTGATCCCATGTTAGGAGCTTCTTAGCCGGCTCGACATAGGAGTGAAGTAGGAGCTTATAGAGTTGGGGAAGTACGTACGCCACCCCACGATTGGTATTAAGGAATACACCCGTCATCCACGCAATTAATACACACTAATCAACCGGTAAAAGATAGTTAGGGAGTAAGGAAATCTAAGTAAACACATTTCTCTCCATATAAGTTTTACCAACCTTTTCATTTTCGTCATTTTATTTTATTTGCATTCGTAGTTATTTGGGTTAGTTGATTAGCAACTAATTCCGCCCACTCCTTCAAACCCGAGATTTTACTCGCTTTCATAAAATTATAAAAACACAAAAAGAATCTTCCTTCACCCTTAGACCTAATTAGAGTAGTTTTTCATACCTAACGAACACTATTCCCTGTGGAGAACGATCAATCCCCCGTACTTACCACTACATTATACTACATCGGTCAGGTACACTGCCTGGTGGGGTTGTAAGCCTCTTGAGATCCCTCGAGAGGTAAAACCTGTTGTAAGGTCGCAAAACCACGCATTAGTAGCACAGGTGGCTAATGCTGTTCATAACATTGAGATCATGCAGGAGAGAGCTAGACAGGGTGTCAAGAGATATCGGGATGGGGAGCATGTACGACCGGTTCAGAGAAACAATCAGTGGGATAATGATTCGTGGGGTGATGATCAGCGAGGAAATGATAGGCATGGCTACAACAACCAGAGATCAGGACGTGACTAGCAGTATCGGGATCAGCGGCACTGTAGTTATCAGTATCATCATTCTTCAGGTTCATCTAGTCAGAGGGGTGGTACGGATTGGGCTTCAGCTATTGCTTGTGATACTTGTAGAAAGTTTCACCCAGGGAGGGCTTGTTATAAGACTTCGGGTGCATGTTTCTCATGTGGTTCGACTAATCATATTAGGAGGGATTGTCCCAAGTTTGGAGGTAACAACGACAACAATAAGAGTGCCAAGGACAACAAACCAGCTCAGTGAGGAGATCACTTTCGCGATTAGTTATTTCTCTACTCCATTTCCGTTTGTCTGGATATTTTGATACCCACTCCCCTTTTACTATTATTATGATACGTTGGTTTCTTTGTTGATTTTTCGTACGGATATTTTAAGTTCTCATTTAGTATTTACCTTCCATGTTGATTTTTTTTTGGATATTGGTTTGATTTGTTCGTTATGAGGATTCTTATGATTATGATGTGGTTGACGCAATCGATGGTGTACTTCACTTCTGCTAGACATACTAATGTTTCCTCTACCTTATTAGATTTTGCTCTATCCGTTTTGTTCCTACAAGAGATCTGGTGATTTTTAATCACAAATGTTGGAATCATTCCATTACTTTTATGATAAGATTCGTTCTGCTAATTTATTCCGTTGAAAATGGTTGATTTCGAAGCCACCTGAGAGTGAGGTTGATTTGATATGGTACTGATAGGTTGCGTAGTTACAACTTAAGATAGAATATAACTTGAACTTAATGGGATCATAGGATATCTTGAAGGGTTACAACTATCATCCGCTTCATATATGTTTCGTTGGATCAGATTCGTTAAGATTTGTCTTTTGTTGAAAAGCCTGAAGCTATTTTGGAGCGTCAGGATCAGGTCATGAGAAATAAAACAAATCCGTTCGTTAAGATTCTTTGGAAGAATCATCTCGAGAGCGAGGCTACTTGGGAAACCGAAGAATCAATGCGAGCTAGCTATCCGCATTTCTTTTTACGATTCGGCACGTATTCTTTTGTTTTTCTTACTTCAAATTTCGAGGACAAAATTTTTCTTTTTAGAGGGGAAGAATTATAATAACCTAAAACATTGTTCCTAAAACCCGAGGCTATCTTGAACTTTAACATAAATGTAACCTAAATAAATATAAGTTACAACTCAAGAATTCCAAAATATATAAAAGCTATAACCTAAGTCTTATATGAGTTGAAATATGCATAGTCCTATAAACAAAAAAATCACACGCCTAACATGTCCTATGTAGGCCAAATTATTTAAGAAACTTGTGCACAATATGTAGTGTGGAAATATCTAGAATGCATATATGAATTTGAAATAAAAACTTGGTCTCCTCTTATCCCATATACTCGGCCAAATATTCAGCCCCACCTCCTTATCTCTTCTCTATAATAACTGAATATACACACTTTAATATCACGCATAAAAACCCTAAACATAACACAAGTTGACCGCACATTTGGAGAGCCTTCGTGTGGTACAAAAAGGTGGTTCGTGGAGGTGAAAAGTGCACATAAAGATTGTGTTTGATCGTGGTTTTCCTGGGTTCAAGGGTGTTTGATTGGGTTCGACCAGGTTCTTGGTTTTGACTCTTTTGTTCTTGTTCTTCTCTTCTAATCAACACAAGGTATACACTCCTAATCTTGTTCTTGTTCTCGACATATATGCACATAAAATGTGTATAAACAATAAACTAAAACAAGGCTGTATCGACTTAAAAGACTGATACAAATGAAGAGTAATATTGTGGCATAAAATGATACACATGAGAGGTTTATAGAATGCATAAAATAATGAATATGTATGTTGATATATATAGTAAATCTACTACTGGAACAGTATGTAAAAAGGGCGTATGAAATCTGGTCGTATACATGATAAATTGGATCTGTTCATACAGTATAAAACCTGAGTTATGTCGCATGGAATGGTGGGTATAAATTTGCTGTCGAATTAATATATATACATAATGGTTTATGTCTGGTCTTTGGAACATGTATATGTACAATATTTATGTCTTTTAAAAGGGTCGATATAGGGACTGTATGCATGTGCATTTGGATCTCTTGGATACATATTAAACTTGGAAAACTAATGTATGAATCATGGATGATATATGTGTGTCGATATGAGGTTTATGGGGCTGCTTAGAATCAGATTCATGCATGTTTGTTGGAGTCATATATGTGTCGACATAAGGGTTATAAGTGGCTGTTTGAATAAGTGATAAAGGCTCATAAAATCTGGTCTTGGAACTTTTGTTTTGATCACTCACATACCTTCTAAAACCTGGATTTACATTGCATGAAATAGTGAAGTATATACTAGTCGACTTTGGGTTTAGTTTGTCATTCGAATCAGGGAATAAATGAGCTCATGAAACTGGTGTTTGGACACTTGTTATGATCACTATTATACACTCTAAGATCTGGATGTTGTCACTTAAAATGATGAAGTATTTATGCCAATGCTGGGTCTAATCTGTTAGTCGAATCAGTATACATAAAGGGCTTATGAGTCTGGTCTTGAAACCTTTGTTCGACCACTTATATACAGATTGAAAACCTAGAAAAAGATTATATGAATTGAGAGGGTATACATGTGTCGATGTAAGGTTTATATGGGCCTTTCGAATCAGTTAAATACATGTTGGTTTAGATCTATTTTAGGCATGTAAAAGTCTTGTCACGCACGTACATAAAACGATAGAAAAATGCATGATTATGGGTCATATTAATGAGGTCGAAAAATGGTAGTCTAGAGCTTGTTTGGATTCATTATTTTGTGATTTGAATGGTGTGTGTGTGGGCCAAATATAGGGCTGTGAAACCTGGATTTTATACGTATATAAATGGAAGGGTGCATGCATGATTGGTGTTGTATTTATTGAGGTAGGATAGGAAGACTAGGGCTTGTTTGGTTGTGTTATTTCATATGGGAAAAAGGGTATGTTGTGTGTGTCGAAGGGGTTAGAAAATGATGTGGTTGCAAGTGTGTTCGAGGAGTATGTGAAGTATTGTCGTGTGTATGTATAATGTCAAGTAAAGGCTTTGTATACATGAAACATGGGTTGAATGGTGGGAGGTTATGTTGGTTCGAAAATGGTTTTTCATGGTGGGTGTTGGTCTCGGCAAAAGGGTAAACAAAATGGGCAAAAAGGGTTAAGTTGTTGGTTCGGTTTAAAAAGAAGAAAATAAGATGTCGTGTGGGTGTATTGAACGAAATGCATGAAAATGGCTTGAACTAAGAATTGGTCATAATTATATAATTTACATAATGGACCCTGAACTTTTCTATATTGACACTTTAAACCCTAAACTATTATAAGTTGTCATATTAAACCCTAAACTATAATGTTGGTCATATTAAGTATTTAAGTCTATTTAATTGTCATTTATAACCCTAAAAGTTATTAATTCGGGAAACTTACTAATTATAGAAACTTACTAAATATGGAAACTTACTAAATATGGCAAGTTACTAAAAATTGAAAGTTACTAAAAATAGAAAGAAACCCTAAATATGGAATCTGAATAACTATACGCAGTAAACTTATAAATTGAGCTTATAAGTAATACGTGATCATTAATTTGTATAGGTTCTGTGAAGAAGGAGTAGTTCCCATTTCCGAGTGCTTTCCTATTTTGTAGGAGTTGCTTTTCATAAGGTATATATATTCTACCCTTTCTCAGTAAGGGTTCTGATCTCATGACTTTTTGATTCTAGACTTTGATTCGGTTGCTTTGCTATGATCCCATTGATATGAGCCTTTGCTATGATCCCGTTTGATATGATTCGTTGATATGATTCATTTGATATTATCATTTGATATGATTCTGTTTGCTATCCATTCTGTTATGATGATCTGTATGTTATCTCCTTGCTATGAGATTCTGTTTTATTGATATGCTCTGATTGATTAGGCTATAGTAGCTCCGTTATGATTATGGATAGCCTTGCTTTGTTTATCTGTTCTGTTGCCCGAGCTAACTAGCCATGGAGGTACCATGGCCATGTCATTGAGGCACCAATGGCATGACACTTTCTGTGGAGGTGTGATTGATCCACGGCGTTCCCTTCTGTTATGATTATATGATTATGGCACACATGGCCATTCAGTTATATGTATGTATAGTCTTGTACTTGCATATGTATTTTGTTTTGCAGGGAGCATATGGATACATCATAGGTATATGATTTGATATGGATATGATATGATATGACTTAGTGACTGGTTGTACGTGCCATGTACCCCATTTCACTTCTAGGAGCTAGCTACTCCATTTGGTACTTGAGAGGTCTCCCCTCTTTGTACAACTTATAATTTGATGGATATATGGATATGATTATGATTATGTGACTAAGCATGTGGCATTGTTTCTGAGCTCGTTGGGCATTCATTGTACATTAGGATTTGTTGGATGATGTGATTATGTGGTCTATTCGAGTGTCTCATTTAGACAGGCTCGTGGCTATCCTATGTGATTCTTTGGTCTATTCGAGTGTCTCGTTTAGACACGTTCGTTGCCTTTTCTAGTTGACTCCTGATTCATTATGATTATCTGATTTGTATTATCTTGACTTCCATTTCATTTAACTTATGATATCTATGCCTTTGATTCGGATGATTCATCTTTGTTCACTTATGCTTATTACCTATCTGTTTTGTATATATATATATATATATATATATATATATATATATATCTGTTCACTGGGCTTTTTAAGCTCAGCCGCGTTACTTTTCCATGTGGCAGGTAATAAGCGGGATGCTGGGCAAGAGTGATGAGAGTAGGAGTTAGAAGACCTACCATGATTAGATTCCCCAATTATTCTGGATTATGATTAGACTTATGTTGGATATTTATTTCATTCCCATTTCATTTCATTTGATATTCGTTTAGATTTGTTGGGAGCTTGTAATTTGGAAGTCATGATGTTCTTAACTTTACTTTATTTATGAAGTCTTCCGCTTGCGTTTATTTTGTATGTTCTGATAGACACCATAATGTGGCATCTTGACCAAGTTTGGGTTGGGGTGTTACAATTATATTTTATATTCTTTGCCTATTATGTTGCCCATATTTGTAACCAGTCATAGGGGGTCCATGGTCGTGCCATTTATGCACCAATGGTATTGACGCTATCTGTGGAGGTGGGTTTTTGTCCACAGCGTTCCCATTTGTTTATATTGCTATATATAGCGCGCCTGGCCCATGTATATTGTATGTATTTTTAGTCTAGAACTGGCATATTTAAATCTATTTTGAAGGGAGCGTATGGATACATCCTAGGTACTTTGTTCAGTTCATTTATTTAGTGAATAGATTGTGTGTATGCCATACACCCCATTTCACTTCTGGTACATGTGAGCTAGCTACTCCATGTACACTTTGCTCTGACTTTTCTATGATTATGATTATGATTATGATTATATTTATCTGTTTTGGGTCTATTCATGTATCATGTCTAGACATATCTATTTAGGGCTCGTGGGCATTCCTTTGTTATTTCTGATTCCTTATTCATTCATTTATTTTCTCATGACTTATGGTATATTGTTTAGCAGGTTTCCTTAGTTTCGTTTCGTTCATTCGTTTGCTTATTACCTTTCATTATATGTATATGTTCACTGGGCTTTTTAAGCTCAACCGCATTTTCTTTTCCTGCGGCAGGTTTTAAGAGGGAAGCTGTGTTTTGAGTGAAGAGTGCTTAGGAGCTCTTAGTGGACTGCACTGTTGATAGCTCCCCATGGATTAGAGTTGGACTTAGAGTTTTCATTTTGACTTAGTTTGTATCTTAGTTTTGGAAGTTGTTATGTTCAGATTGATTACATTATTATTATCCCTTAGAATACTTTTGTAACCAATGTATTATTAAAGTTGATGCGTGGTTTTGCGACCTTACAACAGGTTTTACCTCTCGAGGGATCTCAAGAGGCTTGCAATCCCCACCAGGCAGTGTACCTGACCGATGTAGTATAGTGTAGTGGCAAGTACCGGGGGATTGATCGTTCTCTAGGGGAATAGTGTCGTTAGGATTGAAAAACTACTCTAATAGGTCTAAGGGTGAGGGAAGATTCTTTTTGTATTTTTTTATATTTTTTTTATAAAAGCAAGTAAAATCTCGGGTTAGAAGGAGTGGGCGGAATTAGTTGCTAATCAACTAACCCAAATAACTACAATTGCAAATAAAATAAAATAACTGAAAATAAAAAGGTTGTGGAACTTATATGGAGAGAAATGTGTTTACTTAGATTTCCTTACTCCCTAACTATCTTTTACCGGTTGATTAGTGTGTATTAATTGCGTGAATGACGGGTGTATTCCTTAATACCAATCGTGGGGTGGCGTACGTACTTCCCCAACTCTATAAGCTCCTACTTCACTCCTATGTTGAGCCGGCTAAGAAGCTCCTAACATGGGATCACTAGAATTCGCTCATGAATTAAATACAACCATAAAAACCTTAGTACGCATTGGTTCATGTTTCTTAAGACGTTCAAGCAAGTTACCGTATAGGAGGTTAGCCAGTTTTCTTAAGCCTAACATCGATAAACAATCATCCAATACAATTAATAGTACACCAACAACCAATAATCAATAGTTAGGTTTCATTAGATCTAAGCAAACACAAGATAAATCTAGCCTAGCATGTTAAATAAAAGACAAGAACAAGATATAATCAAACAACACATAGACATATTGAATGATTAATTGATTACTTATCTTCAATTGAACATGGGAGATCCAAGGGTATAAAACCCTTAAAAGTAGCAGAAAAATCGTCTTAGGGTTTCTCCTCACAAAGTTGCACACTAATGACTAAAAATTATGAGAATATATATAGAAAATCAGATCTGACGGCGTCACGTTATAGAGCTGACGCCGTCACCTCGCCGCGGTTAGGGTTTCTTGATGGGCGTTGATTCGTGTCAATTATAGTCCAAGGAATTGCAAAGGAAATATGCAAAACCCGAGTCATTTGTCCCGACGAAGATCAAATGGAATTTGTGTTCCCGGGACGTGATTCGTGTAGTGAATGAGTGTGTATAAGTGAGAATTGTGATTTCTACACTACAAACAATGAAATAACAAATAAAAACTACTAATAAAGCTATATGGAACAATTAAACTAAGCATGTATCCTAAAAACGAAAATTTAATTTAAAAACGGAACGCGACGTAATTTAAAAACGCGAATAAAAGTGATTTACTAAATTTTAAACTCTAAAAATGCAAAATAATTTTTCCTATATTAATAATGATAAAAGAAAATTTTTGGAAAAAGAAAAATATTTTTTTGACTTTTTAATAATTTTTTATGAATTAAAACTAATTTAAACTAATTAAATGCTTTAAAAATATTAAAACTAATTGGAAAAATCTGAAAATTTTTGAGGAATTTTAATTTTTAATGAGAAATTTAATAAAAATAATTTTAGAAACTGATTATGTCTAAATAAGCTAAAACAGTGAAATAAGCACTTGGTAAAAAGCTAAAAATAAGCAATCATAAGCCAAAAATTCTCAAAAGCTCTAATCTAATGCATTACACTACTGGAAGCTTAAAGGAACTGAAAAGGATGAAATAAGTACACACAATAAGCAGATTATAAGCTGAACATATTAATGACAAAAGCAGATTTAACATGGTTTTCTACTCAACTTGCAGCCATCAAATAAGCAGTCTAATAAGCTCTAAATCTAAAACTAAAGGGGGCAAAACTTATCTTATACTACTAGCTATCTAGAAAATGCAAAAGCCCCAAAATATAAGCTCTATTCCTAGCTTAAATGGGCCCTAGATCAGCAGCCAAAAACATACCAAGGCTGCTCAGCATATGCTGAGCAGCAAGATCAGATTTTGGGGAAGATTGCAGGTCCAAAATAAGCTACTAAATAAGCTTAAAAACACAATACCAGATACTGAGCTTAATGCCTACTACCTAAGCTATGTAAATACCAAAAACCAAGGACTGAGTTAATCTGGTTAAGCCAGAATTTTGCCTAGATCAACAGACCAAAATCATGATTCTGCACAAAACAAACTGAAACAGCAGCCTAGAGTTTTTTTTTGGCGCAAACAAGTGCAAACCTACTCTAATTCAAACCAGATCTAGAAATCCTACTTTAACCCCTACAAACTAACTAGCAAAGCCAGAAATGATCTCAAATTTAAGCTCGACTATTTGCTAAGCTTATTGGGGCAGATAAGTGCTAAAAACTAGAATTTCAAATGAAAACTTTAAACAGCAATCAAACAACTAACACACCTATGAATCAGCACAATCTTACTCAGAATTTTTAGCATATGAACAATATTCCTCAGATATTACCCATTTTGACCCATAGACTGTTTTAAACCAAACACACCCTATACAATCTGTTTTAGCAAATTCTCAAGTAAAATGGACTTTTTAAAACTGAAAACCAAATTTCCAGGAACCACAAAACTACTTTTAATCTAGAAAAGAATTTTTCAAAAAAAAACAAAATAAGCTGAAAATCAGAATTAAGCAGTTTTGACTTTTTACTTTGACCAAAAGCAATAAATGAGAACTCAGCAGCAGAAACTCATTACCAACACATGATATCAAAACTATACCTAAGAAGCAGAAACATTCAAAAAAATATAAGCACTGACATGAAAATTAAGCTGATGAACAGTTTTGTTGACCAAAATTGACTTTCATTAAAATGAAGAACTGAGTACAAATTTGTCTAAAAAATGTAAATTACAACTCGAATTTAAGAAAATTACACTACGAAAACACTTAAATGACAGAGAAATTAAAATGGATACAATTTCCTAAAGACGTGAAAATTGGACCATTATCTTCGAAGAGGAGGACTCCTATTTATAGCAATCCAGGGAAGGATCTAGGCTGTCCACGCTGGCAATCCGTGCTTCTTCTGCTCTCTATCCACCCTTAGATCTTTTCGTGCTCCCTACTCTTCATTCTTGGCCCTTGGATCAAGATAGTGACGCGGCTTAACCAATAAGTGAGTCCCACGTGTCCCTGAGATGTCAAGAGCTTCCAGAAATTACCCAATCATTGGGTAATCATGCGTACGAGGTTAATTATGGGTGAATAGTAACTAAGGTTCTTGGGTGGTAAATTGGGGGTAATTTTGGCGGGCACGTGTGGGTGTGTGTGTTTTTGTTGGTTAACTGGGGGTGATATTAGCTTTTGACCGGGTGTTATGTGTTGACCCGGGTTTGGTTATTTTCGGGTTAAGGTAGGGAAGGTGGGCTCGGGTTGGTGTGGGCCGGTTGTGATTTAGTATGGACTTTGTGGGTTTTGTTTTTTGGGTTGGATATTTTTTTTGGTGTTTATATTAAATCCGGGTATAAGGTTTATGTGTGATTGGAATTTGTAAAGTAAAAAAATGTTAAGGACCATTCCTGTGACTTCTGAATTTTAAGGGACTCATTCTGCCAAACTTCAAAATATAATCCAAGGGCCATTCTTGACAAATGATGATTCTTCAAGGGTTGACTTTGACTTTATGCTTTCCGGCATCGGCTAAAAATAAAACTTCCATATCTCGTGCTCGTTTTTCCGGTCTTTGCTTGTTTTTGTCCTTTTCTTCGATATCTGTGCCTGCATATGTAAAAGCACAAAAACACAATATATTTGGCATTTTGGTCCGGTTTTTGGTCTATTTGGGTCTGGTTTTGGTCAAGAAAAGGTATGTGTTTAAGCACATACCAAATTCCCCCAGACTAAGCTATTGCAATGTCCTCATGCAATGTTTCAAAAACACGTTTTCGAAACCAAAAATTTCCAATCTCTTTTTACTAACTTTGAAAAGTAGCAAAATTTTCAAAAGAGATTAAGAAATCTTAAGTTCTAAAAACTCCCCGATTTTCCTTTTATTCTATTTTTGTATTTTTCTTATTATTTAGGTGACGGCTTTGTTGACAATCAATATCTCACGATAATCTTTTAGGGTCACGGAGCAGGAAACACGACTCATAAAGAAGTGACCATACAGATAAAATTCGTCGTTCCTGATTTTTCACGAGTCCCCAAACTAAGCTTAAAAACGAAATCATTGTTATTTACAAGTTAGATTGCCAACACTACTCAGAAAGCTAATTGTGGACTTCTTGTTCCCAAATTCCTATTTTCCTCTATTTATTTTATTTTTGGTGAGAAATGAATTTCTTCATATTCTCATTTCGATAATTTCTTAGTCCGATAAAGATACCTAGTTTAGACGCTAAGTAGTTTCCAAACCTTCCCTCGAAAACCGTTGCATACAAAAATGAGGTCCACATCAAGGTCTCTGATTTAACACGATTTTGAGGATATCCCTTTTATTTGCGACCGAAACAACTCATCTACGAGTCCAGAGACAGAAGCTTTTATTAGGATACCCCCGGAGTCGAAATTTGGCATTTTTAACATTATTAAGCACATTAACGTATTTAATCCTTGGCCCTTTATAACAATCACAACATCGGCTGCGAACCGGCAAGATGTGATAGTCTATTATGACCTTGGAATTTTTCCTCTGCCTTTATTAGAAGTCTACAACATCGGCTGCGAACCGGCAAGATGTAGAAAACTTTTTATGGCTTTGGATTATTATTATACATTATCATATTAATTAATTATTTGTGTTGCCAAACCCCAAGTCCTACTGCTTTTATAACAATCCCAACATCGGTTGCGAGCCGGCAAGATGGAATAGTCTATTACACCGTAACACTGACAGTACCTTGATGTGTACCCAACTTTCATAAGCAAGGACTTTATAAGGAAGAAATAAAAACTAATTATCGCCAAAACCAAAATAGCTTTAATTATTCCTAGATTACTATTTTTGAGTGAAACAAGCTTATGGGAACAAAAAGCCACAAGTAACTTTGATGAGCTCTAAAGAGAACCACTACTCCACGTTTAGCAATCTAACTTATAAACAACTCTATCATTTCTCGTTCTTCGCAAATTTAAAATCTTAAATAATAAGATCCGCGAATGCTTAGCCAAATAATCAAGCCATGCATATATAAAGTCAAATACGGGAACTTGCAAACTCTTAAAAAGAATTCGCGTTTTCTAGCTCCTTGTGTAAAAGACTAGCACGAGCTTATAGATTATAAATGGTTAAGGAGACAAGCTAGGGCTCAACACGCCCGGTCAAGTCAGAATTTTATTCCTACTCTCACCAACGGAAAATCAACAAAAATGTCAAAACTTATTCTATTTTTGCACAAAATTTTTAAATTTTTCTCATTTTTTTGGATTTTTTCATTTTTGGAGGAAAAACGGGGTTGCATGAGAAAACGGCAAAAATGCAAGGCAAAATTCAAATCGCAAGATTACCCCCCCAGACTAAAACGAGACATTGTCCTCAATGTCTTAAAGGTAAGGGTTCTCCTACATAACCTAAGGCCGTTTATTAATTATGCCAAAAGATAGATGTAAAACGATAAGATTTAGGATATTGGATACGCAACGAATGATGAAACTCGAGTGGAGAGAAGCAAACACGAGCACGAGAGTCTTCAATCATCGCGCAATCCTGGACACATCACAGAAAAACACGAAACACAAGATATGGAAGAGGAAGCCCTCCTCACTCACTTATTAGAAAATAGATAAGAAGATAGATGGATAAGCATGGGGTGCCTCCCACGAAGCGCTTGTTTTTGGTAACCGAGTCACATGAGCTTGACTCGACCCCGAATTTATTTATCCTTGGGGGAGCAAGTGGAAGAGATAATCTCAATCGGACTTTCGTTCAAGATGTTTGGATAAACATCGAAGCATACGAAAGTTCCACTCCGATGAGATACCCACGGCTTAAAAGAAGGAGAGATGCCGGGGTCAAAGATGGTATCTTCACTCTCGAATGAGTGAAAGATAGGAGAAGTCACCGGGTAGGTGAAGAAAGGGAGAAGGATCTTAATCACAATGAAGATCCATTCTTCATCCTCAAGATTACCATTTTTCTGGTCTTGAATATCAACATTGAAGCTTTTATGGTTATAATCAACAAAGACCTCGGGCGGGAGGGTCGGGAGGATATCATCGACAAGTAAACTCTCATGATAGAGTACATCTCCCCCCGGGTCAGGATCTTCATCAATAGCAAAGTAATCATACTCCGGCGGAGGTATGATATGAGTGAGTTCTTCTGAGAACTCCTCATGAAGAGATTCGAGAATACGAGGAGAATCTGTGAGTTCCGGTATGGGCTCATCAAGATTAGAAAGAAGATCCTCCTCGCCCTCAACGTCCTCTAACCCCTCATCAAAAAGAGGATTAACAACACTGAAAGTGTAATCGTTATTATATTCAAAGAGTGGGTTAGAGAAAATTCCGGAAGTAATCTCGGAAACGTCAAGGGAATCTCCATAAGATTGAAAATCACATTCATCGTCGGATATTTCCTCGGACTCACTTGGGATTGGAAAGAGGTTCTCAACTTTGTCTGATTCCGTTGCCGGAATAGTGTCGAGAAGCTCGTCCCCCATTTTTAGAGAGTCCTCGGTTTCAACGGTAGGAAAGACGGGTGCTATTTGAGGGAAGGTTACCGGAACAAATCTCTCCTCGTCATCATCGGAATCATCGTCATAGTAAATTAAGCTCTCTCGAAATTTAGCTGCTCTTTCCTCGGCAAGTAATTCTTCCATGGACTTCCCGGAAGTATTAAGACTAGCCGCTTGCTCTCGATATCGAACCACAAGTTTTTCAATTTCGCGCATTCCAACTTGATTTGGATAATTGACGGGATTTTGTGGGGGTTGGTAATTGTCAAAACCGTGAGTATTATAGCAAGGATTAGGTTCATAGTGATTTTGACCCCACGATTGACATTGATAATCATTATGAGCTCCCCCACAATTTGTACAAGAAAAGTTCGGCGTATCATTGAAATACGGTTCTTGCTCATAAAAGTTTTGAGGAGGGTGATTGAAATTGTTTTGAGGATAATCGGAAATGTTCGGATTAAAATCATAAGCATATGAATTTTCGGCTTCCGAAGCACAAAACGAACAAAATCCATTGAACAAATTTCTACCACACCTCTTGCAAGTGCACCGTTGACAATAAGACGATGTCGGATCAATCGAATCTCCACACCCATCGCAATAACGTTGATCGAACGAAGATATATCGGGCTGTGGTGGGTAGTTGTAGAAATTTGAAGAGTCGTTGAATGAATTCGTATTTGGATTATAATCAACTGAATTCCTTGAACCACAAAACAAACAACTTCCGTTTCGAATATCATTTCCGCACCCTTCGCACGTACACCACCGACACGGTAATCCAAAAAGCGGTTCTCCACAACCGACGCATGGGATAACCGATTCCATCAGAATTAAAAGTATAGAGGATTAAGAAGATAAAAATTAAACATTTAAGAGGATTAAAGAAGAATATTTTTGGGATTTTAAGTTTAAAAACATAGAAAATAACACAAGAAAAATGGAAGATAATTTTGAAGAGAAAATCTTTTTGGATTTTTAATTAAGGAAAAATAATTATATTTTTGGTGATCGTTTTATCAACCGTACTCGTTTCTTTCAAAACTACGCGCAGCGTGGCGGGAGAGAAGAATGGATCTCTCTTCAGTCTGCAATTTAATGTCAAGACTTCCTTAAACCCCGTAATTAGGTTGTAGTAAAGAAATAATCCAAGCAACGTTTAACTACACGATCTCTTTTGTTGTTTGTTCGGAATGGTTTACAACGCCCTCTCGAGAGCGAGGATTTATTATTAATGGTGAAAACACTTTAGGAAAAGTGTTTTTTAATTATTTTCTTTTTGTATTTTTATTTTTATAAAAACGTTAACTTCCGAGGAAGGGTCTTCAAAACACGAATCAAAAAATGGAATCACGAACTCACTTCAACCTTCCCCGGCAGCGGCGCCAAAAATTGATTCGTGTCAATTATAGTCCAAGGAATTGCAAAGGAAATATGCAAAACCCGAGTCATTTGTCCCGACGAAGATCGAATGGAATTTGTGTTCCCGGGACGTGATTCGTGTAGTGAATGAGTGTGTATAAGTGAGAATTGTGATTTCTACACTACAAACAATGAAATAACAAATAAAAACTACTAATAAAGCTATATGGAACAATTAAAATAAGCATTTATCCTAAAAACGAAAATTTAATTTAAAAAAGGAACGCGACGTAATTTAAAAACGCGAATAAAAGTGATTTACTAAATTTTAAACTCTAAAAATGCAAAATAATTTTTCCTATATTAATAATGATAAAAGAAAATTTTTGGAAAAAGAAAATATTTTTTTGACTTTTTAATAATTTTTTATGAATTAAAACTAATTTAAACTAATTAAATGCTTTAAAAATATTAAAACTAATTGGAAAAATCTGAAAATTTTTGAGGAATTTTAATTTTTAATGAGAAATTTAATAAAAATAATTTTAGAAACTGATTATGTCTAAATAAGCTAAAACAGTGAAATAAGCACTTGGTAAAAAGCTAAAAATAAGCAATCATAAGCCAAAAATTCTCAAAAGCTCTAATCTAATGCATTACACTACTGGAAGCTTAAAGGAACTGAAAAGGATGAAATAAGTACACACAATAAGCAGATTATAAGCTGAACAGATTAATGACAAAAGCAGATTTAACATGGTTTTCTACTCAACTTGCAGCCATCAAATAAGCAGTCTAATAAGCTCTAAATCTAAAACTAAAGGGGGCAAAACTTATCTTATACTACTAGCTATCTAGAAAATGCAAAAGCCCCAAAATATAAGCTCTATTCCTAGCTTAAATGGGCCCTAGATCAGCAGCCAAAAACATACCAAGGCTGCTCAGCATATGCTAAGCAGCAAGATCAGATTTTGGGGAAGATTGCAGGTCCAAAATAAGCTACTAAATAAGCTTAAAAACACAATACCAGATACTGAGCTTAATGCCTACTACCTAAGCTATGTAAATACCAAAAACCAAGGACTGAGTTAATCTGGTTAAGCCAGAATTTTGCCTAGATCAACAGACCAAAATCATGATTCTGCACAAAACAAACTGAAACAGCAGCCTAGAGTTTTTTTTTTTTGGCGCAAACAAGTGCAAACCTACTCTAATTCAAACCAGATCTAGAAATCCTACTTTAACCCCTACAAACTAACTAGCAAAGCCAGAAATGATCTCAAATTTAAGCTCGACTATTTGCTAAGCTTATTGGGGCAGATAAGCGCTAAAAACTAGAATTTCAAATGAAAACTTTAAACAGCAATCAAACAACTAACACACCTATGAATCAGCACAATCTTACTCAGAATTTTTAGCATATGAACAGTATTCCTCAGATATTACCCATTTTGACCCATAGACTGTTTTAAACCAAACACACCCTATACAATCTGTTTTAGCAAATTCTCAAGTAAAATGGACTTTTTAAAACTGAAAACTAAATTTCCAGGAACCAAAAAACTACTTTTAATCTAGAAAAGAATTTTTCAAAAAAAAACAAAATAAGCTGAAAATCAGAATTAAGCAGTTTTGACTTTTTACTTTGACCAAAAGCAATAAATGAGAACTCAGCAGCAGAAACTCATTACCAACACATGATATCAAAACTATACCTAAGAAGCAGAAACATTCAAAAAAATATAAGCACTGACATGAAAATTAAGCTGATGAACAGTTTTATTGACCAAAATTGACTTTCATTAAAATGAAGAACTGAGTACAAATTTGTCTGAAAAATGTAAAATACAACTCGAATTTAAGAAAATTGCACTACGAAAACACTTAAATGACAGAGAAATTAAAATGGTTACAATTTCCTAAAGACGTGAAAATTGGACCATTATCTTCGAAGAGGAGGACTCCTATTTATAGCAATCCAGGGAAGGATCTAGGCTATCCACGCTGGCAATCCGTGCTTCTTCTGCTCTCTATCCACCCTTAGATCTTTTCGTGCTCCCTACTCTTCATTCTTGGCCCTTGGATCAAGATAGTGACGCGGCTTAACCAATAAGTGAGTCCCACGTGTCCCTGAGCTGTCAGGAGCTTCCAGAAATTACCCAGTCATTGGGTAATCATGCGTACGAGGTTAATTATGGGTGAATAGTAACTAGGGTTCTTGGGTGGTAAATTGGGGGTAATTTTGGCGGGCACGTGTGGGTGTGTGTGTTTTTGTTGGTTAACTGGGGGTGATATTAGCTTTTGACCGGGTGTTATGTGTTGACCCGGGTTTGGTTATTTTCGGTTTAAGGTAGGGAAGGTGGGCTCGGGTTGGTGTGGGCTGGTTGTGATTTAGTATGGACTTTGTGGGTTTTGTTTTTTGGGTTGGATATTTTTTTTGACCGGGTGTTATGGCGCACGTGGCCATTCAGTTATATGTATGTATAGTCTTGTACTTGCATATGTATTTTGTTTTGCAGGGAGCATATGGATACATCCTAGGTATATGATTTGATATGGATATGATATGATATGACTTAGTGACTGGTTGTACGTGCCATGTACCCCATTTCACTTCTAGGAGCTAGCTACTCCATTTGGTACTTGAGAGGTCTCCCCTTTGTACAACTTATAATTTGATGGATATATGGATATGATTATGATTATGTGACTAAGCATGTGGCATGCTTTCTGAGCTCGTTGGGCATTCATTGTACATTAGGATTTGTTGGATGATGTGATTATGTGGTCTATTCGAGTGTCTCGTTTAGACAGGCTCGTGGCTATCCTATGTGATTCTTTGGTCTATTCGAGTGTCTCGTTTAGACACGTTCGTTGCCTTTTCTAGTTGACTCCTGATTCATTATGATTATCTGATTTGTATTATCTTGACTTCCATTTCATTTAACTTATGATATCTATGCCTTTGATTCGGATGATTCATCTTTGTTCACTTATGCTTATTACCTATCTGTTTTGTATATATATATATATATATATATATATATATATATATATATATATATATATATATATATATCTGTTCACTGGGCTTTTTAAGCTCAGCCGCGTTACTTTTCCATGTGGCAGGTAATAAGCGGGATGCTGGGCAAGAGTGATGAGAGTAGGAGTTAGAAGACCTACCATGATTAGATTCCCCAATTATTCTGGATTATGATTAGACTTATGTTGGATATTTATTTCATTCCCATTTCATTTCATTTGATATTCGTTTAGATTTGTTGGGAGCTTGTAATTTGGAAGTCATGATGTTCTTAACTTTACTTTATTTATGAAGTCTTCCGCTTGCGTTTATTTTGTATGTTCTGATAGACACCATAATGTGGCATCTTGACCAAGTTTGGGTTGGGGTGTTACAATTATATTTTATATTCTTTGCCTATTATGTTGCCCATATTTGTAACCAGTCATAGGGGGTCCATGGTCGTGCCATTTATGCACCAATGGTATTGACGCTATCTGTGGAGGTGGGTTTTTGTCCACAGCGTTCCCATTTGTTTATATTGCTATATATAGCGCGCCTGGCCCATGTATATTGTATGTATGTTTAGTCTAGAACTGGCATATGTAAATCTATTTTGAAGGGAGCGTATGGATACATCCTAGGTACTTTGTTCAGTTCATTTATTTAGTGAATAGATTGTGTGTATGCCATACACCCCATTTCACTTCTGGTACATGTGAGCTAGCTACTCCATGTACACTTTGCTCTGACTTTTCTATGATTATGATTATGATTATGATTATATTTATCTGTTTTGGGTCTATTCATGTATCATGTCTAGACATATCTATTTAGGGCTCGTGGGCATTCCTTTGTTATTTCTGATTCCTTATTCATTCATTTATTTTCTCATGACTTATGGTATATTGTTTAGCAGGTTTCCTTAGTTTCGTTTCGTTCATTCGTTTGCTTATTTACCTTTCATTATATGTATATGTTCACTGGGCTTTTTAAGCTCAACCGCATTTTCTTTTCCTGCGGCAGGTTTTAAGAGGGAAGCTGTGTTTTGAGTGAAGAGTGCTTAGGAGCTCTTAGTGGACTGCACTGTTGATAGCTCCCCATGGATTAAAGTTGGACTTAGAGTTTTCATTTTGACTTAGTTTGTATCTTAGTTTTGGAAGTTGTTATGTTCAGATTGATTACATTATTATTATCCCTTAGAATACTTTTGTAACCAATGTATTATGAAAGTTGATGCGTGGTTTTGCGACCTTACAACAGGTTTTACCTCTCGAGGGATCTCAAGAGGCTTGCAATCCCCACCAGGCAGTGTACCTGACCGATGTAGTATAGTGTAGTGGCAAGTACCGGGGGATTGATCGTTCTCTAGGGGAATAGTGTCGTTAGGATTGAAAAACTACTCTAATAGGTCTAAGGGTGAGGGAAGATTCTTTTTGTATTTTTTTATATTTTTTTTTATAAAAGCAAGTAAAATCTCGGGTTTGAAGGAGTGGCGGAATTAGTTGTAATATCTAATCAACTACCCAAATAACTACAATTGCAAATAAAATAAAATAATTGAAATAAAAAAGGTTGTGGAACTTATATGGAGAGAAATGTGTTTACTTAGATTTCCTTACTCCCTAACTATCTTTTACCGGTTGATTAGTGTGTATTAATTGCGTGAATGACGGGTGTATTCCTTAATACCAATCGTGGGGTGGCGTACGTACTTCCCCAACTCTATAAGCTCCTACTTCACTCCTATGTTGAGCCGGCTAAGAAGCTCCTAACATGGGATCACTAGAATTCGCTCATGAATTAAATACAACCATAAAAACCTTAGTACGCATTGGTTCATGTTTCTTAAGACGTTCAAGCAAGTTACCGTATAGGAGGTTAGCCAGTTTTCTTAAGCCTAACATCGATAAACAATCATCCAATACAATTAATAATACACCAACAACCAATAATCAATAGTTAGGTTTCATTAGATCTAAGCAAACACAAGATAAATCTAGCCTAGCATGTTAAATAAAAGACAAGAACAAGATATAATCAAACAACACATAGACATATTGAATGATTAATTGATTACTTATCTTCAATTGAACATGGGAGATCCAAGGGTATAAAACCCTTAAAAGTAGCAGAAAAATCGTCTTAGGGTTTCTCCTCACAAAGTTGCACACTAATGACTAAAAATTATGAGAATATATATAGAAAATCAGATCTGACGGCGTCACGTTATAGAGCTGACGCCGTCACCTCGCCGCGGTTAGGGTTTCTTGATGGGCGTTGATTCGTGTCAATTATAGTCCAAGGAATTGCAAAGGAAATATGCAAAACCCGAGTCATTTGTCCCGACGAAGATCAAATGGAATTTGTGTTCCCGGGACGTGATTCGTGTAGTGAATGAGTGTGTATAAGTGAGAATTGTGATTTCTACACTACAAACAATGAAATAACAAATAAAAACTACTAATAAAGCTATATGGAACAATTAAACTAAGCATGTATCCTAAAAACGAAAATTTAATTTAAAAACGGAACGCGACGTAATTTAAAAACGCGAATAAAAGTGATTTACTAAATTTTAAACTCTAAAAATGCAAAATAATTTTTCCTATATTAATAATGATAAAAGAAAATTTTTGGAAAAAGAAAAATATTTTTTTGACTTTTTAATAATTTTTTATGAATTAAAACTAATTTAAACTAATTAAATGCTTTAAAAATATTAAAACTAATTGGAAAAATCTGAAAATTTTTGAGGAATTTTAATTTTTAATGAGAAATTTAATAAAAATAATTTTAGAAACTGATTATGTCTAAATAAGCTAAAACAGTGAAATAAGCACTTGGTAAAAAGCTAAAAATAAGCAATCATAAGCCAAAAATTCTCAAAAGCTCTAATCTAATGCATTACACTACTGGAAGCTTAAAGGAACTGAAAAGGATGAAATAAGTACACACAATAAGCAGATTATAAGCTGAACATATTAATGACAAAAGCAGATTTAACATGGTTTTCTACTCAACTTGCAGCCATCAAATAAGCAGTCTAATAAGCTCTAAATCTAAAACTAAAGGGGGCAAAACTTATCTTATACTACTAGCTATCTAGAAAATGCAAAAGCCCCAAAATATAAGCTCTATTCCTAGCTTAAATGGGCCCTAGATCAGCAGCCAAAAACATACCAAGGCTGCTCAGCATATGCTGAGCAGCAAGATCAGATTTTAGGGAAGATTGCAGGTCCAAAATAAGCTACTAAATAAGCTTAAAAACACAATACCAGATACTGAGCTTAATGCCTACTACCTAAGCTATGTAAATACCAAAAACCAAGGACTGAGTTAATCTGGTTAAGCCAGAATTTTGCCTAGATCAACAGACCAAAATCATGATTCTGCACAAAACAAACTGAAACAGCAGCCTAGAGTTTTTTTTTTTGGCGCAAACAAGTGCAAACCTACTCTAATTCAAACCAGATCTAGAAATCCTACTTTAACCCCTACAAACTAACTAGCAAAGCCAGAAATGATCTCAAATTTAAGCTCGACTATTTGCTAAGCTTATTGGGGCAGATAAGTGCTAAAAACTAGAATTTCAAATGAAAACTTTAAACAGCAATCAAACAACTAACACACCTATGAATCAGCACAATCTTACTCAGAATTTTTAGCATATGAACAATATTCCTCAGATATTACCCATTTTGACCCATAGACTGTTTTAAACCAAACACACCCTATACAATCTGTTTTAGCAAATTCTCAAGTAAAATGGACTTTTTAAAACTGAAAACCAAATTTCCAGGAACCACAAAACTACTTTTAATCTAGAAAAGAATTTTTCAAAAAAAAACAAAATAAGCTGAAAATCAGAATTAAGCAGTTTTGACTTTTTACTTTGACCAAAAGCAATAAATGAGAACTCAGCAGCAGAAACTCATTACCAACACATGATATCAAAACTATACCTAAGAAGCAGAAACATTCAAAAAAATATAAGCACTGACATGAAAATTAAGCTGATGAACAGTTTTGTTGACCAAAATTGACTTTCATTAAAATGAAGAACTGAGTACAAATTTGTCTAAAAAATGTAAATTACAACTCGAATTTAAGAAAATTACACTACGAAAACACTTAAATGACAGAGAAATTAAAATGGATACAATTTCCTAAAGACGTGAAAATTGGACCATTATCTTCGAAGAGGAGGACTCCTATTTATAGCAATCCAGGGAAGGATCTAGGCTGTCCACGCTGGCAATCCGTGCTTCTTCTGCTCTCTATCCACCCTTAGATCTTTTCGTGCTCCCTACTCTTCATTCTTGGCCCTTGGATCAAGATAGTGACGCGGCTTAACCAATAAGTGAGTCCCACGTGTCCCTGAGATGTCAAGAGCTTCCAGAAATTACCCAATCATTGGGTAATCATGCGTACGAGGTTAATTATGGGTGAATAGTAACTAAGGTTCTTGGGTGGTAAATTGGGGGTAATTTTGGCGGGCACGTGTGGGTGTGTGTGTTTTTGTTGGTTAACTGGGGGTGATATTAGCTTTTGACCGGGTGTTATGTGTTGACCCGGGTTTGGTTATTTTCGGGTTAAGGTAGGGAAGGTGGGCTCGGGTTGGTGTGGGCCGGTTGTGATTTAGTATGGACTTTGTGGGTTTTGTTTTTTGGGTTGGATATTTTTTTTGGTGTTTATATTAAATCCGGGTATAAGGTTTATGTGTGATTGGAATTTGTAAAGTAAAAAAATGTTAAGGACCATTCCTGTGACTTCTGAATTTTAAGGGACTCATTCTGCCAAACTTCAAAATATAATCCAAGGGCCATTCTTGACAAATGATGATTCTTCAAGGGTTGACTTTGACTTTATGCTTTCCGGCATCGGCTAAAAATAAAACTTCCATATCTCGTGCTCGTTTTTCCGGTCTTTGCTTGTTTTTGTCCTTTTCTTCGATATCTGTGCCTGCATATGTAAAAGCACAAAAACACAATATATTTGGCATTTTGGTCCGGTTTTTGGTCTATTTGGGTCTGGTTTTGGTCAAGAAAAGGTATGTGTTTAAGCACATACCAAATTCCCCCAGACTAAGCTATTGCAATGTCCTCATGCAATGTTTCAAAAACACGTTTTCGAAACCAAAAATTTCCAATCTCTTTTTACTAACTTTGAAAAGTAGCAAAATTTTCAAAAGAGATTAAGAAATCTTAAGTTCTAAAAACTCCCCGATTTTCCTTTTATTCTATTTTTGTATTTTTCTTATTATTTAGGTGACGGCTTTGTTGACAATCATTATCTCACGATAATCTTTTAGGGTCACGGAGCAGGAAACACGACTCATAAAGAAGTGACCATACAGATAAAATTCGTCGTTCCTGATTTTTCACGAGTCCCCAAACTAAGCTTAAAAACGAAATCATTGTTATTTACAAGTTAGATTGCCAACACTACTCAGAAAGCTAATTGTGGACTTCTTGTTCCCAAATTCCTATTTTCCTCTATTTATTTTATTTTTGGTGAGAAATGAATTTCTTCATATTCTCATTTCGATAATTTCTTAGTCCGATAAAGATACCTAGTTTAGACGCTAAGTAGTTTCCAAACCTTCCCTCGAAAACCGTTGCATACAAAAATGAGGTCCACATCAAGGTCTCTGATTTAACACGATTTTGAGGATATCCCTTTTATTTGCGACCGAAACAACTCATCTACGAGTCCAGAGACAGAAGCTTTTATTAGGATACCCCCGGAGTCGAAATTTGGCATTTTTAACATTATTAAGCACATTAACGTATTTAATCCTTGGCCCTTTATAACAATCACAACATCGGCTGCGAACCGGCAAGATGTGATAGTCTATTATGACCTTGGAATTTTTCCTCTGCCTTTATTAGAAGTCTACAACATCGGCTGCGAACCGGCAAGATGTAGAAAACTTTTTATGGCTTTGGATTATTATTATACATTATCATATTAATTAATTATTTGTGTTGCCAAACCCCAAGTCCTACTGCTTTTATAACAATCCCAACATCGGTTGCGAGCCGGCAAGATGGAATAGTCTATTACACCGTAACACTGACAGTACCTTGATGTGTACCCAACTTTCATAAGCAAGGACTTTATAAGGAAGAAATAAAAACTAATTATCGCCAAAACCAAAATAGCTTTAATTATTCCTAGATTACTATTTTTGAGTGAAACAAGCTTATGGGAACAAAAAGCCACAAGTAACTTTGATGAGCTCTAAAGAGAACCACTACTCCACGTTTAGCAATCTAACTTATAAACAACTCTATCATTTCTCGTTCTTCGCAAATTTAAAATCTTAAATAATAAGATCCGCGAATGCTTAGCCAAATAATCAAGCCATGCATATATAAAGTCAAATACGGGAACTTGCAAACTCTTAAAAAGAATTCGCGTTTTCTAGCTCCTTGTGTAAAAGACTAGCACGAGCTTATAGATTATAAATGGTTAAGGAGACAAGCTAGGGCTCAACACGCCCGGTCAAGTCAGAATTTTATTCCTACTCTCACCAACGGAAAATCAACAAAAATGTCAAAACTTATTCTATTTTTGCACAAAATTTTTAAATTTTTCTCATTTTTTTGGATTTTTTCATTTTTGGAGGAAAAAACGGGGTTGCATGAGAAAACGGCAAAAATGCAAGGCAAAATTCAAATCGCAAGATTACCCCCCCAGACTAAAACGAGACATTGTCCTCAATGTCTTAAAGGTAAGGGTTCTCCTACATAACCTAAGGCCGTTTATTAATTATGCCAAAAGATAGATGTAAAACGATAAGATTTAGGATATTGGATACGCAACGAATGATGAAACTCGAGTGGAGAGAAGCAAACACGAGCACGAGAGTCTTCAATCATCGCGCAATCCTGGACACATCACAGAAAAACACGAAACACAAGATATGGAAGAGGAAGCCCTCCTCACTCACTTATTAGAAAATAGATAAGAAGATAGATGGATAAGCATGGGGTGCCTCCCACGAAGCGCTTGTTTTTGGTAACCGAGTCACATGAGCTTGACTCGACCCCGAATTTATTTGTCCTTGGGGGAGCAAGTGGAAGAGATAATCTCAATCGGACTTTCGTTCAAGATGTTTGGATAAACATCGAAGCATACGAAAGTTCCACTCCGATGAGATACCCACGGCTTAAAAGAAGGAGAGATGCCGGGGTCAAAGATGGTATCTTCACTCTCGAATGAGTGAAAGATAGGAGAAGTCACCGGGTAGGTGAAGAAAGGGAGAAGGATCTTAATCACAATGAAGATCCATTCTTCATCCTCAAGATTACCATTTTTCTGGTCTTGAATATCAACATTGAAGCTTTTATGGTTATAATCAACAAAGACCTCGGGCGGGAGGGTCGGGAGGATATCATCGACAAGTAAACTCTCATGATAGAGTACATCTCCCCCCGGGTCAGGATCTTCATCAATAGCAAAGTAATCATACTCCGGCGGAGGTATGATATGAGTGAGTTCTTCTGAGAACTCCTCATGAAGAGATTCGAGAATACGAGGAGAATCTGTGAGTTCCGGTATGGGCTCATCAAGATTAGAAAGAAGATCCTCCTCGCCCTCAACGTCCTCTAACCCCTCATCAAAAAGAGGATTAACAACACTGAAAGTGTAATCGTTATTATATTCAAAGAGTGGGTTAGAGAAAATTCCGGAAGTAATCTCGGAAACGTCAAGGGAATCTCCATAAGATTGAAAATCACATTCATCGTCGGATATTTCCTCGGACTCACTTGGGATTGGAAAGAGGTTCTCAACTTTGTCTGATTCCGTTGCCGGAATAGTGTCGAGAAGCTCGTCCCCCATTTTTAGAGAGTCCTCGGTTTCAACGGTAGGAAAGACGGGTGCTATTTGAGGGAAGGTTACCGGAACAAATCTCTCCTCGTCATCATCGGAATCATCGTCATAGTAAATTAAGCTCTCTCGAAATTTAGCTGCTCTTTCCTCGGCAAGTAATTCTTCCATGGACTTCCCGGAAGTATTAAGACTAGCCGCTTGCTCTCGATATCGAACCACAAGTTTTTCAATTTCGCGCATTCCAACTTGATTTGGATAATTGACGGGATTTTGTGGGGGTTGGTAATTGTCAAAACCGTGAGTATTATAGCAAGGATTAGGTTCATAGTGATTTTGACCCCACGATTGACATTGATAATCATTATGAGCTCCCCCACAATTTGTACAAGAAAAGTTCGGCGTATCATTGAAATACGGTTCTTGCTCATAAAAGTTTTGAGGAGGGTGATTGAAATTGTTTTGAGGATAATCGGAAATGTTCGGATTAAAATCATAAGCATATGAATTTTCGGCTTCCGAAGCACAAAACGAACAAAATCCATTGAACAAATTTCTACCACACCTCTTGCAAGTGCACCGTTGACAATAAGACGATGTCGGATCAATCGAATCTCCACACCCATCGCAATAACGTTGATCGAACGAAGATATATCGGGCTGTGGTGGGTAGTTGTAGAAATTTGAAGAGTCGTTGAATGAATTCGTATTTGGATTATAATCAACTGAATTCCATGAACCACAAAACAAACAACTTCCGTTTCGAATATCATTTCCGCACCCTTCGCACGTACACCACCGACACGGTAATCCAAAAAGCGGTTCTCCACAACCGACGCATGGGATAACCGATTCCATCAGAATTAAAAGTATAGAGGATTAAGAAGATAAAAATTAAACATTTAAGAGGATTAAAGAAGAATATTTTTGGGATTTTAAGTTTAAAAACATAGAAAATAACACAAGAAAAATGGAAGATAATTTTGAAGAGAAAATCTTTTTGGATTTTTAATTAAGGAAAAATAATTATATTTTTGGTGATCGTTTTATCAACCGTACTCGTTTCTTTCAAAACTACGCGCAGCGTGGCGGGAGAGAAGAATGGATCTCTCTTCAGTCTGCAATTTAATGTCAAGACTTCCTTAAACCCCGTAATTAGGTTGTAGTAAAGAAATAATCCAAGCAACGTTTAACTACACGATCTCTTTTGTTGTTTATTCGGAATGGTTTACAACGCCCTCTCGAGAGCGAGGATTTATTATTAATGGTGAAAACACTTTAGGAAAAGTGTTTTTTAATTATTTTCTTTTTGTATTTTTATTTTTATAAAAACGTTAACTTCCGAGGAAGGGTCTTCAAAACACGAATCAAAAAATGGAATCACGAACTCACTTCAACCTTCCCCGGCAGCGGCGCCAAAAATTGATTCGTGTCAATTATAGTCCAAGGAATTGCAAAGGAAATATGCAAAACCCGAGTCATTTGTCCCGACGAAGATCGAATGGAATTTGTGTTCCCGGGACGTGATTCGTGTAGTGAATGAGTGTGTATAAGTGAGAATTGTGATTTCTACACTACAAACAATGAAATAACAAATAAAAACTACTAATAAAGCTATATGGAACAATTAAAATAAGCATTTATCCTAAAAACGAAAATTTAATTTAAAAAAGGAACGCGACGTAATTTAAAAACGCGAATAAAAGTGATTTACTAAATTTTAAACTCTAAAAATGCAAAATAATTTTTCCTATATTAATAATGATAAAAGAAAATTTTTGGAAAAAGAAAAATATTTTTTTGACTTTTTAATAATTTTTTATGAATTAAAACTAATTTAAACTAATTAAATGCTTTAAAAATATTAAAACTAATTGGAAAAATCTGAAAATTTTTGAGGAATTTTAATTTTTAATGAGAAATTTAATAAAAATAATTTTAGAAACTGATTATGTCTAAATAAGCTAAAACAGTGAAATAAGCACTTGGTAAAAAGCTAAAAATAAGCAATCATAAGCCAAAAATTCTCAAAAGCTCTAATCTAATGCATTACACTACTGGAAGCTTAAAGGAACTGAAAAGGATGAAATAAGTACACACAATAAGCAGATTATAAGCTGAACAGATTAATGACAAAAGCAGATTTAACATGGTTTTCTACTCAACTTGCAGCCATCAAATAAGCAGTCTAATAAGCTCTAAATCTAAAACTAAAGGGGGCAAAACTTATCTTATACTACTAGCTATCTAGAAAATGCAAAAGCCCCAAAATATAAGCTCTATTCCTAGCTTAAATGGGCCCTAGATCAGCAGCCAAAAACATACCAAGGCTGCTCAGCATATGCTAAGCAGCAAGATCAGATTTTGGGGAAGATTGCAGGTCCAAAATAAGCTACTAAATAAGCTTAAAAACACAATACCAGATACTGAGCTTAATGCCTACTACCTAAGCTATGTAAATACCAAAAACCAAGGACTGAGTTAATCTGGTTAAGCCAGAATTTTGCCTAGATCAACAGACCAAAATCATGATTCTGCACAAAACAAACTGAAACAGCAGCCTAGAGTTTTTTTTTTTTTGGCGCAAACAAGTGCAAACCTACTCTAATTCAAACCAGATCTAGAAATCCTACTTTAACCCCTACAAACTAACTAGCAAAGCCAGAAATGATCTCAAATTTAAGCTCGACTATTTGCTAAGCTTATTGGGGCAGATAAGCGCTAAAAACTAGAATTTCAAATGAAAACTTTAAACAGCAATCAAACAACTAACACACCTATGAATCAGCAAAATCTTACTCAGAATTTTTAGCATATGAACAGTATTCCTCAGATATTACCCATTTTGACCCATAGACTGTTTTAAACCAAACACACCCTATACAATCTGTTTTAGCAAATTCTCAAGTAAAATGGACTTTTTAAAACTGAAAACTAAATTTCCAGGAACCAAAAAACTACTTTTAATCTAGAAAAGAATTTTTCAAAAAAAAACAAAATAAGCTGAAAATCAGAATTAAGCAGTTTTGACTTTTTACTTTGACCAAAAGCAATAAATGAGAACTCAGCAGCAGAAACTCATTACCAACACATGATATCAAAACTATACCTAAGAAGCAGAAACATTCAAAAAAATATAAGCACTGACATGAAAATTAAGCTGATGAACAGTTTTATTGACCAAAATTGACTTTCATTAAAATGAAGAACTGAGTACAAATTTGTCTGAAAAATGTAAAATACAACTCGAATTTAAGAAAATTGCACTACGAAAACACTTAAATGACAGAGAAATTAAAATGGTTACAATTTCCTAAAGACGTGAAAATTGGACCATTATCTTCGAAGAGGAGGACTCCTATTTATAGCAATCCAGGGAAGGAGCTAGGCTATCCACGCTGGCAATCCGTGCTTCTTCTGCTCTCTATCCACCCTTAGATCTTTTCGTGCTCCCTACTCTTCATTCTTGGCCCTTGGATCAAGATAGTGACGCGGCTTAACCAATAAGTGAGTCCCACGTGTCCCTGAGCTGTCAGGAGCTTCCAGAAATTACCCAGTCATTGGGTAATCATGCGTACGAGGTTAATTATGGGTGAATAGTAACTAGGGTTCTTGGGTGGTAAATTGGGGGTAATTTTGGCGGGCACGTGTGGGTGTGTGTGTTTTTGTTGGTTAACTGGGGGTGATATTAGCTTTTGACCGGGTGTTATGTGTTGACCCGGGTTTGGTTATTTTCGGTTTATGGTAGGGAAGGTGGGCTCGGGTTGGTGTGGGCCGGTTGTGATTTAGTATGGACTTTGTGGGTATTGTTTTTTGGGTTGGATATTTTTTTTGGTGTTTATATTAAATCCGGGTATAAGGATTATGTGTCATTGGAATTTGTAAAGTAAAAAAATTTTAAGGACCATTCCTGTGACTTCTGAATTTTAAGGGACTCATTCTGCCAAACTTCAAAATATAATCCAAGGGCCATTCTTGACAAATGATGATTCTTCAAGGGTTGACTTTGACTTTATGCTTTCCGACATCGGCTAAAAATAAAACTTCCATATCTCGTGCTCGTTTTTCCGGTCTTTGCTTGTTTTTGTCCTTTTCTTCGATATCTGTGCCTGCATATGTAAAAACACAAAAACACAATATATTTGGCATTTTGGTCGGGTTTTTGGTCTATTTGGGTCTGTTTTTGGTCAAGAAAAGGTATGTGTTTAAGCACATACCAGCCTTCTTGACGCCGTCCCCTTTTAATCATCCAAAATCCTCTCTGGCGCGTCAAGGGTTGACGGCGTCACAATGGTGCTTGACGTCGTCACAGGTACTTTTCCCGCCGATTTTGAGACTTTGTCGTTTTCTTCACTTTTATGATCCAAAAACGTCCAAAATGCTTCCTTTTACAGATTTCTTCTCCAAAGTACCTAAAATGACAAAAGGAACGATTTAGGGTAATATTTGATCAAATAAATACGATTTAGGGCTTAAATGACCCCCTAAAAGCGGTACACTTTTCGCTTCATCAAATACCCTTACACTTGAGATTTGCTTGTCCTCAAGCAAATGCGCTTTTATTCTAATCAAAATACAAGTTAGGGGTCATTTAACGCTGATATAAAAGTAATTACAACAAATAGTCGTTCCACTTTAATCATAATAAGCACGGAGATTACAGACTAGCACCTCACAAGTAGTGTTTAGATACTCACATCTCTCAGGTGTCATAAAAGTATATCTCATAAATGAAAATGAATAATATCTCTCACTACCTGTCATAGCAAATAGATTACCATAGGCTTGGGAAAGGATCTAAAACCTCCTCCACTAGGCGTAAGCACCTAAGATAAACTATCAAAGAGGGCTTTTAAACGGGTTATAACGTTAGGTTTAGGGATATGATAAACACGGTTTTGTTGGATAAAGGATATTTTACTGGTGGCGAGTTAAAGATCTTGATTAATTACATGTACAATATGGCGTTGCTAAGCCAAGACTAGACTCGACTTAAGCTAATGAAAAAAATAACAAAAAGATAAAATAAACATAAAATGAAACGGGATGGTAGTCCGTATTTTTTTTTTTTTTTTTTTTTTTTTTTTTTTTTTTTTTGCATACACTCTTGCCCTACCATCCAAAATAATACATCGTAGGGGGGTTGTATCCCCCTTACCCTTGAACTTTTACATAACTTTACAATTAACTATTCTAATGACTCGAATTAAGATAATCGAAACACTTGGAGTTCTTTTAAAATATTTAGCACATATGGGGGTAATAATGTTGTTCTTCCCCATTACTCCATTACACTAGTACTTTACCCATGAGTCCCAATCGTCCCAAAATAATATGTACAAGGATATGACTCGACTTAGCAACCATGTAATCAATTAAATAATTAACTTGGGGTTTAAACAAATGTTGTCACAATAATGCACTAAAAATGAGTGCATACAAGGTAGGCTAAGGCGATTTGGGTGTACATTTAAGTGGGGTGTAAACAAATTCTTACTTTAAGTAAAATGCTTAAAGTTAGAAACGAAAAGATAGGCTCTGAGGGGTGTACTAGGGGTATCGTGTACTAAAAATGAGTACAACACAAAGGGTGTGGGAGAATTACTTGACCAGTGTAGCCAATGTAATTATAACAAAAACACAGGTGTAAAACAATGGGTTAATCCTAATGCCTCTTATCATGTAGTAAATCTAACTACACGAATGTAGTCTCACTTGTGGCCTCGGAATGGTCCTAACGCAAGTTCTAGAATCTAATTGCTACCGGTACACACATCATAGCATAAATGCTTTTTCTACCAATTCTAGGGGCGAACCTCACATATTTGGGGGTGGAAAATTTTTTAGTGGTACGGTTTTGTGCTAGTCATATAACTCCTATCCGTGAGACGCTCATTAAGACCAAAGTTTCACTCCTATATGTTGTAAAAAAATTTAAATTTGGCACTAAAATTGCCTTAACAGGTATTTCTCTCAGTTTTATTACACATCTACCATTAAACAAACGAAAAAATCAAGCGTAATAGCATTCTCTAAGGTATCGTACTTTACCCCCCCCCCCTACACTTAAGATGAACATTGTCCCCAATGTTCAAATAACAAGATGTAAAAGTAAATAAGGTAAAAGAATGAAATCAAATACTCCCCTGATTCGCTCGGTGGATAAAGAGGTAACATGGTTAGATCTTCTTCCAAGGTAATGTTGAAGCTTCAAGACTAAAGCAGCGCCAAAAGCTAGATTCCACATACATCTCCTTGTCCAAAATAACCTGTTAAACCTGAGAAAACAAACACGAAAACCTGCATAACATCGGCGGGATAAATCTGTATAAGGATATAATGCTTGAGGAATGATTATTTTGCAGATTCCTGGAGTTTATAAGTTAGAGATTTAATAAAGCATTTTATGATTCCAGAAGAAAAACAAAACTTTCAAAAAAAAATTCCAGAAAACTGTTCCTGACGCCGTCAGACTGGGGTCTGACGCCGTCAGAAGTGATCTGACAGATTTTTCGTGTTAAGTTTCCGGAAAATTTCTGGAAAAACTCAATCCTTATTTCCTGGAAATCCTGCAAAATATCATTATGACTCGATACAAGCATTTGACTCAAACAATTACTAATATGTATGTTAATTTTAATATTGTTACGATTCATGTTCATTTGTTCTAATAAACCGATTTGGATTTCCCTTACACTTATCTTTTGCAAAATACCTTTATATGTAGTTAAGACGAAGTTAAAAACAAGATAAAGCATTTTCACAATTTAGTTTTGAACATGAATCAATAATAATAATAATTAAACATACATACGGAAGCAAATAAAATCAAACAAACAAATAAATAAACACACAAAGCAAATAAAGCTTGGGTTGCCTCCCAAGAAGCGCTTTTCTTTATTAACGAGTCTCTTAGCTAGACTCAAAGTCAGGCTTATCTAGTGTCGCTTATGCTCACGTATCCGAGTGTGAGCCATCTAATTGTTGCCTCATCTTTCTTGTATTCATCATTCAGCTCCAGACATCCATGATAATATCTCTTATTTTTCTCATGTGGATATTTGAGGCCCTTTCTCTTATCATTCTCACTTAACAAGTCAATAGGCACAAGTCTATTGCAAGATTCAATGGAGAAGTTCTTAAACCTAGGATGTGATCGGGGCATTTGGTAAACAAAATCTTCATCCCCATCCGAGAATGTAATTAACCCGTCCACAAGTTTTTCGTCAAGGTTGGTCAACCTTTTGAAGGGTTCTCCAAAAATGACTTGGGTTAATTTGTTATCAATAAATTCTCCTAAGTTCTCCATAACCATAAAATCCACCAAATACACAAAACTTCCTACGAATACGTGTAGTGGCTTAATCCTAGCAACAATGTTATCTCCTTGATATTCTAACTCATCTACCATGATTTTATTATAATTAGCGCGAGAGATAATGTTCATAGGCAAAGATGAGTTAAGATAAGCATGAAGACTATGATAACCAATCTTACATGGAAATTGCATGTTAAAGAGGCTATCCTTTTCGATCTTAGTCCCAGGGTCAACATACTTAAAGGGATCAATTTCCTCTTTTCTCCATTCCTCGTTAACTACTTCTCCATTACCAGCATCCTCATCGGAGTCTGAGTCGTAAAATGGACTAACTGCATAGTCATTCTCATGGTCAGACTCCTCCATCTCAGAATTGTTACCAAAGTGGTGGTCGGGTGAAAGGTTGTTTTTTTCTACGATGGGGGCGGGAACGGGTAGTTGGAAGTTTGCACGGCGGAAAATACGAATAACAGGGATCAAGCGATCACTATTACTCATGAGGTAGGTGGAAGGTGTCACAAACAAAAGTACAAAGAAATAAGATAGACTAAAGAAAACCTAGAAAAATAAAATAAAAATCTCACTGGAAAGGAATCTAGTGAGTAGACTTAATAAAATAAAAATTCAACCTAAACAATAACTATTCCCCGGCAGCGGCGCCAAAAACTTGATGCGTGGTTTTGCGACCTTACAACAGGTTTTACCTCTCGAGGGATCTCAAGAGGCTTGCAATCCCCACCAGGCAGTGTACCTGACCGATGTAGTATAGTGTAGTGGCAAGTACCGGGGGATTGATCGTTCTCTAGGGGAATAGTGTCGTTAGGATTGAAAAACTATTCTAATAGGTCTAAGGGTGAGGGAAGATTCTTTTTGTATTTTTTTATATTTTTTTTTATAAAAGCAAGTAAAATCTCGGGTTTGAAGGAGTGGGCGGAATTAGTTGCTAGTCAACTAACCCAAATAACTACAATTGCAAATAAAATAAAATAACTGAAAATAAAAAGGTTGTGGAACTTATATGGAGAGAAATGTGTTTACTTAGATTTCCTTACTCCCTAACTATCTTTTACCGGTTGATTAGTGTGTATTAATTGCGTGGATGACGGGTGTATTCCTTAATACCAATCGTGGGGTGGCGTACGTACTTCCCCAACTCTATAAGCTCCTACTTCACTCCTATGTCGAGCCGGCTAAGAAGCTCCTAACATGGGATCACTAGAATTCGCTCATGCATTAAATACAACCATAAAAACCTTAGTACGCATTGGTTCATGTTTCTTAAGACGTTCAAGCAAGTTACCGTATAGGAGGTTAGCCAGTTTTCTTAAGCCTAACATCGATAAACAATCATCCAATACAATTAATAACACACCAACAACCAATAATCAATAGTTAGGTTTCATTAGATCTAAGCAAACACAAGATAAATCTAGCCTAGCATGTTAAATAAAAGACAAGAACAAGATATAATCAAACAACACATAGACATATTGAATGATTAATTGATTACTTATCTTCAATTAAACATGGGAGATCCAAGGGTATAAAACCCTTAAAAGTAGCAGAAAAATCGTCTTAGGGTTTCTCCTCACAAAGTTGCACACTAATGACTAAAAATTATGAGAATATATATAGAAAATCAGATCTGACGGCGTCACGTTATAGAGCTGACGCCGTCACCTCGCCGCGGTTAGGGTTTCTTGATGGCCTTCTTGACGCCGTCCCCTTTTAATCATCCAAAATCCTCTCTGGCGCGTCAAGGGTTGACGGCGTCACAATGGTGCTTGACGCCGTCACAGGTACTTTTCCAGCCGATTTTGAGACTTTGTCGTTTTCTTCACTTTTATGCTCCAAAAACGTCCAAAATGCTTCCTTTTCCAGATTTCTTCTCCAAAGTACCTAAAATGACAAAAGGAACGATTTAGGGCAATATTTGATCAAATAAATATGATTTAGGGCTTAAATGACCCCCTAAAAGCGGTACACTTTTCGCTTCATCAAAAGTCTTCCGCTTGCGTATGTTCTGTTTGACGCCATAAATGTGACATTTGACCCGTTCTCAGATGGGGGTGTTACAATTATGGTATCAGAGCCAGGTTCGACTTGTAGTACATAAAATCATGACTTGTGAATATTAGGCCCTTAGGTTTGCACTATAGGAGCGTATGAAACAACCTTTGAGAATTTGCCTTAAGATTTCCAGTCTGGAGGAACTTAAGATATGACCGGGGAGGATTGGGTAGACTATGTGATAAGACATTTGTTAGGTATATTGCTTTCGCATCACTCTGATTCGTACCCCTACCTTTTAGTTAAGCCCCCTTTAAGATCATTCTTTCTTGAGATTTAGAAAACTTATCAATTTGCTCAACATGAGTTTAGTGACCAAGTAAGTTTAGAATGCCTTGAGAATTTTATGGTTATGCCTTACACTATATGAGTTTTATTTTCTGATTCCGACCCTAACCTCTGATTCATTTGTTAATCATTTAGATGCCTCTTCGACCATTCTGAGGATATCGATGACCATGATGTGTTTAACACATTCGGTAATTTCCCTTGCTTTTGTTAAGCATATTAAGGTCCCCTCTACACTATTAAGTTATGCCTTAACCCTTTCCATTCCTATGAGAAATCTGGTAGTGAGTAACCACGAGTATAGGAAATTGTCCATTTCGTTCTAATAATAGGATTCATTCTGCTAGATTGTTTCCTTTGGAAGTATACGAGTTCGATGTCATTCTGGTATAGACCGGTGGATTGAGCATTTAGATGCTAACTACTGTCATACTACGTCCCACCTTTGGCATTTTGAACAATCCTGAATTCCTTACCATGATTTCCGACTGATTAACCGTTGTTATCATTACTACCCTGAAAACTCGTACATTATTCTTCGCGGTTGTGAAGGTTTTTCTAGCACCTATTTAATACACCGTTGGATGGATCTTCCCTTGAGAGTCATTTTGCAATCTGAATTTTCTCGATGTAATTCCTGAACGAACCACCAAGATTTCCACCAGAATGTGAAGTTGATATGACATGGTACTAAGATATTGTTTAGTCTTGAGAAGTGCCGGAACAGTAAGGTCTGATGAGACAGAACTCTATCCGTATGGAACGACATTTTGCCTGAATCTGAAACTCCATATTGAATGACACCATTTAGATGGGAAGAACTGAAGGAACAACTTGTAAGTGGTTTTAATTGTCCGAGTACACCTCCGTGGACTACCCCGGTTTTATTCGTAAAGAGGAAGGATAGTAGTAGGAGATTATGTGTTGACTTCTGGAAGCTGAACCGTATTACTGTTAGAAACCGTTATCCACTACCTCGAATCGACGATGTATCTGATCAATTTTAGGATGTGAAGTTTTCCTTTAGATGGATTTATGGCTTGAAGATATTCCTAGAACTGCCTTTCGTATTCGTTATAGCCACTACGAGTGTTAGTGATGCCAATAATATTGGCTAATGCTCTGACTGTTTATGGACTTGATGAATCGTGTCCTTCGTGAGTACTGGGACAAATTTTTCATAGTATGACATCTTGGTGTATTCAGAGACGAAGGGTAAACATAAGGATCATTTTTGTATTGTGTTAGAAATGTTGCATTAAAAGAAGCTTTAAACAAAATTCTCGAAGGGTGATATTGTGGTTGGGACAAGAGACGTTCTTAGAAGATGGTATCATTTTGGATCCTACGAAGATTGGGATTATAACTAAATGGACAAGACCGACGACAGTTACTGGGGTTAGAACCTTTGAGTCTTGTAGAAGGATTGTAGAAGATGTTCACGACTGGCATTATCGTTGATGAAACGTATAAGAAGAGAGGAGAAGTTTAGTTGGGATGAGGAACGAGAACTGAGTTTGAAGAGCTGAAACAGGAATTAGCTTCTAGGTGGGTACCAATTTTGGGAATGATTTCAAGAAGAGACTTGGTTATACACTTGTGTAGCACGGGAAGGAGTATCCAACACATAACTTGGAGTTGGAAGCAGTGATCATGTCAGAGATTCGCGTTTTACTTCACAGTTCCAGGGAGAACTACAGAAGGCTTGAGGAATCAGACTCAAGTTAAGATTTCTTTTCACCCTCAGATAAATGGACAGAAGGAATGAACTATTCGGACTTTAGAGGATATGTTAGGATCCTGTACTTTGGTAGGGATGGAAGTATAGAACATCTTTTGTTGGAAGGGGGTTAGATAGCTGCTTATTGAAGATCCGGAGTTGATTATAGTGACTGGAAGAATAGTTACCGTAGTAGAGGAACTTTGAAATTTTAGACCAGGGGTTGTGTGTTCTTGGGGTATCTCCGTACAGAAGGGTTAGACGTTCTGACATAATATAGAGATTCATTCAGTGATTTGTTAGTCCTTAAGTTCATTCTTATCATTACAGATATTCTAACCTTATCCTTATGCATTATATACGTTCAATAATTCGATAATTACTTCGTTGATCGTTTGTACGTTTCCTTGATTCGTCGAAATTTTAGAATAGGATTGTGAAAATTCCTACCGTTTAGCATTGCCTCCGTATTTATCTCATATTCATATCATGCTTCAGTTCATGTATCTCATTTGGGATGTCTCAGTTATCATCCATCGCATGTGGTTTCGAATCCGTTGGATCAGATTTGTTATGATTTGTTCTGTTGAGAGAGCGTGAGGCTATTTTGGACCGTCAGGATCGAGTCATGAGAAACACACCTTTCCGTTCGTTAAAATAATTTTCAATTCCTTTCGTAATCTGGTACGTTTCCGTTTGAGCATTTCATTTCAATTTCGAGGACGAAATTTTTCTTTTTAGAAGGGAAGAATTATAATACCCTAAAATCTGGTTTCACAATTTTATAACTAATTTGATTTTTACCCTAAGTATTTAATAATAATTAAGAATTATTAAACTATACGTTATGTAATAATTTCACATTATTAGAAATGGGTTAATACATCCGGAGGTTACTAAAGTTTCTCAAAAATTTGAAAAAAGTTACTAAAGTTTTTTTTGGTTGAACCGGGTTACTATAATTTCCCAAAAATTTGAACTAAGTTACTATAGTCTCCCAAAGATGAACTAAGTTACTATAGTTTTCCAAAAATTGAATTAAGTTACCATAGTTTCCCAAAAATTCAGTAAAAGAAATGGGAAACTAGTGAAAATAGGCAGGCTAGAAGGGGAAAGATGAACTGGGAAACTATAGTAACCCGGTTCAACCAAAAAAAAACTTTAGTAACTTTTTTCAAAATTTTGGGAAACTTTAGTAACCTCCGGATGTATTAACTCTATTAGAAATAATGCTAAGGTAAACTATACTACTTGAATTAATTTGTCACATTCCTAATCCTATCCTAAACCTTATAAATGACACACCTAATTGTCCTAAAACTTTCTACACATTTTCTCTTATGAGTTGGAACCAAAATTGTGTTTATCTAAATCTTCACACGTTTGGCTAAAACAAGGATAAGACCACAAATATATACGTGCAAAATTAAAAGATATCATGTTCCCCTCTTATCCAAAAATATTACACGTTTTGCCTAATCAATACATGGTTCTTTATCTCCCTCTCATTGTCAAACATATTCGGCCTCTAATTCCCTCCCATGCCGAAACCCTAAAATTGTCCAATCTCACATATTTTCTTCCCAAGATCAGAAAGAAGAAGGATGAAGCAAGCTTGGTGATTCATAGCAGGATTATTGGTGTGTTTTGATGATAAATTCGTGGCCCTTGTTCCCTTCCTTGATCTCTTTTTTCGGCTTAAAAGGTATCACATGTTAACCACTTTGTCATCACTATTATACACGACATATATGAACCTAATCAGATCTAAACATACTTATAAATCGTTATAATCAGGTTGCTTTATTGTCTGTGTCCCGTTCTATTTGTTTTAGTATTTTGTTTGTTTGTTTTTTTGTGTACTTTTGAAGTTTTTGCAGGGATCAAGTACCGGAAGCTTATTGTTGATCAATGTTTGGAGTTGGAGAACTCATTTGCTTATTTGTGATCAAATATGTGTATGAGTATTTACCCTGGCAGTACCTTTTTAACTAAGTTTTTGTGACAAATGGTAAATTTGTCCTAATATTAAACGCATAACAATTCATTTATTGTGACTGAACTATCTGATTTCGCCTTATGTGATTATAACGGGAAACAGACCTGCACATATTGACACCCGAAAATCTCACCAAGGAACAGTGAAGTTATCACATCCCGTTACTTATACATTTTTATTGTGGTGAAAACGGGAGGTAATCCCAGTTTCACTTGAACTGACACCACGCGCAAACCGTAAACGAATCTAAAACTCAGAAATGTTAGTGAAGAATTAAGGACTCAGAAATAAATTCAGGTATTTCATAACGACTCTAGGAATATAAAAACTCTCGAACTAGAAATGGTTTAGGACGAATCCGGATTTGACACAGTTTAACGGGACTCGGGTATTAAATATACACACCTTAACTAAAAACTCACTTATATACTTAAATAAAACTACACCCACCCACTAACACCTTATCCCAAAAATCTTCTGCAAACCCTACCTTCACTCTTTTGTCGCCTACCTCTCTTCCCCAAAACAACACCGAACCATCACCATCCCCATTTTCAGGCACCATTAATATTTTTGACTCAAACCCTTGTCTCCATTATGGTTCACGAGATAACATAGGAAGATGAAGCCCTAGGTATAAAGATAACACACCAAAAAGGGTTGATTATTCACCCAAAAATCCGAAAGGTAATATGGAATTACTCTCCGGTATTCTCCTTAAATCCGCGCCTCCTAGATGGGATTCGAATCACACAACTATCAAACACACCGAAAATCTGAGAGGTTCTCAAGATAAGGGTCAAGATTGTGATTCGATTGGAGGTCGTGGTGGGATAATATTGGAGCAATTGGGTTTCGGATTGGAGGGTCCCTGCTAGTGTTCATACGCCAAGAATATTGTCAGGTTAATCTTGAATCTTAGTTATGTTATATATATATTTTTTTAAGAATCATTTATAAATAAGAAGATTTAGGTCGAATGAGTAAGTAGGATTGGTGAAGACATTAAGGTTTTACTGTCGAAATAACACCTAAGCACACCCTTATTTAATCTTGAAGGAAGAAATTTAAGTTTTGATTAGTGATAAGTGTCGAATAGAAAATTGCAGGGAATAGAACTTTTGTTGTTGGTTATTGTTTTCTGTCGAGTTAATTGCTTAGAAATGGCATTAGGTTGATGAAAAGACTTAGTATTCATTAGTAGCTATGTCGAATAAAATCCCAGGATATGAGGACTTTGATAAAGTAGGTATTGACTAATGTTGATTGTTGTCGTTAGAAAAATGTAGGAACCAAAGGTTCATGGATTCAAACCTGTGGAGAATTTGTGTCTGAGATGGTATAGTTGAGTAGTGGACTAGAATTGCTAAGTTATGATGAAGTGGTTAACGAGCCCTAGGCGTACCATATGACTATGCCTCAATTCAAAGTATGAAGCGAGGACTCTAACACAAGAATCCAAACCAAAAACCAACGACACCAAAATCACCCTCAACGAACCTCGTATAGGACAGGAAGATTAGTACGAGGGTAACTCGTGTAGCAAACAAGAAAGTAGTAAGGATGAGACCAACTAAGTTTGAGGTCACTAGTGTCCCTATGTCGACCCCAAAATGGGTCAAGAACTTAGTGTACAACCATCACCTAGACACCCAAAGACTTAAGATCGAGTAGTACTCGAATGATGGTCACAAGGTGAAACCAAAACCGTGATTATTGGTTCATTATAGTCGCAATTAGAGGTCTCAAAAAGACCTTGCCAAGGTGAGTACTTGGTGCAAAAACTGCCTCCACCATAGTGCTACTACCAGGCAAACCAAAACCCAGTTAACATCCCACTTACAGCCCACTTAGGAGCCCACCATTAACTGTTAAACAGCCTTGGACCCACTTAAAATATGGGCTTGAATATAGCCCATCAGCCCACCAGGAAACCCTTTAGAAACAGTCCACTAGCACTAGTTTCTTTTTCCCCCCTCTTCGAATCCCATGGGCCGTAGCCCATTAGTGCTATTAGTTTAGAAACCACTTCGAATGACAGTGAGGATATAGCTATCGAGACACACTAAAATGAGATAATAACCGTTACAAAACAAACTAACGTCTAAAATTTATATGTCGAATAACCTTAAGGTCTTAATAGCCGTCACGAGCTAATGTACATTAACATACGTCTAAAACTTGTAATAGCCGAAAACACAAAATAAACATGAAAATTTATTTACATTAAACTTGTATAGTCAAGAATGTAACCATTTGGATGTAAAAATTCCTCAACTTATAATTTTGTAAAAATATAGAATATATAGGCTAACATAAAACTTATGTAGTGAAAACTTATAGCCGAGAACAAAAGCGTAACATCATCTATGTTAACACAAATGAACTTAAAAACTTGTAGAGCCGATATAATTGACACGACGAAAACAATTAACTAGGCTAATGTATTCATACATTGTACAATTAATTTTTACGATCCACTTTGGAAAAAGATAGAATATATAGGTTAACATGAAACTTGTGTAATGAGAATAATTATGTCAAAATAAGATCCACGATAGTTGCAAACCACAACACGTGTCAAGATATATATAAAATACATAAACACTTATATTTGTCATAGTGACAACAAAATAAATTAAAAGTGAACGTAGCTAAATTATATATTCAACTAGAATAGATTAGTCGAAACCTAAAACTTTAAACAAATGTTGTATAAATGGAGCATAATAAGGAAACCAATTAAATTACTCAAGTTAGCGGTTAGAAACCATTAGGTGACAAACTCTACGAATATTAAGTCATATTTTTTTTAAATCAACATAGGCGAACCTAACAAACAATTTATGTGAATAAATATACATATCTCAACTAGGTTTAAATTATACCTTAGGCCGTAGACGAACCCCGACCACTAGTTACCATGACTTTAGGACAATTGTAAGATTACACAACACCATCCTTTAGGAGAGACTTTAGAAATCACACTCTATTGGGAATTTTGGAAATAGGATATTTCTTTTTGCTGCCGATAGTGAAAGTTAGTTCCTGCCGATAGCTGTGGTTCCTGCTGAAGCTCATTGCTGTTGATAGGTTCTATCTTGTTTCTGCTGATAGTAGTTATTACTGTGGGTTTTAGTAATTGTTATCCCGTAAGTTTAGTATGTTTGTTAGATTTATTTAAGGAAGAGATTGATGTTTATCTCTTTACATGTTTTCTAGAATGCTGCTATATTGGGGTTTCTGGTCTATATAAGAAACATACAGCCATATGTTTTGTAACACTTAATAAGAAAAACATTTTCAGTTATCAATAATAGATCCATAGAGGATCAAGCATTATTAGTTATTCTTCTTCTTCTTCTTATTTGTTCTTATTCAGAGATTCTCTTGTAGTGTGCTTGTGATTACATAGGCACCCTACCGATCCACTAAGGCTAAAGATCTAGCAGGTGTGTTAGATTTAACAAGTGGTATCAAAGCCTGGTGAGGATCTCTGATAAAGAAGAAGAGTTGATTAGATCGACAGAAGCAGATTTTAATTTCTGAGGTAATCGCATTTTTTTTTGGGCATAACTGATCGGCTGTTTGTTAGATTTGACAAATTAATAAACCTCGTACTATTCGAATTAATTAGCTGTCGTTGTCTGGTGTGAGGGTATTATTGATTGGTCGAATATAAAGAATTCAATATTAATTGCTGATTGGGAGTTGACCTTTTTGTCGACTTCTGCCATTAAATTGGTCGATTGGTGATATTGATTTCTAGTTAATGTTTTATGTGGCGACAAGATCTGGTTTCTTCTATAGCATTGATTGGTAATTGGCTGCTGTTATTGTTGACTTTCTTGTCGCTTGTGAATCTATTGAATTGGTCGGTGATTGCTGATTGGGTGTTTGACGTTTTTGTCGTCTTCGGGTATTGAATTAATTGGTGGCATTAATTGTTTCGTGTGGAAAGCAATCGGTGCTATTCCTATTATTATTTGCTGCTGCTGTGTTCCATTAATTGGTCAATTTGGCATCTTGTGCAAGTTGTGAGTAGTAAAGTATTTTTGAGGCTGCTGCTATTGAGTTAAATTGGTGGTGCGATTTATTTTGTGAGTGGTGGATTTATTCTGGTCAGTGTTGAATTGATTCGGGTCTGTGAGCAATTTTGCTGCTCGCTGCTGTCATAGAAGAAACTTTTCAAACCATTCTCTTAAATCCTCATACAATGACTACATTTGGATCAGATGATTCTCTTGAGACATTTGTCATGAAAATTAGAAACTTGCTACCTATTCGTTCTAAGGTAGACTTGTCACAAGATGAAGGAAAAGATGAGGAAAGATGTGCCACTCAAGTGAGGGAAATGGCTGCTAGACATGAGACAAAAGGTGAGGCAAATGTAACTAATGCTGGAGCTGCACAGGTCTATGGGATGATTGCTGGATATGGTACACAAGTGGCTGGTGACTTTGGTATGATGGGCCATCTAACTCAGGTACATAAGTGTCCTTTTGATTGTGAGATTAAATATAATAAATTGCAAAAGGATAGTGAAATTAAATACACTGAGTTAAAAAGGGAGTTTGATGAGATTGAGCCTGAATATAATAAACTATTTGTTGAAATTCAAGCTTATAAAAAGGCTCTTAAAACTTGGAAAAACAAAAGGCTTGGCATGAAGCTAATCAGCTAGCATATGAGCAAAAGATAAGGGTTTTGGAAAGAGATTTAGAAAACACCACTAATGAACTTAAATATTCTGAATCTCAATTTGCTAAGTTCAAATTAGAAAATCAGGATTTACAGGCCAAACTAGATAGTGAAGTGGCTAGGATAAATTCTTGGCAACAATCAGACACATATCTTGTTAATTATACTAATAATCCTAAGTGGCGTAAGAAAGGTTTAGGGTATAATAATGAAACTAATGAGCCAAAATGGTTTGACCCTACACCTAAGGAGCCTAATTACCAAATCCCTGTAAAGTATGTCAAAGAAGGAGAAATGCATGTTGTTCCTCCACCTATCAGAGGAGTTTTTAAGCCTGTCCCTATCCACTCAGCCCTTGACATTGACTTAGATGAGTCACACATGGTTTATGGCAAAAAAGTCCAAAGACTTACCTGAACCTGATGACTTTGTATCTTGTTCCACAAGTGTCAAGTCCTCAGAACCAGAGTCCAAAGACTTTGTTTCTTGTGATTCAAATGACAAGTCAACCACACCCAAGTCTGATGACTCCTCACCAAAAGTAGCTAGTATGGAATCCAATTCAAAGAAAGCTACTTTTGATGACATCCCTTTTAGTCCTGTTAAAAATAATTGTTCTTCTGATTTTGTTTGTGAGAAGTCTTTGTGTGATAAGCAAGGTCATGATAAGAAAAGTCAGGTTAAGAACAAAAAGGTTAAAAGGAAATCATGTTTTGTTTGTGGTAGTTACTCTCATCTTATTAAGGATTGTAATTATTATAAGAGTAAAATGGGTGTGTGCTGAACAACGAAAACCTAGATCAGTATGGAGAAATGTTGAGAATATTCCCCCATTTGTCCCTAAGGCAAATAGATTTCCTAGTGGTAAGCCATTTAATGCAGGAAAACCAGTTCCAGCTGGTAAGTCTATTCCTGCTGTTTGGAAAAAGAATGCTACTGGACCTTACTACAGACCTACAAGTACTTTCTTTCAAAATGATTATAGGTTTGGTTTTTATCACCCAATGTTTGTGGGGGGGGGGCAAAGATGGGATCATGATGTTCAGTACACAGGCTGTTGGCCTTGGAGGCACAATGGTCACAATGTAAGAATGAGGTCCAAGGAAAATGGTGGATCTCATCATTGCTGGTATTAAGGGGAGGCATAAGCCTAAGGGGAGGCTTATTGTTGTATATTTTGTGCTAACTAACTTTTTGTTTAGTTTGTTTTCACTAACTAAAATAATGCAGCTGTTGAATTTGTCGCTTCCTATCCTATTATTGAGTGAGTGGTTACTGCTGTTGAATTTTAATTTGGTCAATAGCTAATTGTATTGGGCTGAATATTTGTCGCATGTGGATGATTGAATGGGTAGTTGCACATTTAATTCGATTTTTCATATAGTCCATGTAAAAAGCAGATCAAATCTTGTATTGATTATGGTCATGATTGGTGGGTCAACCTATGAATTTCACCTCGCTGGGTTAATCTAATTTGTCTGTGGTCAAACATGTGGGTCTGATCAAGTTATCTAAGGGAATCATGGTGTGAAATTATGCTGCTGCTGTTGACTCTTTTGGTCAGATTAACTTATTTATGAGTAGATGAAGTAGGTCTGATGCTATATTATTGGTCAACGATGGTTTGGTAGGCTCAAATGGTGATTGGCTATTCGAATAAATTTGTGTGGGGCTGCGTTCAATGTTTGTCGATTAGTACTTGGGCATAATCGATTTTTAAGCTGATTCACAAACCTCGTTCTACAATTAATTTGGTGGGGCTGTTTAACTCTTTTGTCGCTTATTGGTCTTTGCTGAATTGATTGTCGGTACTACGTGGTAAATATGGGTCAAGAATACTGCTACATGTTGGTATTCTTTATTAAGTGTTATCATATGCAAGTGGATGTCAAAAGTTAATGCCCAAGTTGAGATGAAAGTTTGTCCCTTGTGCTTGTCATTATGCACATGGTGTTTTCATTGGCTGTTGATTAGTGTTGTGTGGGACAAATATTATGTTGCTGCTGCTATTTGTCGGCTTGTAAATGTGGAGGTGAACGTGGGCTCTAAAAGATAATTGTGTGGGGGTTGCTTGTTTGTTTGTTGCTTGTGGCTATGGTTTGTGGGGATGTTAGAGTACTGCTGGTCATAAGAAGTGGGATTGAAGGGCTTAATTGATTGCTGCTATTGTTTATTTGACTTAATTAATGGGGTCAGTGATATTAAAGAGCAGTTTTGAAGCAGTCAGTAGCAGTTTTGGAGCAGATGATATCGTACTGAAGCAGATCTGATGATGGTTCTATGGTGTGTTGGTAAATTGAGGTAATCGTTAATTTTTATTGAATAGCAGATCTGATTGGCTGAATTGATCATTGTTTATTTATGGCGGTTTGTTTCCTCGTACTGTGTCAATAGTTAATTGCTATTGCTGCTATTCGTGGGCCATATACTGGGGTAATAAATTGATGATTTAAATCATGGGTCATGCTTTTACCTCGCATTATTATTAATTGAAGGCTGAAGTGATTGTCGCTTTTAATTACGGTTTGTCGTATTATGAAGTGATTGTCGCTTTATGAGAGTTTAATTCGTATGGTGATATATTAATTGATTGGTGTTGACGTTTGGATTCACATGGGGCTTTGATTATTAAAGTTTATCTGGTGCTGATTCGATTGTCAGTATGTGGTTTATCAATTGAAGATGTTGATTATTCTTGTCGCATGTGATTTGCTATTGGGTATTTGGTTGTCGTTTTCTGCACATGTGATGGGCTTGGTATTTTGTTTCTACTACTATGTCTCTATCATTCTGCTGTCTCACATGGATACTGCTGCATTTATTGCTGATATTGTTGACTCTTTTGCTGCTACTACACTTTTTATTCTGCTGCTCTCACATGGTTCCTGCTGCTAAGCTTGAACTGTTTCTGCTGATAATGCTTCGGTTCCTACTGGTAGTATTCCAGTTCCTCCTGGTAACACCATTCCTGCTTCTCGGTTCCTGCTGTTCGAATTCTGCTGGTATTGTTAAAAAAAAAAAAAAAAAAAAAAAAAAAAAAAAAAAAAAAAAAAAAAAAAAAAATCATTTTCATTTGTTTGTTATCTTTCTTTCTTCTCTTTTCTTATTTTCTTTCGTTTTCTTTTGGTTTGTTTCTTGTTTCTTTTAGTTCAAAATTTTTTTTAAAAAAAAAGTATATTTTGTGTGCTAATAAGTTAGTTTTGAGCAACACCTTGCAGGTACAGTGTTGGTGTTTACACCTACACAACAAATGGTATTCAACTCACCATGTCTCACAGACAAGAAAGAGTTGACTCACCATGAGGGTACGGCTCTGGTGTGATAATCAAATCCGTTGATAGCTGTAATAGCTTGCTCAAAGCTATAGGGTACTTCAACTCACCCATGGTTCATTCCTGAGAGTTGAAATGGTTTTCAATTCACCAAGGTTCAGTTGAAACTAAGAATTGGCTAGTCCTGAGCAAACGGCTACAGGTAAAGACAACTCAAATCCGTTTACAGTTGCTGGTTTACTCAAAATCAGATGGTTATCAATGTACCATGGTCTTACACACCTAAACATTGGCTACTCCAGTAGTGATGGCTATTGGTAAAGAGACATCAAATCCATTAATTTTCAATGATTCACCTCTCACAGGAGTTAACACACCTGGATGTGATGAGAATAGTATGAAACTTAAAGTGATTTGATGTACATATTGTCATAATAGCAGTCAAGCTCAAGTGAATGACATGGTGACTAGCTTAAATTTTCTTTTGAAGATGATTTCTTATTGCTGCTGAACTATCGAAGTTGCTGCTGGAAGTTTCAAGTGTTGCTGCTGGTTACTTTCTGATGCTGCTGCTGGTCTAATCCTCTCCCTATGAACTTCAAATTACTTTCAGAGATCAATGAACACTTAGGGAATCTTGTCGGAAATAAGCTATTTCCTCAAGATTAGGGGAGGATTGTTGGGAATTTTGGAAATAAGATATTTCTTGTTGCTGCCGATAATGAAAGTTGGTTCCTTCCGAAGCTCATTGCTGCTGATAGTTCTATCTTGTTTCTGCTGATAGTAGTTGTTACTGTGGGTTTTAGTAATTGTTATCCCGTAAGTTTATTATGTTTGTTAGATTTATTTAAGGAAGAGATTGATGTTTATCTCTTTACATGTTTTCTAGAATGCTGCTGTATTAGGGTTTCTGGTCTATATAAGAAACATACAGCCATATGTTTTGTAACACTTAATAAGAAAAACATTTTCAGTTATCAATGATAGATCCATAGAGGATCAAGCATTATTAGTTATTATTCTTCTTCTTCTTCTTCTTTGTTCTTATTCAGATATTCTCTTGTAGTGTGCTTGTGATTACATAGGCATCCTACCGATCCACTAAGGCTCAAAGATCTAGCAGGTGTGTTAGATTTAACACACTCACCGTCACATGAGTAATAACACATAGGTATACTAAAACATTGAGATTTAAATTTGAAGATATATTGGGAGTAACGTCCCCGTTCGGTTTGACCGGATAGGCAAACGAGCGTATACCATGTCAATGTTCAAGTGTCTGGGATAAACACTTGCTAGGGCTTTTATGATTTACATGTTCTAGAGCATGCAGAACTATTAAAGCTTCGGTTACATGAACTTAGAGCTAGCGTAATAAAACATATACCTGACTTTTCTATGAAACTGATGTTATAAATTGGATATATTTGTTTTTAACTGAAACCTATGAACTCACCATCTTTTTGCTAACTTTTTAAGCATGTTTTTCTCAGGTATCTAGAGTATGCAAGTGTGGCAAGGAATGGCAAGGCGGCAGACCTATACTTTAACCAATAAAAATTATGATTATTAAAATTGACTTATTTTTGAGGGACCAGTAACTTGTAAATAATCTTTACAAACTAAGTATTTCTATAGTTTGATTTAAATAAATGAAATCATCTTCCTAGACCGTGTAATTGGTTCTTCGTTACCTTGTGTTGTGATTTTCATTTCCGTAGCACCCCATAATATTATGCTTCCACAAAGTCTGATTTTGGGGGTGTTACAGTTTTTCCCATTTCCTTTACTTTGAAGTTTATTTTTATTACATTGAAGACAATGCAAAACTTAAGTGTGGTGGAGGGAAGAAAATAGGAAAAATTGGTTTAATTTTTAAATTTTTAGGTTTAGTAGAATTTTGGATTCGAGTAACTAGAATTAGTTCGCCCTTGATTTTCTAGTTGTTTTCTCATATAATATATATAGTTTAAAGAACTAGATTGATTCAATGGTAAAAATGAGGCTATTTGAAAAAAATTTGGAATTTAATCAAGTTATGAGAGCTATTTCATTTTTGGAATCGACAACAGTTACTAGTACATGTTATAACCCACCTTAAATTGTGAGGATTTAAGCCTTTTTGTATAAAGCATTTCTTATGCTATATATTTCGTTATGAGTGTGCCGGTGATTATGTTGATTCTAGAACTTGTACTTGTTATGCATTACGGTTAAAATTACTTTCGAGTGATAAAATATATTCAAATGATAAGAGGCAACTTAGGATTTACACCAAATGGCCATCCGTTTACAAAATATTTTTTGCTAACCACATTGGTTAGTTATCCAAGTATTTGGAACTCATTTGTTAGTGTTAATCTTTTACGCTAGATACCCTTAGTTACACCTTCTGAGCCTATCTTTTCTTTTAATTAAATCCAGAAAAACACAAAAATATTTTACACTTTACACCTTAGCCTTACCCGAATCAAGTTCAGTTGAAGTTCGAAAACTATTTATTTTTTGATGATTACACGCTGGCCACACCTTGATATGTGTATGTGTTGTTTCAATGAAGAAGGAGGTCGCTACTCTTATTTGTATTTTTTGTGGCGTGTGCTCATCCAAAGTGTGGGGGTGACGAGAAAGAAAGTTGTAAAAAAAAATTTGAAAAAGTGAATAGCCAATGAGCTATGAATGTATGAGTATAAAATAGCCAATGAGTTATGAAGACAGAAAGAAGTGAGTATGAGGTGCGGAATAACAATGGAAGGAGTTTGGGAAGTGATCATTTGAGGTATAAAGAGTTGGGAACGGAATTTGGACTTGATTCTTATTTATTTTTCATTTTGTAGAAACCAATCATAAATAATTCTCATGTCTTATCCCTACCTTTTACCAATTAATTTATTCGTTGTTAGCTTTCGAGCATCCGAATTTAGTGATGGCTTTGTTTAGATATGTAGTGCATGGATGTGTAGTGACCATCCGGGTTTTTAAATAGTTGAAAAACGTTGCTAATAAGCTAGTGCGTATTTTGGCGACCATCCGTTATGCAAGTAACGTTGCCAGTGAACCAAGGTACAATCTAGTGACCATCCGTTGCTTAGCTAGTCAAGAATTCGTTGCCAGCGAGCTATTATATTCTTGTATGAAATATTTGAACATTAGCCAGGTAAACCTTAAACCTGAATAAAAGACCTCTTTGATGTTTTATTTTGTTGTTTTGATACTTGTACAAGCTTATGGTAAGACACATGAATCATGACTGAGCAATGAGTGATTTACCATTAAATCTACCCTTAGAGTGTTGAGTGAATTTAAAAATTATCCGTGAGGTGCTTAGTTATGTTATCAAGCTCAAATTAACTTGTTTATGTTTCAAGAACTTTTCACATTCAAATTAAAATTAACAATTATTCCTTCGGGTTAGTTGTTAGATTTTTGGAATCATGATGACTATGCCATTGAATTCAATTTTCTAAATGCTAGACTTGCTCGAGGGCGAGCATAGCTCAAGTGTGGGGGAATTTGATAACGCTCAGAATGAGCATGTTTTTAGTTGCGTTAGCTGTTGATCCCAGTTGAGCTTCACGATCTTATTAATTACTTTAGATAAATCTAAAGCAATCGGTATAGAAACTGATCTTGAATTGTATATCAAATATTATGCGGAACTTAATATTTGATTTTAAGAAGAATTAAACACAAAACGAATTCTCAAACAACACTTCAATATATTAATACGATTGCTCGATAGCAATAGGGTTACAAGAAACCTTGAAGTGTAAACAATAATGATACGTATATCTAACCTAACCCTAGATCCTCCTTTTATAGCATAAGGAGTCCTAGTCGGTTTACAAGACTTTCTATACAAGAAAAAATATCTTACGTATCTTTTCTATACTTATCCTTAACATACTATACATATCTAATAAGCAGCAGAGTAACTAGTCTAGCAGCAGAGTCTTCGTGGGCTAGCAGCAGAGTTACACTTTGCCTATTCTTCTAAACCAGCAGAGTTACTTAACTGATCAGCAGAGTTATACTTAGTGTATTTCTCGAATCAGCAGCATCTTTAGACCCAACAATCCTCCCCTAAACTTGATATTTTTCTTCAAAAATCATCAAGTTTCTTTTAAACCCAGCTAATCACCAGGAGGATGCTTCCAAACACTTTACTGTTTTGATTTCTTTGATTCAAGAATCTTCTCATATTTCCTTATCAGTTTATAAGCCTGATCATCTGAAAAGAAACTATTTTGCAATGTCAACATTCCAGGCTTTAACATCTGAGTAATCACTGCTGTATTGTTATTCAAAGGGTATTCCTTCTCCACAAGCATGTAGACCTTAACACCCTTATAAACCAATTCATGTACTCCACAAGATTGATACAAATACCACCTCTCAACTCTGGAGTTCAACAAATCCCTCCATTCAAGATCTCTCTCATCAGGCTCAAACATGTTCTTCAAAAAGTAATAGTGAATTCTTTCATATATCACCTCTGGTCTCAGATCACTATATTTTTCTTTATACAACCTCCACATCTGCATCACATCATCTCTATCCATAAAATGTAGCATCTGAGAAAATCTAACAAATCCATAATACAGATTATTAGACCTCTTAACCTCCCAGTAAGCTTCACTTCCATCCCTGACTGTATGTGAATAAGATATGATTGAATACTTGGTATCTAAAGGAACTGCATTTACTATCTCTGGTTCCTTTTGTGGTACATGAGCTGTGAGATCCATTGTTCTTTTCATATCATCAGCAGTCACCTCTTCAAGATAATGCTCATCACTTTCTTCTTTTTCTGAGTCACTCATCACCAATGACTGAGTTCTTCTCTTCTTTCTAGCCACCTGCTTTATTCTTCTACCATATCTCTTTATACCAACAGTAGGTTCAGGCTTTTTCTCTGCAACTACATTATGTTTCTCTTTCTCTTTCTCAGCATCTGATACTTTGGCCATTTTAGCAGTAGACTCAGGATTCATATAAGCATTTGATGCTACTTTGATTCTTGTCAACTCTTTGATCTCAGCATCAGTTAAAGGTTTAAAATTCCTGTCCATCTCTTTTTTAGCAGCCTCAAACTTCTGCTTGACTTCTTCATTAGAGTATGGTTTCAACTCCTTCAATTTCCAACCCTTCATATTCCTCAGATATTGTTCATGAAGAGTTCTCTCTTGCCTTGCAGTTGGTGGTCTATTCACCTTTTTATTCTTTCTTGCAACCAGAAGCCTTTTCTTATTCTGCACAATAGCTTGATAAATCCAGTCATTAATACCTTCATCTGTAAAAACATCATCCATCTCTACTTTCACTTTCTCCCATGCCATAGCAGCTTTACATCTTGCCTGCTCATTTTCCCATGCAGCTACTTTTGCTTCAACTTCAGATTGTTTCTCAGATTGTTGCTTTTGTATCTCCATTGCTTTATCATACTCAGCTTTTTCTTCATCAGCAACTCTCTGAGCTTCTTCTGCATCCCACCTTTCTTTCAAATGTCTAGGCCATACTTTAATAGGAACTTCATTAGGATCAGGATAAGGTTCAAGTTCTTCCACCATTTTCTTCTTGCCCTTACCCTTGTAGGTAGGTGTTTGAACAAATTTTCTTGTTTGCACAGGTTCTTGTATGACAACTCCTTTGGCTTTAGGTCTTGAGACAGTCACTTGTGTTGGTTTTGGTAAACTTTGAGCAGCTGGTTGTGATTGTGGTTCAGGTGTTGATTGTGTAGGTGTAGTTGAAGATTCTTTTGGTGCAGGTGTTTTGTTTCCAAGGTTAAGCAATACTTGAGCTAAGGGCATTGTGTCTTCATCAAATTCACCAGCAGAGTGATGTAACCCATCAGCAACATTGTTTCTCCCATCACCAGAAAGTTCTGCATTAACAGCAGAGTCAACCTCCCCTGAATTTTTGAGTACCTCCCCTGAACCTGCTGCATCCTTCTGATTATTCCTCCCCTGTTTGGAACCCTTCTTCAACCTCCCCTCAAGATGAGTGACCCTGAGCTTAAGTCTTCTTATCTCAGCACCTTGAGAAGCTTTGACTGTGGATAACTCCTTTCTAAGACCAATAACCTCCTGTGACAATTTTGTACAAGTATTCGTCAATTCCTGTAATTGTTTCATGATATCCTCACAACTTCGGTCTGTGTTACCTGACCCGAGAGGTGAATCTTTGGACCTGCTACAAAAGATGTTGCCATGGTTTAGGTCTTAGTTATTTTAGCACTGTCCTGTTCAACTACTAAGTTGGAAACAGTAGTGCCAGCCTCTTCCATCATGGTACCTGCATCACCTGTACCAGCCTCATCTGCATCCATACTGACATTGGCCTGAGGTTGCACAATGTCCTCTTGTTGTGAAGTCCTAGGTGATTGGGTATTTTGAGGTTCATGGGATGATGATTCATTCAAACTTGTAGATGAGGATGTGTGATGGGAAGCTGTGGGAGTTCTAGCCTCTTCATCCTCATTCACTGCAGCTACAATATTCAAGATGTGTTCAGTTAGGGGAGTTATAGCACCAGAAAAACCTTTCCCAGGCTTCTTCAGAAAAGCAAACATCTTGATAGCCATCCTGCTACTAGGCTCAATATGGGTATGTGCCAAGGGTTCTCTTAGTTGATTATTGATAATGAGCTGCAAAAACCTTGGATACAAATAAAATTTCTTCTTAATAAACTTCTTCATACCCTCAAAAATCATTGAAGAAAAATCAAATGGTTGTCCATTAGCCAAACAAACTAAGGAAATAGCTTGAGGAGCACTAAACTTATTCCATCCTCCTACTTTGGGAAACAAGCAGTGTTGAAGAGTATGCAACAAAAACTTCCAATGTGGGCAAAGCAGACCTTTATAAAAGGTTCCGGTATTTTCAGGCCTCTCATACCCAATCCTCTCAAGCTCAGTTAAAATGACCTCAGTGGTAAAATTAGGTGGTGTTGGAACACCTGATAGATGAAGACTTCTCTTAATAGTTGTTTCACTAACCACAATAGTCTCTCCATCTACACTACCTATTAACCTTTCTTCCCCATCGAGTGTATCTAGCTTAACAGTTGACCAATACTGGTGCATATGAGATTTAATAATGGGTGGATCAACTGTTAAAGCATACCTTAGTCTAGAAGCACTAAGAAAATCCATAACTTCATGAAATCCGGCAGCTGCAGAAACCTTACTAAGAAACGCAATCTGATTATGCTCGTCAGGAAACTTTCGTCGAGCCATTATGATTTGGGGGTTTTGGGTATAATGAAATGAAGTAATGTTCTTGGGAGAGAATCGAATGGAATTTTGAGCAATTAAAAGTTAATGAGATCGAAATGGTGGGTGAGACCATTTGGATCTAATTAGGTTTTAAGACGCGCCAAAATTTTCAATAATACCCCTTTACTTTCAAACTCAACAGCAGAGTTATGAAAGGTTTGACCAAAAGTCAACTTTTCCCAAAAACTCCAAATTTAATCCCCCAAGCAGCTTAAATACACTACCAACTCCTCATTAAATTCTATAAATCCCTCATTCGCTTAACAAATCCCCAATTTCACAAACCCTAACTCACAATCAACTAACCATGAGTTCATCCAAAGCTCCGATCATCGAGATATCATCAGATTCATCTTCAGACGATTCACAAGGATGGGCAAATTACTTCCCTCCAAGTTCATCTTCAGCACAACACAAAGGTAAAGCAGTTGTGGAAGAAGAATACTCTGACCCACTTCCATCGACACCATCTTCCTTTGTAGATTCATGCGATGATGAAGAAACAAAAGCATGGCCAAAATCCATGACATACTACCAAGATTCTTGGGAAATCGATCCGCCTAACCATCCTTTGACTGTCGAGCTTCAGCGACAAATGGAGAATGCTGCTGCCGCCTTTGCGAAGAGTGTCAATCTGCCTCGTCCAAAGCCAAGTACAGCAGAGCAGGAACCCCCTGTTCCCAAGAAGAAGCAGCAGAAGAAACAAGCTCCATCTACAAGCCAACAGCAGAGTCCACCACCAAGACCAGTGGTACTTGCACTTCCTTGCAAGCAAGTGTCTGATGAGGACTCTATTGCTGATAAAGATGGTGATTCTTATGATGATTCTTCTGATGAGGTTCCTGAATTAGAAGAAGTGTATGTGGATACTGATGATGAAGTTGTTGATGTTTTTGGTGCTGAAGCTGATTTATCCAATTTGGAGACTGATATTCCTGTTAGTCCCACTCCAACAACCAGAATCCACAGGAATCATCCAAAGGAGCAAATAATTGGTGATGTTCACTCTGCTGTTCAGACCAGAAGTAAATCAAAAGGTCTGAGTGATTTGCTTGATCAGGGATTATTTGCACAAACACTTAAGAAGAGGAATAGCCACAAGGATTTACAAAATTGCATGTTTGCCTGTTTCCTGTCTCAAGAAGAACCCAAGACCATTCATAAGGCTATGAAAGATGAAATTTGGGTTGAAGCTATGCAAGAGGAGTTGCTGCAGTTCAAGCTTCAAGAAGTCTGGACATTGGTGGATTTGCCTAATGGAAAAAGAGCAATTGGTACTAAATGGGTGTTCAGATGCAAAAGAGATGAGAGAGGTATTGTTATTAGAAACAAGGCTAGATTGGTGGCTCAGGGATTCACTCAAGAAGAAGGTATAGATTATGATGAGGTATTTGCCCCAGTTGCAAGAATTGAGGCTATCAGATTATTCCTAGCATATGCCTCATTTAAGAATTTTCCTGTGTACCAAATGGATGTGAAAAGTGCTTTCTTGTATGGAAAGATTCCTGATGAAGTATATGTGATGCAACCACCTGGGTTTGAAGATCCTAAGTATCCTGATAGGGTCTACAAAGTGAAGAAAGCACTGTATGGACTACATCAAGCTCCTAGAGCTTGGTATGACACCTTATCCACATATTTGTTGAATAATGGTTTTTACAGAGGAATCATTGATAAAACATTGTTCATTAAGAAAGACAAAAAGGATATCCTACTTGTTCAGGTTTATGTAGATGATATCATTTTTGGGTCTACAAATAAGGTGTTATGTGAAGGATTTGAAAAGCTAATGCACAACAGGTTTGAGATGAGTTCTATGGGTGAACTCACTTTCTTCTTAGGACTTCAAGTTAAGCAGAAATCAGATGGGATTTTTATTAGCCAAGACAAGTATGTGACTGATATGTTGAAGAAATTTGGTTTCAAGGATGTGAAGGCAGCAAAGACTCCAATGGATAAAAACAAACCTTTGATCAAGGATGAAGATGGGGAAGAGGTTGATGTACATTTGTATAGATCAATGATTGGTTCATTGATGTATCTGACTGCTTCAAGGCCAGATATCATGTTTTCTGTGTGTGCTTGTGCTAGATTTCAAGTGTCCCCAAAAGTTTCACACTTGGAAGTAGTCAAAAGAATTTTTAGGTATCTAAAGGGTCAACCTAAATTGGGCCTTTGGTATCCTAATAATTCACCCTTTGACTTGATAGCATACTCAGATAGTGACTATGCTGGAGCTACTTTGGATAGAAAGTCAACCACTGGAGGCTGTCAGTACCTTGGTCATAGGCTAATCTCATGGCCATGCAAGAAACAGACTGTTGTGGCTAACTCAACAACTGAAGCAGAATATGTTGCTGCTTCTAGCTGCTGTGGACAAGTGCTCTGGATTCAGAATCAACTGCTGGATTATGGGTACAATTTCATGAACACCAAAAATTTATATTGACAACAACAGCACAATGTGTATTATCAAAAATCCTGTTTTTCATTCTAAAACAAAACACATAGAGATAAGACATCATTTTATTAGAGATTGTTATGAGAAAAAGTTAATTCAAGTGGTTAAAATAAATACTGACAATAATGTTGCTGATCTACTTACCAAAAGTTTTGATATAAGTAGGTTTTAATTTTTAGTTGCTAGTATTGGCATGATCAATCTTTAAATCTTTAAACATCTTATCTCTGTATGTTTTTGTAAAATTTTGTAAGGATTTGTGCTGTTGCTTAGTCAACATCTGGTGTTTAGTCAAAGTTTGTTGTTTCTTAAATTGTTTGCTGTTTAGTTATTTGTTGCTATGCTACTCTGCTGCTGACTCTACCAACACCAACACCATACTGCTGCTCGTTAAATGATCCTACTGCTACTTCCTAAGTTTCTACTGCTGCTATATAATTAATTCTACTGCTAAGCTTTATTGATACTACTGCTAGCGTTAAGTTTCTGCTGCTAGCTTTATCATACTGCTGCTCGTATTAGGAGTTTCTACTGCTGGGTTTACACGATTGATACTTGTATGATTTACGAGCAGTAAGGGGAAGCATATATGATTGATTGGAGATTTGAGACACACACATGGGATATTGGATGACACACAGAGGATATTCGTGAGAGTTTATTGAGGCAGTAATCATGTTAATACTGATTGGAGGTCGTTACTTTTTCTACATGATTTCTACTGCTTAGCCAAAGAACTGTTTACATTGTTTACTATAGTTTGATATCGTATATTATTGTTGTCATCTTTCAAACCTAATGCAACACTAGGATGCTCATTCATGGATGGTACAACATGGTGTTCGTTATTATTGTTGGTTAGTTATTTGACAAGTTCTTATGGTTATTACATGTATCATTCGAGGGGAAGGTTTTTATGATTGCTAGTTGGTATTTTACTGAAGATTTGTGATTTTTCTGTCTTGAATTCATTTATAAAAGAAAGCGTTTTGGTGTTCATTAATGGAGGGCGATTCAAGACATTGGAAGACTAAGTTGGATGTATGGTATTAGCTCGTGGTTATGAAGATCAAAGTTGCATACTTTTCGTTCCCTATTTGATGTTGACAAAAAGGGGAAGAATATTTTGATAATTGCAGCTTGAAGATCCTTGATGATTTGCATGGTGTAAGGGGAAGTCGCATGTTTCATGACATATTAACTTCAGGGGAAGTTTATGCTTATTGGTTTTGTCAATATCAACTAGGGGAAGATTGTTGGGTCTAATAGTTGAGTTGATAAAGACAAAACATGTGAAACATGAGGGACTTATGGAGACAAAGAATGAAACTTCACAAAAGAAAAAGATTTATATGTATATTTTTATTATTCTAGATTGTTCTTTGTAACCCTAATCCTCTATTATATAAAGAGGATTAGAGGCGTAGGTTTTTTTATGTGTGTCAAGATGTAGTCGACTAGAAGTGTAGGTCGTGTTCTAGGCATCGAGTTCCTACAACGGATGCCTAGGTTTTGTGTATTGTTAGTGTTAGAGATGATGGCGACGAAACCTTGTTGATAATAATAATATTCTTATTGTTTAATCCGCTGTGCTTATTATTATCATGTGTTTATTGATTATCCTAGATCAAGGTCTAAACAACCTAGAGTCCAAAACTGTCCAAGAACTTATTTGATGATGGCGTGCATAAGTTCTATCATTATCAGTGGTTTTGTGCATCATATTTGGTTATATTTGTGTGTATTTGTTACTAAATCATGAAAAAATGTATATGCAAGTGAATGTAGCCAAGTACAGTAAAAGATGACAAAAAGATGAAGAATTGAAGTGATTATGCACATTGGAAGATTCCCGAGATGGAAACGAGAGAGAAACCACACAAGAACTCAAGGATTTGATTATGTCAAGATTTCTATGTTTAAATATCAAGAAAAGATCAAGTTCTACGGAAGAAATTAGTGTCAGAACAAAAGATAAAGCACGCGACAAGAAAAGAAAAGAAAAATCAAAGTTGTGTGTGGCAAAAGGCCCCATCCGATTGGATGGAGCCCGCATCCAATTCGGATGGGGAGAGTTGGGATTTACCAAGAGTTCCAACCGATTGGTTGGAGCCTAAAACCGATCGGTTGGATGAAGATGCTGTTACAAAGTTCCATTTAATGACGAATTTAAGCCCCATAATCATGGTGGCTTATCATTTCCTGCTTATTAACTAATAGTGGACGTTTTTACTTGATTGAGAAGGGTTCCTTTACTTATTTATATGATCCTAGGTTTGATTGAAAGGTGTGACACCCCAAACCTAGTAAAGGCTTACGCCAAGTCCTTGCTAACTTATTATCATTACCCAAAAGCTTGTGATTTCTATGAAAAATGTCTAGGAACTTTGAGTTATAGTCTCAATAGTTGGGTTCGAGTGTGGAGTTGTTTACGTGTAGTAATAGGCGATTGGAGGAGTGTGGTTGCTATAGTTCCACAATTCTAGTTCTTGTAATCTCAAAACTAGGTATCTCTTGTTTAAATTACTATGAACTACTTTTACTTTAAGTTGAATGAAAGTATGGTTTGTTACTTGTGTTTGATAATGTTTGATATGGAGTGATTTTTGGTATACTTGTGTGTATGATGTGACAATTGTTGGAGTATTCTTATTTTATAGTGATGCATTAAAACATATCTTGTTTTATGAGTTTGTTCAAATACAATCTAATCTTGCTTAATTTGTTGGTAAAAACAATGTTAAAGAATAAAAAGGGCCGAAAGGATTTTCTTTATGTTTTTATTCAAAAACGTTAGTGCACGAATTAGTATGGGATATGGTGTGTGACAAGCACCATATTAACTCATTAAAATGGATTTGAAACGATTTCATCACGAGAAAGGGCCGAAAGGATTCGTAAGAATTCTTAAGATAAGAAATGCTTTTCAAACAACAAAGAGTTTAATAGAATTGTCGTAATAGTTAAAAAGGCCGAAAGGAATTAACTAGAAGATTGAATTCTTAGAAATGATTTTTCATGATAAAAACCATTGATTGTGAATCATTCATATTAAGTTGTGCATCACTACAAGTTACACCAAACTTTGTAGAATACTCCCTGCAATTAGTTAAGGAATTACACACAAGTATATGTGTTTTTCATTGATTGGATTTTACTTGCTTTTGAATTTTCACCAAATTGGATTGACACCCCTTTTTGTAAAAAACTTGTTTTACTAAGTTCTAATACCAACTCCCTTGGGACGATCTCGACTTACCCACCTTCACTATCACGGACGAGTATACTTGCTCGTATGTGTTAATTAGAGAATTGGATAAATTGTGTTTATAAATTTTTAAAACTTGCACACGACCCGTAGCACATCACCCTAAGTTGAGCACGTGATTAATAATAAGCAATAAATCCGTTATGACATTTAATGAGCTAATAAGTATAATATGAACCCTAATCCGTGTAGATTCGTTGAAGAAGACGTGACGTTGTTTCATTGTGATAACTTTTCGGTTTGCTTTCATTTCATTTGCTAAGGTACAGATATTCTGCCCTTTTTTAGTAAGGGTTTCTAATGACTCATTGATTTACTGATATTTGTTATTTGTTATGCTTGATCCATATTTTTTTTGTTATTCGTTTGATTATCCGTTTCATGATATATTCATTTCAGATAGCTATTATCTTAGTTGGACAATAAATTATTGTCCTTTATCATTATATTGTATATTCTTTGCCTATTATGTTGCCCATATTTGTAACCAGTCATGGGGGGTCCATGGCCGTGCCATTGATGCACCAATGGTATTGACGCTATCCGTGGATGTGGGTTTTTGTCCACAGCGTTCCCATTTGTTTATATTGCTATATATAGCGCACCTGGCCCGTGTATATTGTATGTATGTTTAGTCTAGAACTGGCATATGTATATCTGTTTTGAAGGGAGCGTATGGTTGCATCCTAAGTACTTTGTTTAGTTCAATTATTTAGTGAATGGATTATGTGTGTGCCATACACCCCATCTCACTTCTAGTACATTGTGAGCTAGCTGCTCCATGTACACTTTGCTATGACTTTGCTATGATTATTATTATGATTATTTTATCTGTTTTGGGTCTATTCATGTATCATGTCTAGACATATCTGTTTAGGGCTCGTGGGCATTCATTTGTTATTTGTGATTCCTTATTCATTCATTTATTTTCTCATGACTTATGGTATATTGTTCAGCATGTTTCCTTAGTTTTGTTTCGTTCATTCGTTTGCTTATTACCTTTCATTATATGTAGCTGTTCACTATGCTTTTTAAGCTCAGCCGCATTTTCTTTTCCTGCGGCACGTTTTAAGAGGGAAGCTGGGTATTGAGTGAAGAGTGCTTAGGAGCTCTTAGTGGACTGAACTGTTAATAGCTCCCCATGGATTAGAGTTGGACTTAGAGTTTTCATTTTAACTTAGTTCGTATCTTAGTTTTGGAAGTTGTTATGTTCAGATTGATTACATTATTATTATCCCTTAGAATACTTTTGTAACCATTGTATTATTAAAGTCTTTCGATTGCATATGTTCGGTTTGACGCTATAAATGTGACATTTGACCCGTTCTCGGATGGGGGTGTTACATGTATCGATGTTTATACGTTGGGTTGGCCCGTGGATATTAACTTCCTTCCACGTTTGATAAATTGACAATATTTATTATTATTGTTTTTGTTGTTATTTATAAATATTAGTATCATTATAGATTAAATAGTTATAACACCCATGATAACATCAAATAATGTATATATTTCACTATCGATATCCCATGTTTATTGCCATATTATATATGAAAATGATACTTAATTCTTTCATATTTTCATATTCAGGTTTAAAGAGGCATTGGAACGGTAAAGATGCGAAAATGGCTAAAATTGGACGTAGTACTTGAAATCTGCATTCAGAAGTTATATACGGCGTAAAGATTACGAGCTACATACGCCGTATACATCAGTTAATAGTATTTCGAAGTAAATCTGGATGCAAGATCGTTACGGTGTAGATGGGACGAGGTCTCTACGCCGTAAATATGTTGAAGCCTAGAAGTATAAAATTAACGAGAGTTGATACTACGTAATGCTTCCTTTAAATCTACGCCGTAAACTTGAAGATGCTTAGAGGAATTGTATACCAAGGAGCATATGCAACATAAGAGGATCGATGGACTTACACTGTATATGGTAGCTTGGGTGCCAAGGAGTTGAAGTCCAGGAACTAAAGCTGCGGAGTTTATATTAAGTTTAAATATATCACAAGGATTAAATATTTAATGGAAAGTACGATGAGGGGCTGAATGTGAACAATTCATATGAAGTTCGGAGTTTAATATAATAACACATTAATGTAGTGTTATTCGTACGGTGGAAGACACAAAAGTAGCACAAGGACAATTAATTAATTAGAGTGGAAGTTCAGGGACCATTTGTGTATAACTGCTATGAAGTAATATAGTATATTTTATATATATATATATATATATATATATATATATATATATATATATATATATATATATATATATATATATATATATATATATATATACTAAAAGGGGGAAGTGAGCTCCTTTCCAAGTGAAATATACATTGATTTATCTAGCTCCTATTGGTTGTATCCTCAAAGTGGGACACGTGGCAATCATTTATTCGTTGTGTAAATAATTCTTTGTTTACAAAGGACACTTGGCAAACATTGATTTGTTTTGTAAATAATTCTTTGGTTACATGTACTATACAGCCGACTTTAGCATGTTTAAAATATATTTTCCAAAGAGTTTGTAGCAACTGTAGCAGCTTCTTACTGGATTTTTTTTTGTCCAGTTTAGCTCTTCATTGTACAGGTGGAGTTTGCTGCCATTGTGATGCATTAAATGAGGGATACAATGGTTTTGTTTCCCTATCAATCTCTCTAACTTGGCCCATAGTTTCTGCCACTGAAAGGTTTAACCAGAAAGTTCTATTCCTTATCTTTGTTGTCTTCAATCTGTCATCATCCTACACACAGAAGAAAGAAAGTTAAAACCTAGATCGTATACTCAGGTCTGATCATCTTTGGTTTCTCTTTTCCTATTTAAATGTTTATTTTTTCTTTTTTGCTATTTTTTTTGGTGTTTCAATCTTCCTTTTGGTCTTATAATTGACCTGTTACTATGTGTCTGTACAGAAGAGGAACTTCCAAGTAATTAGAAGGTTATATTGCCTGTTATTTAAAAGGTATCTCATGTATCTCCCACAATTGGGTCCATCCATGCCAACATATAAGCTTTTATATTTTAGTACTTATGTTTCTTATTTCTATTTACTGATGTGGTTTTTTCATTTAATTAAATTCATGCTTTGTAATATCATATGCATAGCTACTATTTGGTTCATTTGTTTTCTGCATCCTCAACTGTTATTCACTTTCTCTTTAATCCCAGTATTTGTAAATATATATAGAATGCCTGTAACATCTACAATAATAAAAGCATCACAACCTTCTAACCATTACCCGGAAGTCCTAAATACTAATTGGCCAGTTGCTTTTAACCCAATGACCTATATGATTGACAACCAACAACATCCATTTGGTGGCCAAAGTATCCATGATGCAAAGCGGGTCAAAACTGCGGAAAACATACCTTTTGTTGTACCTCAGTCGTTTGTTCCAGGAAATGCTTCACCATCAATTGTGGAATTACAACAACAAACAGATAGGGCACACCAGAAATCCTAAATACTAATTGACCAATTGATTTTAACCCAATGACCTATATGATTGACAACCAACAACATCCATTTGGTGGCCAAAGTATCCATGATGCAAAGCGAGTACAAATTGCAGAAAACATACCTTTTGTTGTACCGCAGTCGTTTGTTCCAGGAAATGCTTCACCATCAATTGTGGAATTAAAAAAACAAACAGATAGGGCAGCACAGGATCTGTCAAAAAACAAAAGGTAAAAAAAAATGGCTGCTCCATCGGGAAAAAAAATAGAGGAAATTTCAGTTAGTCACTTCATTTATAACAACTCATTTATAGAAGAGTTAAAATACCTTGCATTATGCAGATTCATTTATTTAAGTTAGTTATTTCATTATTTATGCTACCTCAATGAAGTTGGACCTAAAATTATTTACATTAATTAATGCAGGTCCTTTAAAAAATCACATTGTATGCAAACAATATAATTCTAAATACAATTTAAGAGACAATGACCCTGTGTCAGAATCCTTTGCTACCAATTTACAAAATTACTGTGTTCCTAATGATTTCCTAAATTATTACATCGGAAATTGTCAAAGTCAGCAAAACCAAAATACCGGGTTAGAATTTCCTCAGTGTGTAGCAAACAATTGCATTGAAGGATATTTTGATATTAAAGGGAAAGGTCTACTTATAGAAAACCCTACCGAGGATCAAAGATGTTGCCAATCATCAACTTCTGTTACTAACTACGGTAACCTACTTTTTGCTATTACTTTTGTTGATCAATTTTATCTACAATCTCATTTTTAGAATGAATATTTAACAAATTAATTTCTTATATTAGTACTCATTCATGATCATAATGTGTGAAATCCAACTAATGCAGGTACAAGAAAATCACATGCTCAATAGAAGAGGAAAGAAATAATACCTAACTTAACCTTTTCAGCAAACGGCGCAACATCCTCACAATACTTGGATGACCTAACTACTAATGGGCCACTTTATGTTAACCCATTTAACTATATGATTACCAAGCAACAATAACCATTTGTAGGACAAAGTATACATGATGCAAAGGTAGTAGAAACTGAAAAAACCATATCTTCTGTTGTACCGCAAAAAATTGTTCAAGGAGATGGTTCAACATTAAATGTCGAAGTACAACAACAGACGGATACGGAAGCACAATATTTGTCAGCAAACAAAAGATCAAAAAAAATAACTGTCCCATCGCATACACTTAGACAGACAAAGAAGAAACAAAATACGGGTAATTTTAGTTACTTACTTCATTTATAGTAAATCATTTACACAAGAGTTAAAATACTTTTCATTAATGCACCTTCATTATATAGAATTTGTTTTCTTATTTATATCATCAATTTAAACTATAAATATTTATGTGGGCCTTCTCTTTTTTATAATATATAAATTTTTTATTATATCAAATTTAAATACAAATCCAAATCCAAAGCCAAATCCTAATTCAATCTAAATCCTAATCCTAAACCCATCTACAAACCAAACAGGCCCTAAGAATGGATCAAAATCATCAAATAGTTGTTCACAAAATTATTTTACCTGATATTTGTCGGAGTATCGTCCCTTTTACAAAAAAAAAAAAAAAAAAAAAAAAAAAAAATTGCTTCACCTGATGTTTAAATACTAACATTAATTTATTTAGTTAGTTGATGTAATTAAAATGCCCCCACTTCATATAGCTGTATTTTAATGACAATGTAATTTGAGGATCAAATGTGAATGAAGTCTGTTGATGTATGTGTCCGGACGGCCTGTCTTGACCGGCCGTCCGAACGACATGGAGCCGTCTGGATATACCGAAGGGCACTCGACTCATCCGGCCAGTATCACTGTAAGTAATAGGACAGGTGGCGTTTACCTTTTGACAGATGGCAGCTGCAGACGCCGCCATCGCCGCCCCGGGATTTACGGGATTATGTCAGCGACATGTTCCCTGAAAACTCGGCGCCGCCATCTCAGGTATCGAGGCTGGGCACTATAAATACCCAGTTCATTTACTACTCTCAACTAACTAATTTATTAGCATTTACTTCATACTACTGTTCATAACCTTTCGGAATACCAAATACTTACTCTCACGCCGGAGGTGGGTCCTGGGATAACACCCGGGGCGAGCCTAATGCGTGTTGCTGTGTGCAGATACCCGAAGGATCCTTAGTAGCCGAAGGGATCGACACACAAACCTCTCGGAAGAACCATTAGCTAGTTAACCGAAAGGTCTCTTTTATTTGTCCGAAGTGATTGCAAGAAATTACTTCAACAAATTGGCGCCATCCGTGGGACCTTCCGCTCGATCTACCTGAGGTTCGGAATGACGGGTCCTACACCAACGTTCAGAATGACGGATCCTCCACCTATTTTTACCCCTGTCCGGAATGAGGGGGAAGCCGGGGGATCCGGAGGAGACCAAGACTCTGCGGATGTCCGAGCCCTAATCGAAGGTCATCTTTCAGCCTTGAAAGAGTTGTTCAAGCAACCGAGCAATCGCAACCTGATAAGCCCCAGAATGCTGAGGCTCGGCGACGACTATGAAAATTCAGAGGAAGAGGACGTTGAAGGATCACCATACGGCAAAGGGAAAAAGGTGGACGATGGCTTGAGCAAACCGTTTAAGGAAGTAATTAAGTGCCCGTTCACGAAAAGGATAATAGAGTTCTCATCTCCCAAGAACAAGATACCGAAGAACCTAAAACTATACCAAGGAACCACTGATCCAGACGACTACATCAATCGTTTTACCAGAGCAGAAAATCACGAAGAATGGCCCATGCCCGTATGGTGTCGAATGTTCCAACAAACTTTGGACGGGAAAGCCAGGGGATGGTTTGATAAGCTTCCGACAGGAAGCATTGATAGTTGGGATGAGCTTCAGAGGAGGTTTTTGAATAGGTTTAGTATGTTAAGGGTAAGCACTAAGGACCTCACGGAGATCAACAAGATTCACCGGAAGGCTAATGAGAGCCTTCCGGACCTCAAGGAGAGATGGGTGTGCGAGGTCAATTATTTCCCCGACGCTCCCGAAATTATGCAAATCGGTTCGTTTCTGAACGGTCACCACTGCCCGGAATTGGCAAAAAAGTTCTCTGACAAGATCCCTAAGACTGTCGATGAAATGTTGGAAAGAATTGATGATTTCATCTGGGCCGAAAAGGCTTTCCGAACAACAGAACTGCCGAAGGGAGAGAGAGTGGAATCTCGACCTAACCCATATCACAGCAGAAGTGATCAACAACCAAGGCCCCTCTTCGGAGGAGATCGCCGCCGGAATAACCTCAAGAGTGATTTCAAAGGACGCAAGAGTGACTACTATGCTCCTTATGTTCCCCCGAAGCACGACAGCTCTAGCCGGATTGATCCTCGCCGCACTGATAATCGCCGAAATGAGTCAAGGCCGATAGATCTGAGCGCCCTGACGAAGACACCCAAAGAGATATTGGCAACCGAGCACCAACTGAAGTTACCACAGCCTCCTACAACGAAGGGGAAAATACAAAAGGATTTTGCGGACCAGTATTGCGACTATCATGGTGAGAAAGGACATTATACCGATGATTGTTGGCAGCTCAAAGAGGAAATAAAAGTCGCACTAAATACAGGGAAGTTAGACCATTTATTGATAGGTCTCAGAGGAAAAGGAAAAGGCACCCAAGGGGATAATCACCCGAGGAACAAGGGAAAAATTATTAACATGATCCAAAGCTCAGCAGCCTCATAAGGAGGAGAAAAGACACACTCAGAGGAGTGGATGAACCTTCTGATAAGTTTCTCGTCCATCTTTACGAATAAGATGTCAGACGAGCCACTTGTGATTGAATCCGAGGTGGAAGGGATGACAATACAGGGAGTCCACGTGGACCCTGGCGCTTCTATGGAGATAATGTATGAACACCAATTTGAACGGTTAAACCCTTCGGCTAAGGCCCGATTGAAAAATCTAGCATTACTCTGGTAGGATTCGCAGGGAAGCCCGTTAAGCCGCGGGGATCGATAGACTTAGAAATGTAACACCCCAACCCGACAAGGGCAAAGGTGTCACAACAATGGTGGCATATCAGAACAAACATAAACATTTGACATTAATAATACAATAGAATTCAAGGGTTACAAAGGAAAATCTGAAACTACTAGGTTACAATTCAATATTTTCTAAGTCTAATTAAAACTCCTTCTAATCATCTTCAATAGCTATCAAGGTCTTCTAAATCCAAGTACTCTCCACTCAAACCCAGCTTCCAACTAAAACCTGCCGCGGGAAAAAGAAACGCGGCTGAGCTACGAAAGCTCAGTGAACAGATATAACGATACAAAGCAATAGTAAAGGGATAGTGAAGTAAATGGAATAATACAAGGGTAACAAGAGTAGGAAGGAAAATGAAAAGATTATCAAGAAATGTTTACAATAGGTAGGTGCAAAGTAAACCGTAACCCACCACCAACCCAAGTTCAATCTAAGTCGAGTCAATATCAAGTCATAGGGTAACAGAAACAGAAATCCATTACGAGCCCAGAACATATCCAATCAAGTCAAGCAAACAAGTATACATGTATACGGAGGGGTGACCTCGGTATGCCAAGTATAATATGAGGGGATACCTCCAAGGGTTGGAGTTGCAAGCTCCCAAGAGTGAATGACGTGTATTGCACACAACCATCATGTCACTAAACAATTCAAGTAATCAAGTCAAGTCAAGTACAAATCTAGGATGCATCCATGCGCCCCTGTAGGCTGCCACAATGTCTTCATCTACGTGTACAATGCAATTATCAAGTCATGGCAGGGACGGGATAGGTATCACTTTCCTACCCAAAAGTCAAGTCATTGGTGCATCAATGACAAGGACATGAAACCCTCATGCCTAGTATGGCTCGTAGTCTCAAACTGTGGGTCAAGGTCAAGTATACAAGTATCAAGTTTCATGCTCAAGTTTCAAGTCGAATATCAAGGGGTCAAGTCAAGTTTCTAATCCAAGTCTATCAAGGTTCAGGTCAAGGGTCAAGACAAGAGATCATAACAAATGTTCATAGTAAAGGTTCCATCTAAAGTTCATTTGAAAACAATCCTTTTAAAATAGTTTCCATACAACAATCTTTTGAAATGGTTTTTTTTTCATAAAAATAGTCTTTCAACATATGTCTTTATAAAAATGGTCTTTCAAAATGGTTTTCCATAAAGATAATCTCAAAATAGTTTTCATTCAAGTTCATAAAATTCCATTTAAAAATAGTTTTCTTAAAACATCTTCATAATTAATTATAAAGGTTTTCTCATCCCGTTAAAATCTCAAGTATATCAAGGTCCAAGGCAAGGTGTATGGCAAGGTTCATATCAAGGTTCATAGCAGGGTTCAAGGCAGGGTCAAGTGTACAAGTCAAGTTCAAGTTCATGTTTACATATCAATGGGTTCAATTTAAAGCTTTAGTTCAAGTAGGTCATATCCATATTTAAGTCAAGGTTCAATGGCAAGGTTCAAAACAAAAGGTCAAGGCAAGGGTTCAAAATAAAGATCAAGGCAAGGGTTCAAAACAAAGGTTCAAATCTAAGGTTCACAAAACAAGGGTACATAGCAATGGTTTGGGGAATCCTAAACGAATCAAAACAAGAGATCAAGAGAAACGAAGGCACCTTACAAGAAGGGCAGAATATCTGTACCTTAGCAAAGTAATGGAATCACAAAGAAGAGTCACAATGAGGAAGAGTTCACTTCTCCTTACACCTGAATTAGGTTCATTTTATGGTTAACAACTTATCTCAAATCAGATTACTTCTTCTTAATTGACTTTTCATTTTAAATAGCTTTCATCTTTTAGTAACTTCCTATATTTAGGAATATTCATCATTCAAGGTTATCTTCATCATTTAGAATCATTTATGAACTTAAAATGTTAATCTTATAAGATTAGGGTTTAATATGATAACTTCCCATAAATTAGGGTTTTAAAGTGATGATACCAAAGTTCAAGGTCTAAAGTGTAAATATCACAATTTCCATATTTTATACAACTAACCCATAAGTTACTAATATTTACTTATTCAATCCTTCAAGTTTACAAATGTCACAATTAAACCCTTGACTTACATTAATTACAAGATAGGTCCTTATTACTTATTAACTTACAATTTAACCCTTAGGTTATTCATACTTACACATTAAGCCTTTATAATTACTAAATTACAGAACATGCCCTCACATTATCATTTGATACGAATTACACCTCCATGTTTCACATATTACATAATTAGTCCCTTTAGTTTATAAATCTTACCATTTACATCCTCACTTTATTTTAATTACACCTTGACCCCATAAATACCCAAAGTTACATATTACACCCTTGATGTACTTATTTATACGAAACAACCCTAAATTTCCAGAATTTACACCTTTAGTCCCTTTACTTTAATTATTTATAATTCGATTAATAATTTACCCATTAAACCCTTATCTTTCAAATTTTACACATAGCTCTCCCAACTTATATTTTTCTCAAGTTGTCCCTGACCTAAAATATGTTACAAAATTATCCTTTAAGTTTTAACAATTACAAAACACCCCCTTAAGTTATAAAAATCCAATCGGTAATACCAAAACAAGTATAAACCCTAACCTAAAATTACCCAATCATTACCAAGCATTAATTACTCCTTAAAACACATTAATTAAACTCAATATCACCATCCAAACCTAACCCTAAGCACACGATTCCTTTTTTTTTAGTTTTAAACCCTTTTTATTCTTACATCCGGTTTGCAAAATAATTCGACAAGGATGATTCAAGCTTCTATAAATTCAAGTGACATTTTTTGAGTGTTATATGGACTGTATAGGATCTACTAAAAATATATTCAAGGCTCAGAAAAATCTGCTTGGTCGATTTTAGGATTTAGTTCGATTTAGGGTTTATTTGATCGAATAACTTAAAACGATTTATAAAGCTTGCATGGATCGATTTAGATATTTTATATAGGTTACATAGGATGTAAGCAAGTGCCTAAAAATACCAGGAAGTGTTTAAAACAAACGCATGAGTTGGGGAAATTGTTTACCTCTCGGCAAAAGAAAACGAGCAAAGGAAATCAAGAACAACCGAACCATGCTTCCTACAATCGAACACCTATTTTTCTAGCCTTCTTTGCATTTAGAAGAACCCATAAAAATTATTGCTCCAGCTCCAGGAAGTCGCAGAATCGAATGGGAGTGTTTAGGGTTGTTTGGTCGATCTTTTTAGGGATATTATTAGGGATTTATATATAGATCGTATATGTATAGGAGGGGAGGGCAGAAACTTCCGGCCCAAGACATGGTGATAAGGTCAAAAATCTGTTTTCTATTAATCTTGTGTTTTTAGTATTTATCTTATATTTATTTTATTTTTAATTTAGAAAATATAACATAATACATAATAATAATTAATTTCGGCTAAATAAACATTATATAAATATTACAAATATTTTTATAACATATAAAATGCTAAAATGTTCATGTACAAATTATTTCACTTCATATGGCATTCGTTTCCAAGCGTTTGGGATTAATTGGTGTTTTAAATAATCACTAAGTAAAATTTTAAATCCAAGGGTAATTTTGTCATTTTGCAAATTTAAGAATTTCAGGTATTACAAGAAATCTGCTTCGGAAGTCAAGGCCGATCCCGGAAAGTCTGGATGGAATTCGCTGTGATTGATTCGCCCTCCTCCTACAACATCATATTGGGATGCACCGGGTTAAGGAAATTACGGGCCATCCCCTCGACTATTCACTCGATGGTCAAGTTCCCTACTCCAAGCGGTATAGCAACACTGACCGCACGTCCAACAATTCAAGAGCACCACGGGTCAATGAAGGAACGGATGAAGGAAAAGGAGGTAAAGGGAGAAGCTTGGAGCGCTGAGATAACAAAGGGGTATGCCGGAAGGAATGCCTGTCATCCAGAAGATTCACCGCAGGAACATGGGAAGGAATCCGTTGTCGGAGAGACGATCCGATGCTACAACCGAAGGAATCCTTACAAGTTAACCAAGGTAGGAATAACGGTTCAGGTAACTATTAACACAAAATAACCATTTCACTATTGCTATTTCATTCTCACCAATGTTTGTTTTCATTATAAACTAACGGAAGGAACAAAAATACCTTCGTAACTAAAGGCAGGTAGTCTCACATGCCGATGGAACGAAACTAATAGGAGAACAAGCCAAGAAAAGCATGAATTCACTGAAGGAAGGGAAACTTGCCGAGCGGAACCACACGAGCCACGCAAGGATGGAAAGGAAAGCACCGTTGATATGACAGGCAACCGATTGTTGAAAATGTTTCCATGAATACTTGGTTTATATATCTTATGTAACGCCCGAAAGGGCTTGGTATTAACTATTTTAATGACAAATGCAGCTATCCCACCGTTGAAGGGAGGCAATTTTCCTACAATACGTTCTTGCAATACTTGTTACATTCTGAACATAAGTTGAAAGTGACCCCTCCGAGAGGTTTGCGCCCTCCGGAGAGTTTTGTGGTCAATGTTCAAAGATGGTATGCCCGAAAAAGGGCCTGCCATATAGTTTCTGAACATAAGTTGAAAGTGATCCCTCCGCGAGGCTGGCCCCCTCCGGAGAGTTTTATGGTCAATGTTCAAAGATGGGATACCCAAAAAGGGGTTACCATAACGGTACCCAAAAAGGGGTGACCGAGTAATCATTTATTTTACTTTGAACATAAGCCGAATGTGACCCCTCCGAGAGGTTCGCTCCCTCCGGATATTTTCGTGGTCAGTGTTCAAAGAACGGCGTGTGTCGCCCAAAAACGTATAAGCATGTACCTCCGGAACTATGCAAATAGTGAAGGTAATAAAAAACAAGTATTATACGTTCGTAACAAAAATCTAGCTCCAACGTAAGCTTGTACCTCCGGAGCTATGCAAATAGTGAAGGTAATAAAAAACAAGTGGTACGTTCATAACCCGAATGTAGGCCGAACGTCAGCTTGTACCTCCGGAACTGCGCAAGCAGTAACGGTAATAACAAACAAGTGTTCGGCACACGTTCGGGGGTCGAAAACGCAGACGGAATAAAAGGATAATAAGTGGACCAGGCAATCCGAAACTATCATCTTTGGGAAACTAAGTTGTTACATTTTTGCTCCACAAGTGATAAAAAGAGAAAAGAGGAGGGAGAACGACCAGATAATCGTTGATAATGGCATGTTTATAAAATCCGATAGTCCAATCCGAGTATTCAAAGGAATACACCATCACACGAACCAAAATGAAAACTCCGTAAGATCAAAGCAACACTAAACATCCCGGTTTACCAAAGGGGTAAATTACTCCGGAAATAAATAAAAGCGATGCGTAAAATAGGAAACATGGTATAGGCCGAATTATGTAAAGCAACCACATGGCTAGATACACAAATACACAGATATCATACAAATTGTACGCTACAAATTATTACAGTCATCCGAATCAAAAAAATTGTTTTTGGCTCGAAGGCCTTACATCCACAAATGTTTTTTCAAAGTGACAGTTTAAAATAGCTTCACAAGAATTCCGGGATGATCAGGAGGCCGACTCATCCACTCCAGCAGAAGAGCCCTGGACGTTAGCAACTTCGGTCTCAGGAACACCAGAAGTTGATCCAGCGGCAGCACCGGTAGGTTGGTCTTCGGTGGAAGTAAATGGAGGCGGGTCAGGGAAGATCTTCAGGATTTCATCAAGAGATTTAAGGTAGGAGCTGCTAATCTTCTTGATGTAGGGATACTCGGCGGTGAATAGCCCGTCGTACAACGGGTCGAACTTCTTGCCAGCCTCCACATCCAGGTCGTCCATATCGGCCACAATTTTAGCCACCTCCTCCGGCTTACGACCTACAACCACACCCTCTATAAAACCGGATTGCGAAGACAAACTGAAAGGGCCCGCCAAATGCTCCTTATATTCATGACTACTCAAGAGACGGCGAACCACCTCCGGTATGACATCCTTCACAACCCTGAACCGATCTGCCTCCGTCCGGCCCAGTCGGGTGACAAGATCCTTCTTCACATGACGGAAGTCCAGATTGTCTTTTACCTCTTCGCCCGGGCTTGGTCTTGGCTTTTTCCAAATCGGCCTCCAAGGCACTGATCCGTTCCGCTGCGGCCAACCTCTCGTCCTCAACCAACTTCTCCAACTCCTTAACCTGACCCATCAACTCTGATTCTTTCACCATGCAGGTGGAATGCTCGGTCCTCAGCTGTTTGAGCTCTCCCCCGTTCTTTCCGAGGTTTCCGCACTGTTGATGGGCGCGATACAGCTCATGATGCTCATGGAGAAGATTTTCCAACCGGAGTAACAGGTCCGATTGAGCTACGGCTCCCATACCCAATAGCTTCCAGGCCCTTTGGTCAGCTTCAGTATCACCTAGATTCTCCAGGAACGACTCTTCCTTCAGAGTTGGCAGATTCAACATCAAATCCCGACAAACTTCCAAACCATCCAAATGATCATCCTTGCGAACTTTCCACCCCAAAACGTGCAAAGCAGCAGGGTCATCCTCATCAGTTACCTTCTCCTTCCCATGTCCAGAGCCAGCGCCGGAAGAACCCCCTATGTAAAAAGAAAAAAGACATGAGAAAGTAAGAATGAGCAACGGCTATTACCAAAAACGAATGCAAAGGCAAAATGCAGGGAATGACATTCCCGAAAGGTATACCAGCACCAGCAGCCTCGGACGTGAAGCCCACGCCGATACTTCCTGGGCCCTCCGGCTGTTTTCTTCCGGCCGAAGAACCTTGGTCCTCCGACTGTTTTCTTGCGGCCGAAGCATCTAGCTCCACCACATCAGCATCTTCATTCAGCCTACTTCGCTTGACCGAATGGAACTCACCACCTCCTTCCACATTGCATTGAAGGCGGAATCTAGTCCCATGTTGTTGGGACTGGGACATTTGCCGAGCAGCGTTTTGCTCCTGTTTCTTCCTCTTGGCCTCCAATACCTTATCATCAGGTACCTCGACCCCTGTCAATTCGGCCGTCTTCTTCGGGATGTCGGCATTAGAAGTGGCAGGAATAGTCACATGCGTCTCGTGAGACTGACCTTCCGGATATTTATCCCCTCGCACCACAGACGCATCCTTTCGGACTTTTGGCTTCTTCAAATACTGAGACATTGTGATAGCTGCAAGGAACACAAGAACGTTAAACAGTTAAGAAGTAAGCACATAAAATATACCAGTCAGGGAGATACGAAACAATGGCTGCAAGGCTATACCCTTCCCCTCGGCATCCCTTATGGCGACCCGATAGCCGGGATGTTCCCAATGAGATGTAAGCCCAACGGTGTAGAGAAAGGCCCGAGGAACCTGGATGAGATCTATCACACCCTGAGCCAGTCGGTCGGCATCCGCAACATTTAACTCTCCTCTCGGATACGGATCCGATATATCCGAATAATGATGCCTACAAGGCATGGCAAACGGAATGGCTCGTCTATCTACCAGGAAAAAGTCGCGTTTCCAACCCTTCAAACCAGTCAAAATTTCCCGAAAACATACCCTCTTCTCACGACCGACCCTTTTTTCAAAAGAAAACCAATGGCCCTGCTTACACAGTTTGTAGAAGGCCCGGAATAGAGGAGTAGTAGGGTCGATATGTAAGCTTCGGCAGTACACTTCGAACAAGGTCGCACGATGCATTCCCAGCGGAACCAATTGAGAAATATGAACTTTATAATATTTAATAACACCCAGCAGGAAGGTAGAGAAAGGTACACTAAGGCCACCCTCAATAAAATATTCCAAGTACAAGCCGATAGCATCGTCTGGTAGTTCGTCCATTGTCATACCTTTCGGGGGTAGCCGCGGATGCAGGTGATGCGTGGTTTTGCAACCTTACAACAGGTTTTACCTCTCAAGGGATCTCAAGAGGCTTACAACCCCACCAGGCAGTGTACCTGACCGATGTAGTATAGTGTAGTGGTAAGTACGGGGGATTGATCGTTCTCCACAGGGAATAGTGTTCGTTAGGTATGAAAAACTACTCTAATAGGTCTAAGGGTGAGAGAAGATTCTTTTTTATGTTTTTATATTTTTTATGAAAGCAAGTAAAATCTCGGGTTTGAAAGAGTGGGCGGAATTAGTTGCTAGTCAACTAACCCAAATAACTACGAATGCAAATAAAATAAAATAACAGAAAATGAAAATGTGGTGAAAACTTATGTGGATAGAAATGTGTTTACTTAGATTTCCTTACTCCCTAACTATCTTTTACCGGTTGATTAGTGTGTATTAATTGCGTGGATGACGGGTGTATTCCTTAATACCAATCGTGGGGTGGCGTACGTACTTCCCCAACTCTACAAGCTCCTACTTCACTCCTATGTCGAGCCGGCTAGGAAGCTCCTAACATGGGATCACTAGAATTCGCTTGTGCATTAAATACAACCATAAAAACCTTAGTACACATTGGTTCATGTTTCTTAAGACGTTCAAGCAAGTTACCGAATAGGAAGTTAGCCAGTTTTCTTAAGCCTAACATAGATGAACAATCATCCAATACAACTAATAACACACTAATAACCAATAATCAATAGCTAGGTTTCATTAGATCTAAGCAAACACAAGATAAATCTAGCCTAGCATGTTAAACAAAAGACAAGAACAAGATAGAATCAAACAACACATAGACATATTGAATGATTAATTGATAACTTATCTTCAATGTAACATGGAAGATCTCAAGGCAAAAAGCCTTGAAAAAGCTGCTAAAATCGTCTTAGGGTTTTCACACACAAAGTTCCCCAATAAGTTCCACACTAATGACAAAAAACTGCAAAACTATATATAGACTTTCAGGTCTGACAGCGTCACGTTATGGAGTGTGACGCCGTCACCTCGCCGCTTTTAGGGTTCCCGGATGGCCTTCTTGACGCCGTCCCTCTTTAGCTCTCCAAAATCCGTTCTGGCTTATCAAGGCTTGACGCCGTCAGACTTAGGGGTGACGCCGTCCCTCTTTAAATTAAGCCGTAACGACCTTGATCACATTAAAGCGTGACGCCGTCAGAATTCCATGCAAATTTCTCTGGCTTATCATGAGTAATTTTCACATCCACCACTTTTGCCAAGCCATGACGCCGTCCAGAACAAATCCTGACGCCGTCAAAGGTAATTTCCAGCACAATTTTGAGACTTTGTCGTTTTCTTCACTTTTATTCTTCAAAAACGTCCAAAATGTTTCCTTTTCCAGATTTCTCCTCAAAAGTACCTAAAATGACAAAAGGAACGATTTAGGGCAATATTTGATCAAATAAATACGATTTAGGGCTTAAATGACCCCTTAAAAGCGGTACACTTTTCGCTTCATCAAATACCCTTACACTTGAGATTTGTTTGTCCTCAAGCAAATGCGCTTTTATTCTAATCAAAATACAAGTTAGGGGTCATTTAATGCTAACATAAAAGTAATTACAACAATTAATCGTTCCACTTTAATCATAATAAGCACGGAGATTACATACTAGCACCTCACAAGTAGTATTTAGATACTCACATCTCTCAAGTGTCATCAAAATAAATCTCATAAATGAAAACGGATAATATCTCTCACTACCTGTCATAGCAAATAGATTACCATAGGCTTGGGAAAGGATCGAAAACCTCCTCCACTAGGCGTAAGCACCTAAGATAAACTATCAAAGAGGGCTTTTAAATGGGTTATAACGTTAGGTGTAGGGAAAAGGAAAACACGGTTTTGATGGATAAAGGATATTTTACTGGTGGCGAGTTAAAGATCTTGATTAATTACATGTACTATACAATGTTGCTAAGCCAAGACTCGACTCAATCTTAAGCTAAAAACAAAATAACAAAAACATAAAATAAACATAAAATGAAACGGGATGGTAGTCCGTATGTTTTTTCTACTTTTCTTTTTCTCATTTTTTTTTGTATTTTTCTTGATTTTTTTTTTTTTTTTTTTTTTTTTTTTTTTTTTTTTTTTTATGCATACACTTTTGCCCTACCATCCAAAATAATACATCATAGGGGCGTTTCATTCCCCTTACACTTGAACTTTTACATAACTTTACAAATAACTATTCTAATGACTCGAATTAAGATAATCAAAACACTTGGAGTACTTTTAAAATATTTAGCACATATGGGGGTAATAAATGATGTTCTTCCCCATTACTCCATTACACTAGTACTTTACCCATGAGTCCCAATCGTCCCAAAACAATATGTACAAGGATATGACTCGACTTAGCAACCATGTAATCAACTAGATAATTAACTTGGGTTTAAACAAATGTTGTAACAATAATGCACTAAAAATGAGTGCATACAAGGTAGGCTAAGGCGATTTGGGTGTACATTTTAGTGGGGTGTAACAAATTCTTCCTTTAAGTAAAATGCTTAAAGGTCGAAACGAAAAGATAGGCTCTGAGGGGTGTACTAGGGGTATCGTGTACTAAAAATGAGTACAACGCAAAGGGTGTGGGAGAATTACTTGACCAATGTAGCCAATGTAATTATAACAAAAACACAGGTGTAAAATAATGGGTTAATCCTAATGCCTCTTATCATGTAGTAAATCTAACTACACGAATGTAGTCTCACTTGTGGCCTCGGAATGGTCCTAACGCAAGTTCTAGAATCTAAGTGCTACCGGTACACACATCATAGCATAAATGCTTTTCCTACCAATTCTAGGGGCGAACGTCACATATTTGGGGGTGGAAAATTTTTTAGTGGTACGGTTTTTGTGCTAGTCATATAATTCCTATCCATGAGACGCTCATTAAGATCAAAGTTTCACTCCTAAATGTTGTAAAAAATTTTAAATTTGGCACTAAAATTGCCCTAACAGGTATTTCTCTCAGTTTTATTACACATCTATTATTAAACAAACAAAAATCAAGCGTAATAGCATTCTCTAATCGTTCTTTTACCCCCCCCCCCCCTTACACTTAAGATGAACATTGTCCCCAATGTTCAAATAACAAGATGTAAAAGAAAAAAGTAAAAGAATGAAATCAAATACTCCCCTGATTCGCTCGGTGGATAATGAAGTAACACGGTTAGATCTTCTTCCAAAGAGAATGTAGAAGCTCCATGACTAATGCATCGCCAAAAGCTTGATTCCACATACATCTCCTTGTCCAAAATAACCTGTTAAACCTGAGAAAACAAACACGAAAACCTGCATAACATCGGCGGGATAAATCTATATATAAGGATATAATGCTTGTGGAATGATTATTTTGTAGATTCCTGGAGATTATAAGTTAGAGATTTAATAAAAACTTTTTATGAAAACAAAACTTTCAAAAATTTTCAGAAAATTAAACCTGACGCCGTCAGGTTGTAACTCCTGACGCCGTCAGAAATGATCTGACAGAATTCTCATGTTACGTTTCCGGAAAATTTTTGGAAAAACCTATACCTTACTTCCTGGAAATCCTGCAAAACATCATTATGACTCGATACAAGCATTTGACTCAAACAAATACTAATATGTATGTTCATTTATTATTATTATGATTCATGTTTATTTGTGTTCTAATAAACCGATTTAGATTTCCCTTACACTTAACTTTTGCAAAATACCTTTATATGTAGTTAAGACGAAGTTAAAAACAAGATAAAGCATTTTCACAAATTAGTTTTTAACATGAATCAATAATAATAAAACTTAAACACACATACGGAAACAAATAAAAACAAACAAACAAATAAATAAACACACAAAGCAAATAAAACTTGGGTTGCCTCCCAAGAAGCGCTTTTCTTTATTAACGAGTCTTGTAGCTAGACTCAAAGTCACGTACATTACGTGACTCCATCATTGGTCACGGTTTCTAGGTCATCCTCATGTCCGGTTCTAAATTCCGGCCCTAATTTCAAACAATCCTTGTAGAAACCGAATATCCTTCCCATAACATAGTCTACTCCTTTACTTCTATCTCTATCATTCCTATAGTAGACTGCTTGCTTAAACTCCTTCTCAACATTTGACAAGTGTTGGAATTGTTCTATCTTATATGGCATTTGGTAGTTTACCTCATCGGTCTCATCCTTAAATCTAACTATCCCTAAGGAAGGTTCATAAGTCATTCTAGAGACCTCAACAAATGGTTTTCCAAAAACCACTTGAGTTAAGGATGCATCGACTATTGGGCGGATATCTTCTACAATTACAAAGTCGGTGACATAGGTGAAGTTTCCTACATAAACCGGTAATCCCTTAACTCTTCCCGTGAAGTTACTCATCCAACCCTTGTCAGAGAACATCCTATACCCAAGTTGATTTTTCATTATCAAGTTGTAGTGGGCTCTAGTCATGATGTTTATGGGTGATCTAAGGTCGATGTAGGCTTTCCACATATGCAAATGTCCGATGTTGCATGGTATGTTGAGATTAGAAGGGTCGCCTATTTCTATGATTGGTCTACCTAGGAAGTATGGTGTCTCGGGGTCATCGAATAAGTTTGTATGATATGCGCGCTCTTCCTTAGTGGGTAGCCTATTGAAGTAGTCCTCATCATCATCTACTTCTTCAATCTCACTTGTCCTAACTTCCTTATCAACCTCGACTTTCTTAACCTCATCCTCAGGTTCACTATTATCCTCATTCCTATCAATTGGTTTGATAGTGACAATGCTGACGAAGTGGACGTGTTTGGATGAAGAGGGGTCTTTTACTTGGGGTCCGCTATTTGTGTTCCTAGCGTCCTTATGTGGAGGTGATAACACTTGGTTATTGAGAGCTTTCAATAAGTTGTCAATTTTATTGGTCATCTCCATTTGTTGTTGATTGAATTCGGATTCAAACTTAGCTATACGCGCTTCTTGAGATGCCATAAATTGGGACATCAATCCTTCAAAGTTATTGGTACTACCATAATTGTTGGAAGGATTGTTATAGAAAGTACGGTTCGAGTTGGAACCGCTTGATTGGAAACGATTAGGTGGGTTGGAAGAATTGGTTTGTTGTGTGTTTTGGTTTTGTTTCCACCTAAGGTTCGGGTGATTTTTCCATGAGGGGTTGTATGTATCACCGTAGGGGTTTGGCTCGGGTTTGAAAGTGTACCACTTGTCTCCCGCTCCGTTGGTACGCGAGGATGCGTAGTCCGCAAAAGCTTGTTCGGGGAGTTCCATGCAATCACGAGTGTCGTGGGGACCACTACATAATTCACATGAAGAAGTGATTTTGTTCACTTGGCTTGAAGGTTTAGGAGCCTCGTAGGATTTCATGAGAAACTTGACTTGGTCTTCAAGTTCTATGATCCTACGGTCGGAAGTGCTTGAATTGTTCGAAGGCAAAGATATTGCCTTGACCGTTTTATTCAAATCACGGGGATCATTCCAACTTTCGTTGTCATAAAGAGCAAGGTCTTCTAGGAGAGCCCATGATTGTTCCGCACTTAGATCACGTAGCTTACCACCAGCCGATTGGTCAATGGTTTGCTTCGTGGAGAGATTTACATGGTCATAAAAGATTTGGACTTGGAGCCAAAGTTCTATGCCATGGTGAGGGACTTTTTGGAGTAAGTCCTTGAATCGAGTCCATGCCTCGTAGAGGGTTTCGCCTTGACGTTGTTGGAACATCAAGATATCATTCCTTAGCTTGGTAGTTCTTCCCGGTGGGAAAAACTGAGCAAGGAAACGAGTGGTGAGATCATCCCAAGAGGTGATGGATCCTGCGGGTTGACGCTCTAGCCATTGACTAGCTTGGTCCCGCAGAGAGAATTGAAAGAGACGCAATCGGGTCGTCTCACGAGTGACAACATCAAGGTCTATAGAATCAACAATTTTGAGAAAGTCCTTGAGATGTTGATTAGGATCTTCAGAACGAAGTCCATGGAATGCGCATCCGCTTTGCACCAACCGGATGGTGTCGGATCGCAAGGGAGTGACATTGGCTCCTTGAGTGAGCTCAATGGTGTTTCGATAGCCATGGTGGCTAGGACGGGAGTACTCTCCTAAAGTACGGGCTCTAGGAGGTGGTGGTGGTTGTTGTGGTGGTGGGTTGTTGGGATTAAGGATATTACCATCTTCCATGATGTCGAATGGTAATGGTTACGAACAAAGAAACGAAGAAAATAGATAGACTAAAGAAAACCTAGAAAAATAAAATAAAAATCTCACTAGAAAGGAATCTAGTGAGTAGACCTATAAAATAAAAATTCAACCTAAACAATAACTATTCCCCGGCAGCGGCGCCAAAAACTTGATGCGTGGTTTTGCAACCTTACAACAGGTTTTACCTCTCAAGGGATCTCAAGAGGCTTACAACCCCACCAGGCAGTGTACCTGACCGATGTAGTATAGTGTAGTGGTAAGTACGGGGGATTGATCGTTCTCCACAGGGAATAGTGTTCGTTAGGTATGAAAAACTACTCTAATAGGTCTAAGGGTGAGAGAAGATTCTTTTTTATGTTTTTATATTTTTTATGAAAGCAAGTAAAATCTCGGGTTTGAAAGAGTGGGCGGAATTAGTTGCTAGTCAACTAACCCAAATAACTACGAATGCAAATAAAATAAAATAACAGAAAATGAAAATGTGGTGAAAACTTATGTGGAGAGAAATGTGTTTACTTAGATTTCCTTACTCCCTAACTATCTTTTACCGGTTGATTAGTGTGTATTAATTGCGTGGATGACGGGTGTATTCCTTAATACCAATCGTGGGGTGGCGTACGTACTTCCCCAACTCTACAAGCTCCTACTTCACTCCTATGTCGAGCCGGCTAGGAAGCTCCTAACATGGGATCACTAGAATTCGCTTGTGCATTAAATACAACCATAAAAACCTTAGTACGCATTGGTTCATGTTTCTTAAGACGTTCAAGCAAGTTACCGAATAGGAAGTTAGCCAGTTTTCTTAAGCCTAACATAGATGAACAATCATCCAATACAACTAATAACACACTAATAACCAATAATCAATAGCTAGGTTTCATTAGATCTAAGCAAACACAAGATAAATCTAGCCTAGCATGTTAAACAAAAGACAAGAACAAGATAGAATCAAACAACACATAGACATATTGAATGATTAATTGATAACTTATCTTCAATGTAACATGGAAGATCTCAAGGCAAAAAGCCTTGAAAAAGCTGCTAAAATCGTCTTAGGGTTTTCACACACAAAGTTCCCCAATAAGTTCCACACTAATGACAAAAAATTGCAAAACTATATATAGACTTTCAGATCTGACGGCGTCACGTTATGGAGTGTGACGCCGTCACCTCGCCGCTTTTAGGGTTCCCGGATGACCTTCTTGACGCCGTCCCTCTTTAGCTCTCCAAAATCCGTTCTGGCTTATCAAGGCTTGACGCCGTCAGACTTAGGGGTGACGCCGTCCCTCTTTAAATTAAGCCGTGACGACCTTGATCACATTAAAGCGTGACGCCGTCAGAATTCCATGCAAATTTCTCTGGCTTATCATGAGTAATTTTCACATCCACCACTTTTGCCAAGCCATGACGCCGTCCAGAACAAATCCTGACGCCGTCAAAGGTAATTTCTAGCACAATTTTGAGACTTTGTCGTTTTCTTCACTTTTATGCTCCAAAAACGTCCAAAATGCCTCCTTTTCCAGATTTCTCCTCAAAAGTACCTAAAATGAAAAAAGGAACGATTTAGGGCAATATTTGATCAAATAAATACGATTTAGGGCTTAAATGACCCCTTAAAAGCGGTACACTTTTCGCTTCATCAGCAGGTCTGTCGGTATACCATAGTCCATAGTTATCTTGTGCAGAACCTCTTCGTCCAACCGAGAGGTGTACTTTTGAATGTCAAACTTGGGAAGAAATACCTCAACCCTTTGAGTATCCTCGTCAGGAGTCGAAACAAGAGAATCCGACATGGTTTAACCGAGGGAAAGTGGGATACAGCCGAACAGCAAAGTAAATACAAGAGATGGGTAGTACGGAGCGTACCTTTGCAGACGAAGGACTAATATGAAAGCCGCTCGAATTAACTCACGATTACTGTTCGGAAAATAATACCGCAAGACGTCTCGAAGTAATGAGCAAAATGACGGTAATAACAAGTGGCACAAATAAGGCTATTTATAGATAAAAAATAACGCGTGAAATATCGCGCCCAGTCAGGCGCTGACGTGGCAACACCTCCACCCACGCGCTAGACGCATGTGCACGTGTCAGCAATCTATGATTGCGATTCTTTTTCAATAATAATAAAATATATATAAAATGACTCTCGGCCATTTTAAAATGACGCAAGATATACTCAAGCCTAGCGGTCCGGGTTGACCGGAAAATGTCAAATATGAATCCATAAATTGTCTAAAGTATCACACCATCGGCACAGCCGATATTGCAAGATGAAGCCCTCCGGATAAAACAAAAAAGTACATTGACTCACCAGGCAAACATGACAGTTGTTCTTTGAAAAAGCAAATGATTGTTGACAACCTGGACCCCTCGAAAATGATAAGAATGGGGCGTACGTGTCTGGGCGATGGTCATTAAATCAATATAGGTAGCACGGCGTATGTTGTAAATCGCAAAGGATTCAGGAAGTATTGCAATGATAATTTCTGTACATCAAAGTCATCATGTCATGGGTAATGTCAGAATTTTCAAAGCATCACAACATCGGTAAAAACCGATACTGTGATACTGGGGGGGGACATGTTAGTGTATGTGTCCGAATGATGTTTGCCGAAAGGCACAAAGGTATTATTTAAGTATTGCAGGTATGTGCATCCGAGCGACGTATGCGGAAGAGACAAAGACATTCTTTAAAGTATTACATCATCGGTCTTCAACCGATAATGCAATACTGGGGGGACATGTTGACTTATGTGTCTGGACGGCCTGTCTTGACCGGCCGTCCGAAGGACATGGAGCCGTCCGAAAATACCGAAGGGCACTCGACTCATCCGGCCAGTATCACTGTAAGTAATAGGACATGTGGCGTTTACCTTTTGACAGATGGCAGCTGCAGACGCCGCCGCCGCCGCCCCGGGATTTACGGGATTATGTCAGCGACATGTTCCCTGAAAACCCGGTGCCGCCATCTCAGGTATCGAGGCTGGGCACTATAAATACCCATCTCATTTACTACTCTCAACTAACTAATTTATTAGCATTTACTTCATACTACTGTTCATAACCTTTCGGAATACCAAATACTTACTCTCACGCCGGAGGTGGGTCCTGGGATAACACCCGGGGCGAGCCTAACGCGTGTTTCTGTGTGCAGATACCCGAATGATCCTTAGTAGCCGAATGGATCGACACACAAACCTCTCGGAAGAACCATTAGCTAGTTCAACCGAAAGGTCTCTTTTATTTGTCCGAAGTGATTGCAAAAAATTACTTCAACAAAGTCATTTGTTATTTAGCGGAGTAATATGAGCTTTCAAGTTTTTGAAAATAAAATGTAAATGAAGTCTTTTGTTGATACATTCTAAAGATTCGTCCTCACCTATGATGTTCTCAATAGTTCAATTGTCAATTCTACATGTTATCGGTTATAATAGATTGAAAAGATACATGTTCATGAATAAAAATGTTAATCAAATTAGTTTAATGTTATAATCCAAGAATTACTAGATTTAAGGGGTTCTGATTAGACAGGGCCGTCCCGTGGAATTTGGGGGCCCTGCGCATAATTTTATAATAGGGTCCTTTAACTTCAAAAATTGTGGCACCGATAAGATTTAGCAAATAATAATATCATTAGGCATTGCTTTTTGATATCGATAAAATAACAACTTACTCTTGTTTTATTCTAAATGCTAGGTTTTTTTTTATTATTATTTTTTTCTCGTAACCATAGAGCTTTTAAAGCGTTTTTCAACAATCCAAAAAGTCCAAATTATTACAACATATTTATGAAGTAAGTTACGTTGTAATTAATATTTTTGAAAATTTTTGGTAGCTAAAATTACATATTTCAAGTTATATTGAAAATAAGCTATTTAATGAATTATGGGATTGGTTTGCCAGAAATCTAAATAAGAATTGGGGCTAAAATGATAAATTGCAAAGATGAGGGTCGAGTTGAAACTTATAAAAATAATGAAATAAAAGTAAAATAAAATATTGAGGCCACAAGCATCTCTTTACAACTTTGGCTTGAGTTTATCTTCTCAAACAAAAACCCTAGTACCATTTTACTCCATTAAAACGCATGTTCAAACTTTTTTTCTTCTGTTGAAAAAAAATCTCATATTCTCCATTTAAAATCATCTATTAACATGATTAAATACCCCTAAAATGATTTTATACTTATACATATGTTTTAAAATTTGAGGCCCTTAAAAAATGGAGGCCATGTGTCGTTGCTCACCTCACACATGCTCAAATTCGGGCCTGTAATTAAATAGTAAAGTAAAATGCGTTAAATAAATAGTCAAACAAAATTAAAAATAAATATATTGTTAAAAAATCTTAAGTGCTTAAATCATAAAAACCGTTATTTATCCTATTATTATCATCGTATTTTGCACATTATAAAGTTCATTATCCGTTTGAATTCTTTATTACTATTACCATTCTATTGCTGACGGCGAGTTTCGCAAAAGTTTATTACATCCGTTAAATTAAATGAGGATTTAATCAGAACAATTTAAATTCATTAATTATCTTTTGCAACTAACCGGAGATAATAGTGAATGCATATGAACATAATATACACATGTGCTAGAGGACTAGAAGATAATAAGTATAAAATATCACTCCTTGACTATCATATTTGAATTTGAATATTAGACGCATGCAATTATATATCTACTAACAAGAAAACACTCCTTGACTATCATATTTGACTTTTGACTAACAAAACCTCCAAACTTATAAGTCCCTAATAATTCTCAATATCCTTGCCGTATAGCCATGTGATGGATTATCTTAATTTTGTAAAAAATCAATCCATTTTCTTCCAAGCAATAATCTTATATTTCAAACGGGAGGTATGAACGCAATGCAATTTATTTCATACTCATTTATAAATAAAAGCCAACCAATAATCTTAGGGGTGCAAACAAGCCGAGCTACTCGAGCTCGACTCGATAAAAAGCTCGAAACGAGCCGAGCCTTGTCGAGCTCGAGCCTGAAAATCAACTCGTTAACTTATCGAGCCCGAGCTCGAGCCGAGCTTGTGAAGATCGAGTAGGCTCGTCGAGCCTTATCGAGCCTTACGCTATAACATAGCAGCCGAGCTTTGTCGAGCCGAAAAACATCTTTTTTAAGCAGATAAAGCGAGCTCGAGCCGAGCTTTGGCTCGTTTAAGCAAATAAAGCGAGCTCGAGCCGAGCTTTGGCTCGTGAAAAAGATATTTTTTATTTAGCCGAGCTCGAGCTTTGTGAAAAGTTAACGAGCCGAGCTCTAGCTCGAGCTTTGAGGCTCGGATCGAGCCGAGCTCGAGCTCGAGCTTGTTAAAAAATTGACGAGTCGAGCTCGAGTATAATAAAGCTCGGACTCGGCTCGGCTCGTTTGCACCCCTAAATAATCTTCAGAAGATACAAACTGGGCCCACCAAATTCCAAATATTTGGGAACCTTCAAAAGTATACTACCGTGAGGTTAGAAAAAAGAAGTCTTTTGTTAATGACAATGTAATTTGAGGATCAAATGTGAATGAAGTCTTTTGTTATTTAGCGAGTAATATGAGCTTTCAAGTTTTTGAAAATAAAAGGTAAATGAAGTCTTTTGTTGATACATTCTAAAGATTCGTCATCACCTAAGATGTTCTCAATAGTTCAATTGTCAATTCTACATGTTATCGGTTATAATAGATTGAAAAGATACATGTTCACGAATAAAAATGTTAATCAAATTAGTTTAATGTTATAATCCAAGAATTACTAGATTTAAGGGGTTCTGATTAGACAGGGCTGTCCCGTGAAATTTGGAGGCCCTGTGCGTAATTTTATAATAGAGCCCTTAACTTCAAATTTGTGGCACCCATAAAATTTAGCAAATAATAATTTCATTAGGCATTGCTTTTTGATATCGATAAAATAACAACTTACTCTTATTTTATTCTAAATGCTATGATTTTTTTTTTCTCGTAACCATAGAGCTTTTAAAGCATTTTTCAACAATCCAAAAAGTCAAATTATTACAAAATATTATGAATAAGTTACGTTGTAATTATATTTTTAAAATTTTTGGTAGCTAAAATTACGTATTTCAAGTTATATTGAAAACAAGCTATTTAATGAATTATGGATTGGTTTGCCACAAATCAAAATAAGAATTGGGGCTAAAATTATAAATTGCAAAGATGAGGGTCGAGTTGAAACTTATAAAAATAATGAAATAAAAGTAAAATAAAATATTGAGCCACAAGCATCTCTTAAAACTTTTGCTTGAGTTTATCTTCTCCAACAAAAACCCTAGTACCATTTTACTCCAATAAAACGCATGTTCAAACTTTTTTCTTCTGTTGAAAAAAAATCTCATATTCTCCATTTAAAATCATCTATTAACATGATTAAATACCCCTAAAATGATTTATACTTATACATATGTTTTAAAATTGAGGCCCCTAAAAAATGGAGGCCATGTGCCGTTGCTCACCTCGCACATGCTCAAATCCTGGCCTGTGATTAGATAGTAAAGTAAAGTGCGTTAAATAAATAGTCAAACAAAATTAAAAATAAATATATTGTTAAAAAATCTTAAGTGCTTAAATCATAAAAACCGTTATTTATCCTATTATTTATCATCGTATTTTGCACATTTTAACGTTCATTATCGTTTGAATTCTTTATTACTATTACCATTCTATTGTTGACGGCGAGTTTCGCAAAAGTTTATTACATCCGTTAAATTAAATGAGGATTTATCTGAACAATTTAAATTCATTAATTATCTTTTGCAACTAACTGGAGATAATAGTGAATGCATATGAACATAATATACACATGTGCTAGAGGACTAGAAGATAATAAGTATAAAATATCACTCCTTGACTATCATATTTGAATTTGAATATTAGACGCATGCAATTATATATCTACTAACAAGAAAACACTCCTTGACTATCATATTTGACTTTTGACTAACAAAACCTCCAAACTTATAAGAGGAGGACGAGTGGGCTCGGTAAAGTAATCGGCAAACGGTGGTGCTGATTAGCACACCGCCGCCGGCATTCGGTACCGGCCAAAAGTTATACCGATTTGGCAAAGTTTGCCGATTGATGTGTGAGGAGGATATGACCGTTCAACGGTCTAAAATTGGACCGTTTGAGAAATTTAGCCGTTAACTATTTAGCAATAAAAAAAAAAAAAAAAAAAAAAAAAAAAAAAAAATTACCCCATTTTCTACAACCTTTTTTTACTTTAAATACCCCTTTTTTCAAACAAAACTCAACCTAAATCAAACATCCATTCTTTTTAAAAAAAAAAAACTACACAAATCTTGGATCCAAGAAGGAAAACAACCTCCAAAAAACAAGCTCGATCTCAACCCGTTCGTCCGGTTTATCCAAACCAATACTATACGCAACCATCTCCGCAACAATTTTCTACACCATCTCCTCAAGGATTCTCTCAACCATCAACCCCTTACATTCCTCAACCCGCATCTCCACATCCCTACTTTTCTTACAATATGAGCGCTAATCCTCCGCCTATGAATCCACAACACTACAACCTTACTACCACGGCCGAGTGGTCCCCGTGGGACGAGCCTCACAACTTGACGCGACCAAGAGAAGGATCAATTGGCGGCAAGTTTTTGGGCTACACAACTTTACGCGACCAAGTCAAAGGTTCGACAACGGGATTTGAAGTTTTACACCGAGCCGCACGATCACATCACCGATCCCACTATGTTGGACCTCATCAAAAAAGAAAAACGTGAACTTGCCGCAAAATGTGGATGGCCATGTAACTATTAAATTGTAGTTTTAATTTTATGTAGTTTGTGTTTTATGTATTAAAAATATATTTAAAAAAAAAGATTTGGTAAACTTTGGTGACCGTCGCCACCATTTTGGTAAACTTTGACTTGGAAGGTTGTGATTGGAAGATGATGACGTGGCGAATTTGGCAAAGTCTAACTACTCCCTCCCCTTAGTCCCTAATAATTCTCAATATCCTTGCCGTATAGCCATGTGATGGATTATCTTAATTTTGTAAAAATTCAATCCATTTTCTTCTGAGCAATAATCTTATATTTCAAACTGGAGGTATGAACGCAATGCAATTTATTTGATAATCATTTATAAATAAAAGCCAACCAATAATCATAATCTTCAGAAGATACAAACTGGGCCCGCCAAATTCCAAATATTTGGGAACCTTCAAAAGTATACTACCGTGAGGTTAGAAAAAAGAATGCTTGTATATGTCTGACAATGGCTATGTGGGAACAAATTGGCCTTTCTTTTATGTTGACTTTATATGGAATTTGTTTTCTTATTTACATCATCAATTTAAACTATAAATATTTATGTGGGCCATCTCTTTTTTATAATATATAAATTTTTTATTATATCAAATTTAAATACAAATTCAAATCCAAAGCCAAATCCTAATTTAATCTAAATCTTAATCATAAACCCGTCTACAAACCAAACAGGCCCTAAGAATGGATCAAAATCATAAAATAGTTGTTCTCAAAATTGTTTTACCTGATATTTGCTGGAGTATCGTCTCTTTAAAAAAAAAAAAATATAAATAAATAAATAAATAAATTAATGCTAAACCCGTCTACAAACCAAACAGGCCCTAAGAATGGATCAAAATCATCAAATAGTTGTTCTCAAAATTGCTTTACCTGATATTTGCCGGAGTATCGTCTCCTTAAAAAAAAAAAAAAAAAAAAAAAAGTTGCTTTAGCTGTTGTTTAAATACTATCATTAATTTATTTAGTTAGTTGATGTAATTAAAATGCCCCCTCTTCATATAGCTGTATTTTAATGACAACGTAATTTGAGGATCAAATTTTAATGACAATGTAATTTGAGGATCAAATGTGAATGAAGTCTTTTGTTATTTAGCGGAGTAATATGAGCTTTCAAGTTTTTGAAAATAAAATGTAAATGAAGTCTTTTGTTGATACATTCTAAAGATTCGTCCTCACCTAAGATGTTCTCAATAGTTCAATTGTCAATTCTACATGTTATCGGTTATAATAGATTGAAAAGATACATGTTCACGAATAAAAATGTTAATCAAATTAGTTTAATGTTATAATCCAAGAATTACTAGATTTAAGGGGTTCTGATTAGACAGGGCTGTCCCGTGGAATTTGGGGGCCCTGTGCGTAATTTTATAATAGAGCCCTTTAACTTCAAAAATTGTGGCACCCATAAAATTTAGCAAATAATAATTTCATTAGGCATTGCTTTTTGATATCGAGCTTTTAAAGCATTTTTCAACAATCCAAAAAGTCCAAATTATTACAACATATTTATGAAGTAAGTTACGTTGTAATTAATATTTTTAAAAATTTTTGGTAGCTAAAATTACGTATTTCAAGTTATATTGAAAATAAGCTATTTAATGAATTATGAGATTCGTTTGCCACAAATCTAAATAAGAATTTGGGCTAAAATTATAAATTGCAAAGATGAGGGTTGAGTTGAAACTTATAAAAATAATGAAATAAAAGTAAAATAAAATATTGAGGCTACAAGCATCTCTTTACAACTTTGGCTTGAGTTTATCTTCTCCAACAAAAACCCTAGTACCATTTTACTCCAATAAAACGCATGTTCAAACTTTTTTTCTTCTGTTGAAAAAAAATCTCATATTCTCCATTTAAAATCATCTATTAACATGATTAAATACCCCTAAAATGATTTTATACTTATACATATGTTTTAAAATTTGAGGCCCGTAAAAAATAGAGGCCATGTGCCGTTGCTCACCTCGCACATGCTCAAATCCAGGCCTGTGATTAGATAGTAAAGTAAAGTGCGTTAAATAAATAGTCAAACAAAATTAAAAATAAATATATTGTTAAAAAATCTTAAGTGCTTAAATCATAAAAACCGTTATTTATCCTATTAGGGAAGGGTTCTTTTCAGAACCAAATAAAGGTACAGAACTGCGAGAACCAGCATCAACCAATCAGATTTTTTGGATATTTATTTTTATTATTTAATTTAAAAGGGTATAATAGTAAAATTGCATTTTTTTAATTTCTTTTTGATTTTTTAAATAAAAACCGTTTTTTAGTTCCTACATTTTAGAGATTTTTTTTTTTTTGTTTTTTTTTTTAATAATATTTTTTTCAGCATACATTTTTAGTAAGGTGCACATGTGTTTTTTATATAATGTATGTTTACGTATATTTATAGTGTTCAATTTACGTGTATTTGGTAAGGTGCATATGTGTTTTTTTAGATAATTTAAATTTACGTGTGTTTGTAGTGCATGAAATGGCAAACAAAAGTATTTTACATGTATTGCTTACAATTTAAAACAAAAACATTATATACAAAAATTAAAATCATGTGATAATACACTTCAAATACAAATTTCTAAAAGCAAAAATGTTGTCATATATGCACATGTACTTTCCCTCGCTGGACACTTTGTATTTCTTTGTATGTATATGTGCACTTGTATCTGCGGCTGCACTTGTGTCTTTAATCTTTAAATCTTTAGCTTAACTATCTTATCGCTAGATAGTATGTACAAAACACATGTGCACTCTTCATATTGCTCATCATACTCGTACCTGTAACCACGAAACACAAGTGCACACTTAAAATAAAACTAAACACAAAAAATCTTTATATCATAACTAAAAACATATATGCACTTTCAATATGTCTAACTCCAAAACTATAAAAACACATATGCACACATATGCACAGAAGTAGTGTTACATATATGCATAATCTAGCATACTTCTTTTTCTGTGAAGACCTATAGAAACACAAAACTATGTTTATTTTGTATGTGACAAGTTCTGGATTTATTTCATTATTAGGGAGAGAAGGATGCAATCCTTTAACTTCTAAGATGCTACCACCACAGAGCAAAACATACATCATTCAAAATTACACAAACGTAATAGGTTCAACTTAAAAAAACTGCATGTATACTGGGAACATTTAAACTTGTATAGCACAAAAAGAGTCATCTCTTAACTGAAGTAAAAAATAATAGTAAGACTGATCTGAATCTGACCTTGGGAGTTTTTACACTTAACCAAATTACATGTGCATAAGTTTTTCCATGTGCACACTGAACCAAAATACATGTGCACACTTAACCAAATTACATGTGCATAAGTTTTTCCATGTGCACACTGAACCAAAATACATGTGCACACTAAACCAAATTACATGTGTGCACATGTATTCTTCCAAAAAAAGAGAAGTGTTGTAATTCATTTAATATACATAAGGTTACAATGATGCAGCCTATGATAAATATTGAATATATTCTTCCGAAAAAATGAAATTTACCTCCCTTGTAAGACTAAACTGAGTATGCTATGTTGGTTAGAACTCAGACCAAACTGTTTAATTTGTAGGCTTCCTCTGTGTATTAACTTTTTTTCTAATTCTAAATGATAGCATAAAAGGAAAAAATCTACCTTTGGTTGATGACTAGCAGACTCTGCTAGACTCGGTAGAAAGAATGAAGAAATACAATCCTGGCAATGTTAGCAGTCAGACATCTTCTAATCTTCTGTAAAAAAGTACATGTGCAGCAGAAGTCTTGATCCGACCCTCGTCAATAGGAGAAACATAGTGATCATCAAAGTCATACCATCTATCACCATCATGCTACATGAGATCAATCAAAACCATTTATGAGCACTGGAATTGATGCATCTTTTTAAATACGTGCAATCAGAAACCAGGAGGCAACTTCGACCATTTTATTTAAGAACGAGTCAATTTGGGTTGTGTGTGTCATCTCAAACAGGTCATGGGTAAATTAAATTTTTTAGCTAAAAACTATAGCCCAAAATACATGTGCACACTAAACCAAATTACATGTGCAAAATCACAACCAAAACACGGACAATCTTACCATGCCGAGACTTTAGGATCTCGGCTCAAGTTGTACGCCACGAGTATCACCAAACGGAACCACAAGAAAAATCAACAAACTCACGCCGAGACGTCTCGGTCTCGGTTCAATTCTCACCGAACCCAAAAATAACCAAACGGACCTAGTGGATTTCCCAAGCTAACTAAATCAACAATTAACCTAAGGAGCTTATAAATAAGTCATACACCCCAAGATAAGCCATTGGATAAACTCGTTTACGCAACACAAAACACAAATCAAAACAAAAATTCGTGACACAAACGAGATGATAACATGAGTTTTCTTAACCATTTTTGTGTTACAAATCGTTACGCAAAAGTTTTGAACAAACCCTAACCCAAAAATCTAGATCTAATAAATGGAGGTTGTTGGGAGTAGAGTCGTGAACCGGTGGTCTTACCACCAATAACATGGCTTACCTTTTCCTTCTCGATCTAATAAATGGAGGTGGTTGGGAGTAGAGTGGAGGCGCGTTAAGATGAAAGAGGTGATGGTGGTGAGTTTTAGAGAGCGCGTGTGGTAGTGTAGGGTGAAGAGGAGGTTGTGGTAGTTGTTTTGGTGGTGGCGGTGAGGTGATAGAGGTGGCGGTGGTGGTGTTTTGTTGGTGGCCGGCGGCGGCGCAAGAGAGAAGAAGAGAGGTTTTTTTTTAGGGTTATGTTAAAATGAAGAAGAATATAGTGGGTACGGTTTTTATTAACACAGACTTTTATTTATTTTGAAAACCCTATAATACCCTTTTTCTATTAATTGAATACTTTTTGATTTCAATTTAATTACAAAACTGCCATCATCATTTATAGCCATTGATTAAAAAATAGAAGGTTGAGATCGGTTCTCGCAGTTCTGTACCTTTATTTGGTTCTGAAAAGAACACTACACTATCCTATTATTATCATCGTATTTTGCACATTATAACGTTCATTATCCGTTTGAATTATTTATTACTATTACCATTCTATTGCTGACGGCGAGTTTCGCAAAAGTTTATTACATCCGTTAAATTAAATGAGGATTTAATCTGAACAATTTAAATTCATTAATTATCTTTTGCAACTAACTGGAGATAATAGTGAATGCATATGAACATAATATACACATGTGCTAGAGGACTAGAAGATAATAAGTATAAAATATCACTCCTTGACTATCATATTTGAATTTGAATATTAGACGCATGCAATTATATATCTACTAACAAGAAAACACTCCTTGACTATCATATTTGACTTTTGACTAACAAAACCTCCAAACTTATAAGAGGAGGAGGAGTGGGCTCGGTAAAGTAATCGGCAAACGGTGGTGCTGATTAGCACACCGCCGGCGGCATTCGGTACCGGCCAAAAGTTATACCGATTTGGCAAAGTTTGCCGATTGATGTGTGAGGAGGATATGACCGTTCAACGGTCTAAAATTGGACCGTTTGAGAAATTTAGCCGTTAACTATTTAGCAATAAAAAAAAAAAAATAATAATAAAAATAAATAAATAATAAAAATAAAATTTACCCCATTTTCTACAACCTTTTTTCACTATAAATGCCCCTTTTTTCAAACAAAACTCAACCCAAATCAAACATCTATTCTTTTTAACAAAAAAAAAAACTACACAAATCTTGGATCCAAGAAGGAAAACAACCTCCAAAAAACAAGCTCGATCTCAACCCGTTCGTCCGGTTTATCCAAACCAATACTATACGCAACCATCTCCGCAACAATTTTCTACACCATCTCCTCAAGGATTCTCTCAACCATCAACCCCTTACATTCCTCAACCCGCATCTCCACATCCCTACTTTTCATACAATATGAGCGCCAATCCTCCGCCAATGAATCCTCAACACTACAACCTTACTACCACGGCCGAGTGGTCCCCGTGGGACGAGCCTCACAACTTGACGCGACCAAGAGAAGGATCAATTGGCGGCAAGTTTTTGGGCTACACAACTTTACGCGACCAAGTCAAAGGTTCGACAACGGGATTTGAAGTTTTACACCGAGCCGCACGATCACATCACCGATCCCACTATGTTGGACCTCATCAAAAAAGAAAAACGTGAACTTGCCGCAAAATGGCGATGACCATGTAACTATTAAATTGTAGTTTTAATTTTATGTAGTTTGTGTTTTATGTATTAAAAATATATTTAAAAAAAAAAGATTTGGTAAACTTTGGTGACCGTCGCCACTATTTTGGTAAACTTTGGTAAACTTTGACTTGAAAGATTGTGATTGGAAGATGATGACGTGGCGAATTTGGCAAAGTCTAACTACTCCCTCCCCTAAGTCCCTAATAATTCTCAATATCCTTGCCGTATAGCCATGTGATGGATTATCTTAATTTTGTAAAAATTCAATCCATTTTCTTATGAGCAATAATCTTATATTTCAAACTGGAGGTACGAACGCAATGCAATTTATTTGATAATCATTTATAAATAAAAGCCAACCAATAATCATAATCTTCAGAAGATACAAACTGGGCCCGCCAAATTCCAAATATTTGGGAACCTTTCAAAAGTATACTACCGTTAGGTTAGAAAAAAGAATGCTTGTATATGTCTGACAATGGCAACGTGGGAACAAATTGGCCTTTCTTTTATGTTGACTTTATATAAAATTTGTTTTCTTATTTATATCATCAATTTAAACTATAAATATTTATGTGGGCCTTCTCTTTTTTATAATATATAAATTTTTTATTATATCAAATTTAAATATAAATCCAAATCAAAGCCAAATCCTAATTTAATCTGGGCCCGTTTGGTTTGTAGGTGGGTTTATGATTAGGATTAGGATTGGGATATAAAGTTAAATATTTGGATTTGGATTTTGGGTTTAAATTAAATGAGGAGAGAGAAAAATATATATTTAATAAATTAAAAATATTGTTTTAAATTATGAGTGAGAAATTAAATTTAGAGTGAGATAGAGAGAAAGATGTAGTGGGACCCAAAAAAATGAGAAAACCCACCATTTAATCAAGATTGGTAACAGTGGCGTGTCAGAGGGTTGACATCCTTGTATCTTCTTTTCAAAAAGAAACCAAACAATTGTATTGATGGTAAAAGTTACATTCTTTCTTTAAAAGCGCTAAACAAACGGGCCCTAAATCTTAATCCTAAACCCGTCTACAAACCAAACAGGCCCTAAGAATGGATCAAAATCATAAAATAGTTGTTCTCAAAATTGTTTTACCTGATATTTGCTGGAGTATCGTCTCTTTAAAAAAAAAAAAAGAAAAAAAAAAAAGAAGTTGCTTTACCTGTTGTTTAAATACTATCATTAATTTATTTAGTTAGTTGATGTAATTAAAATGCCCCCTCTTCATATAGCTGTATTTTAATGACAACGTAATTTGAGGATCAAATTTTAATGACAATGTAATTTGAGGATCAAATGTGAATGAAGTCTTTTGTTATTTAGCGAAGTAATATGAGCTTTCAAGTTTTTGAAAATAAAATGTAAATGAAGTCTTTTGTTGATACATTCTAAAGATTCGTCCTCACCTATGATGTTCTCAATAGTTCAATTGTCAATTCTACATGTTATCGGTTATAATAGATTGAAAAGATACATGTTCACGAATAAAAATGTTAATCAAATTAGTTTAATGTTATAATCCAAGAATTACTAGATTTAAGGGGTTCTGATTAGACAGGGCCGTCCCGTGGAATTTGGAGGCCCTGTGCGTAATTTTATAATAGGGCCCTTTAACTTCAAAAATTGTGGCACCCATAAGATTTAGCAAATAATAATTTCATTAGGCATTGCTTTTTGATATCGATAAAATAACAACTTACTCTTATTTTATTCTAAATGCTATGTTTTTTTTTTCTCTCGTAACCATAGAGCTTTTAAAGCATTTTTCAACAATCCAAAAAGTCCAAATTATTACAAAATATTTATGAAGTAAGTTACGTTGTAATTAATATTTTTGAAAATTTTTGGTAGCTAAAATTACTTATTTCAAGTTATATTGAAAATAAGCTATTTAATGAATTATGGGATTGGTTTGCCACAAATCAAAATAAGAATTGGGGCTAAAATGATAAATTGCAAAGATGAGGGTCGAGTTGAAACTTATAAAAATAATGAAATAAAAGTGAAATAAAATATTGAGGCCACAAGCATCTCTTTACAACTTTGGCTTGAGTTTATCTTCTCCAACAAAAACCCTAGTACCCTTTTACTCCAATAAAACGCATGTTCAAACTTTTTTTCTTCTGTTGAAAAAAAATCTCATATTCTCCATTTAAAATCATCTATTAACATGATTAAATACCCCTAAAATGATTTTATACTTATACATATGTTTTAAAATTTGAGGCCCCTAAAAAATGAAGGCCATGTGCCGTTGCTCACCTCGCACATGCTCAAATCCAGGCCTGTGATTAGATGGTAAAGTAAAGTGCGTTAAATTAATAGTCAAACAAAATTAAAAATAAATATATTGTTAAAAAATCTTAAGGGGATTGGGAGTGGTGGTTTTAAATATTTCAACCCTCCCAAATTTAGCCAATCAAATTCTGCCAACTCAGCTCAACCCTCCGGCCCTCCCAACCAACCCTCCCAACCAATTTCACTGGCGCCCATGATTTTCCAGCCCTCCCAAATTTTTCATTTTTCCCCCTAAACTATTAAACTACACAATTTTTAACTAAAACATTTTATAAAAATAACTTTTAGGAAGAAAAAAAATGAGGCTCAGATCTGTTTAGACGATAGGAACATGCGGATAAATCAGCCATGGCTGCAAATATTCAAAAGGTTGCATATAATTCCGGCCAAATATGAAGATCACAGCCAATAACAAAAAAAACATCACAGCGAAACATCTAGATCACAGCCAAAGATCAAGATGAATATCAATATCAAGATCAAGATCACAGCCAAATATCAAAAGATATCCGGCTAAGATCTTTTTAAGCCAAGAAATCCGGCCAAGAAATCAATGCCCAACGCTCCATATAAAAGAAATAAATGTACAAATTCAACCCTCCAATAGTCAAATTTCTTTTGCAAATTTTCCCCTTCGAACGGCTTGAACAGCGGCTAAAAAGCCCGGTATACAATCTGTTAAAAGAACCCGATGGCCAAAGGAGTGGTGAAACCGGCGGTTTGAGGAGCCTGTTGGCCAAACCGCCCACCGCTCCATATCCCCTAAGTGCTTAAATCATAAAAACCGTTATTTATCCTATTATTATCATCGTATTTTGCACATTATAACGTTCATTATCCGTTTGAATTCTTTATTACTATTACCATTCTATTGCTAACGGCGAGTTTCGCAAAAGTTTATTACATCCGTTAAATTAAATGAGGATTTAATCTGAACAATTTAAATTCATTAATTATCTTTTGCAACTAACTGGAGATAATAGTGAATGCATATGAACATAATATACACATGTGCTAGAGGACTAGAAGATAATAAGTATAAAATATCACTCCTTGACTATCATATTTGAATTTGAATATTAGACGCATGCAATTATATATCTACTAACAAGAAAACACTCCTTGACTATCATATTTGACTTTTGACTAACAAAACTTCCAAACTTATAAGAGGAGGAGGAGTGGGCTCGGTAAAGTAATCGGCAAACGGTGGTGCTGATTAGCACATCGCCGCCGGCATTCGGTACCGGCCAAAAGTTAAACCGATTTGGCAAAGTTTGCCGATTGATGTGAGGAGGATATGACCGTTCAACGGTCTAAAATTGGACCGTTTGAGAAATTTAGCCGTTAACCCTTTAGCAATAAAAATAAAATAAAAAATTTACCCCATTTTCTACAACCTTTTTTCACTATAAATACCCTTTTTTTTCAAACAAAACTCAACCCAAATCAAACATCTATTCTTTTTAACAAAAAAAAAAAAACTACACAAATGATGGATCCAAGAAGGAAAACAACCTCCAAAAAGCAAGCTCGATCTCAACCCGTTCGTCCGGTTTATCCAAACCAATACTATACGCAACCATCTCCGCAACAATTTTCTACACCATCTCCTCAAGGATTCTCTCTGTTGGGATTTTATAATCAAGTTAACCATTAACTTCGAGTACGCGGCGGATAATGGATCTAGTTTACAATTATAGTTAACACGTATAATAAACAAACAAAGAATAAAAGGGAAAAAGAAAACTAAATAGAAAAATAACCCTTGTAGTCACCCGCAAATGAAACAAGTGATTAAAACAATCACCTCTATGGTTGCTCACACAAACACGTCAAACAAATACGTTACGATGCTAGTCACTTGCTTCACGTATACAACCAAACAAACTTGTGTTCTTGTTGTAGCTTAAACATGATCCGAATACTCAAAAGGTATACATTCGAATCATATTAATAAGATGAGGAACAGAACAATTTTGTACGTGTATTAAAAGAAGAGGAATAAAACAATTCTTGTTAATACCCACTATACAAATCGAATCAAACGTTGAATCCCAACCGCAATAGTGGACCAAGGAATAAAACAACTTTGTACGGTATCAATGTTTTATTTTTGTATCGTGTAAACAATGAGCCAAAGTGTGTTTATATAGCACCCAACTTGTCCAACAAGTCATTGTTTTCACATCCCTTTACTTACACAAAATCGACACTCTCCTCCCCTCCTAGAACCTTCCCATAACTGGCCACTTTGGAAGGAGGTCCGGGAGTTCCGTTTTCCGACATCCAAGTCCCTCTCTTTTATATTTAACATATATTTAAATTAGTTAAAGCGTCTAACGATTTAAACTAATAACCGTTAAATTATTTCGTGAAACATATTAAACACTTAATAAATATAACAAGTATATATATTAATTATTTAATAAACGTACTCTTCGTGTATTAACGTGTGTGCCCCCAATAGGCTCACACATTTCTAGTCGTATAAAGGCTAATCTAACTACCATAACCCAACAGCTCCCACTTGGGAGTTGGAGTAGCAGACACCATATATACCAACGACGGAAACGTCTAGCAACACTCACATTCGTTATTTAACTAGAAATGTCTGAGATAAAGTTTCAAAAAAATATTCTCAGTAGCATGGTTATTTATTTCTTGCTATAATCATCCCTTGTTATAGATACCGTTAAACCATGGATATGGATCCTAACTCATTCCATATAGTTTAACTATTTAGATTCTCGTTATAGAATTTAATTCAGATATACCAAATGTAATCAAGAATCATCTTGCATTACCCTTTGGGTTTGGCCAAACAATTATCTGATTAATTCTGGAGAGGGCCCATGGTATCTTTCTGCACATATCAAGTGGAGTAACAAATCCTTTGTTGACTACAAGTGTTGTGGATGCTGCTTCACATCACTCCGAAAAATAGCTTTTATAACTACCTTATTCAGGACAGCGTTTGGCATATAATTACAAAAGTGATATCCACACATAACAGAACTTGCTTGTATCTCAAGTCTAAGGATGACTTAATAAACCATTTTCAACATCTTACTCATGACAAGGATCCAAAAGTAAATGTTTGAAAGTTGGGGTATCCAATATGCATCCCTTGTGAATACATATGAGTTTGGCGGGAACAATCCACATTCTCATAGAATATAACCAACACTCACATTTGCCTTGCATAACAATATTCCCAAATTGTTAACCGACAATGGACATATTTTAGAACGATAAAATCATTCAAGGATTAAACATGCAAATATAGGATAACAATTATTATATGAATGAATAACAAATACCAAGTATCTTTATTCATCATAAAGTAAAAATTGTCTTACAATCCCAATTATCCAAATACTAAAAACAGATATGCATGAGACTAATTAGTAAGTTGAAGTCAAATGTTTCCAGCATTCTCAACCTTTTCTTTGCAAGAAAACCAAATAGTCATCTGAGTAAACTTTCCGAATACTAGTTTCAAATTTCACATATATTGAGGGATTTGAGATGAGTGTCTTATCTCATATGCTCATACTACTGCAAGTGTCATAGTATGGAGATGTCGCCCTACCTTACATAAGGTGTTAGAGGTCAACGACATACTGACAGTCATCTTTACAGTTTCTTAAAATGTAAAGTATTCTTATTCCTTAATGTGTAATGCAACAATGCTCTTCGTTGAGCATATCTAGTTAGCAGATTTATCATAAATGATAAAATCCTACTTTAATTAGTTTTATTTATCCTCTAGCATCATTGTACGTATACAACACTATGCTTTATAATTCGTAAACATTTATATTAACAATAATCTAAATACTTTCAATTAGATATTGTTGTTGTCAGCTCATCTTGCTCTTGTACAAAAGTAACAACCAGTCTTATACACAATATAATATATACATGACAAATCCTTAGTTAAAAACATAAGGTTTCCATCCATGTAATAAATTATTCCAAGTGAAATATACCATTTAAGACTTGCTTCAATGATATATTGCATTTGTGTTGGACTTAATTTACCGTATCTGTTTATTCCAAATAAACATTTATTCCAAGGTTGTTTGTTCTATTCCCTAAATCCCAAGTGAAGTTTTATTCCAAGCTTAAGGATTAATATCTAGCTTAAATGGAATTATATCTTCAATATGTTATACAACATATGAATTTTAAGAAAAAACACAGTGCTCCCACTTAATGTCAGATGTACTCAGGAATCATCTTAATTCAATCAACATCATATTGTAATTAAATTCAAGATCTCAGCTCCTAGATGCATGATTCGATCCAAACTTGGATTGCTTAAACTTGTATATTACATAAAGATTATATAGACTCATAACCCTTTTGATTACACACCGTCCTCGCAAAAGGTAATCATTAAAGAAAGAGTTATAAAACTTAATTGCCATATTCCACATTCAAGGAAAACTTGTATGACAATTAATTATCTTTATTTAATTAATGCGTGTATATAAGAAAATCTAATCACAGTCAATTGCATGAGTATGATTAAAAACTTCTTATTATAAACCATGCATTAATCATGTATACAATTTTGTCCTTGTAAGCCTTTCTTCAAAAGAAACTTATTCCAACCTCATAGGTTAACTATTAGGCAAAATAACAATCAAGATCAAAACATTGATTTGCCTTTTAAGGACTGCATCTTATCATTCATAATTCTAAGACATTTATCAGATTCAAGATGTGATAATGTACCTTAGTAGTTAGCAGATTTACAATGATCTTCTAACTTATATCCTCAGCATTGATATCAAAATATCAATCAAGTGATGAGGCATCCTTGCAGATTTATGAATGAGAGTAACATTATACTTCGGTCGACATTTACATGTTTAACCTTAGTATGACATTAATAAGTGGATTTTAGAAGGTTATGTATTTGTTCTTGAATATCTTCAAGATTTGTTGATGCTCCCACTTACTTTTGTAAGTAGAGACAATTCTCTAAATACTAAGTATTTAAGCAACAATAAATTGTTCTTTATTTGGGAACCACAAAATACATTTTAAGTTCTCATCTCAAGATTGTTAATAAAATGCTTCATAAAATTTTAACAAATTCAGAACTTAAATCAAGACATAATGGAATTTATTCCAACAACTCTAATTAAGGTTTGTAGCAAAACCCTAATTTTGTATCACCCTTTAACCGAAAACCTTAGCAACAGTTTTGTGTTTCGTCGAGCTAGGAGGAACACTAATACTACAATCTTCAAGCTAGGAAGTGTAGATAAATCAAAAACCCAAAAGGGTTTAGGATTCGATTGGTTTGAGTGGAAAAATCAAAAATCCCTAAAGGTTTAGGGGTTTCGGTTATGGGTTGTCTTGAATACCTTCTAGGTTTGAACCATATTGAGTATGTCCACGACACATGCAATTTTCTAACCTTGATAGATTTTGGAGGCAGAGCAATTAAAGCTATCATGAATTAAACAATATGAATATTGTTTGTTTCAACCTATTAGACATACCATAATAATGTGGTTTTCTATAAGTATTTGAATTGTGAAACTATATCAGAATTCCATAGATAATTTAATTCTCTTTAGACCAAATACTTGTTAATTGGGTCGAGCCAAATTGCATATTAAGTATTTTCGAACCAAGTGCATGCTATAATGTATATTTCTTGAATAATACAAGAACCTTATGCTCATGTGTTGACAAGAAGACAGAACTGTTCAAGAATTATATGTTCATGTGTTTACAAGAAAACAGAACATGTCAATAATACATTATAAGTCTTTGAATAATTCAAAGGCCTCATGTTTATGTGTTAACAGGAAGACATAACAATTTTACTATATGCTTTATGTTATAAGTCATTGATTAATTCAAGGACTTTATAATTATGACTTAACATGTAAACATAATTATACTAACAAAAGTAATCATGAACGCAAACTCTTGAGTTCTGTAGTAATTTCAAGTTAATTTTATACTTCAGAATTATGATTATTATCATTTAACCATAATTATGTTGATTAAAACATGTAGTCGAAATGTTGAAGTATCTTTACACTATATCATGACATTTGAATGTAGTAGGGCAACAAACATCTTGCGTGTTCAAGTCCTAGTAGAATGATTAGCTTTCTTACCTTACGGTCAAGAGAAACCAATAATATGTTGTTCCTTGCACACACTTTGAGATTTCTCCCACTTGTGTAAGGCACAACATCATATTATGAAAACAAACAACATGTGATTGATTGTGTAAACAATATGATAATGTCATAGATATTACAAGTAGTTTTAGAACCATAACCTTTAATAAGGAATTGTGGATTATTATTCTATAGATAACGTTTAGAAAGCAACAGCAGAAAGGCAACGTGTTATCTAATAAAATAAAATGCAATTATCCTTTAAGAAATGGTCGTTCATATTCGGAAAGTAATGAATTATTTCAAAGCAAGTTTGAAATGATATGGGTGACTAACAAGGAAACAAATCTCGTGCCTCCCACTGAAATTGACAACATTACAGGAATGTGATTTCAGTAATAAAATGCAATGCTCCCACTGGATTTGTCAACATTGAAAGTGTTACATCGCCAGTAGAAAGCATATTGCAATTTCATACACTTTCCTATTCTCTTCAAATGCCTGCAAGTAGCAATGTACTTAGGTATTGAACAGAGTATATGAAGTCCTACTTATGTAGATGAGGGACTAGCCATTCATGCATTCATTTAACTTGAATAGTTAGCATGCAATTCCTCCTTTATCGTCTACATAGCCCCAAGGGTATTTAGCACTATAAGGAATAATAAGAGTCCAATAAAAATACCTAGCGAATATGCTAGTAATTTCTATACTCTTTGCGGTTTAAACTCATACATCGTGACAAGTGCAAGATGTCATTTATTTTGGTAGCTATAGACAAAATGTTTTCTAGTTACACAAAATATTTTATCTTTCAATTATTTCAATACCGGAAAAGGGTAATGAAAGATCATAAGTGAGTTTAACAATTGTAATCCTATCTTAGTTTGTCAACTAAGGAGGAATAAATAGGAATAAGTCTCACTCTTCTTACCAGGAAAAGAGACTAAGTATGTCTTTTTAAGAAAAAACAAACTTTTGTTTACGAATTATGTTGCAACAACACAATTTTAATCAGAACATAGAAAGTTCAATGTTAGTATTTTCGATAATTAAATTCTTAAAAGAATTAACTACCCAATTAATTACTAATTAAGACTAAGATCCATCTTGACCTCCCACTTATTACCGGAGGTCTGACCAGCGTGTAAACAAGTAGAGCAAGAGGTAAGCGACGAGCGTTAATTGCATAAACTGCAACTCTTAGATTTATGAGACTGATCAAGACATTAGTAGACAAGTAATAATGTCATGAGCATGTTTAGTCTCATCTTATGCCTTGGGTCCAAGGTCTGACCAAGCATACTCGAAATAAGTCAACCAAGCAAGAACTTGCAAATATCGCCAAAGGTCTGACCAATGAGCAAAATTCGCCATGGGTTGAAATGGCCCTAAGGTCTGACCAAAGAGGTCAAGTCAAATGCACGTGTTCTTGGTTGGGTGGCATAGACTTAAAATTTACATATAGGGTATACACATAAATGTGATAAAATTGTGTACAAAGAAGCATGCAAAACAACTTTGTAGCACTTTATTTTAAAAACTTTTAGTAATGACACTGTAGTGATCATCATGGTTCACGGTAGCTCCAATCGAACTCGCAAGGAGGCGGAGGACCAGGTCAGCGCGAAGCTATGACCGGAAATCCTTTAGGTGTGACTGTGCGCACCGCCTGAAACCCCCCTTATTTTGTTCTAGTGGGTGAGCCGTACTTCCCAAGTGTCCATAGCATCCAGTTTTTAATTTCATGAAAACTTGTTTCAATAATTTAGGTCACTTAATTTTACAAAAACAATTTTCCACGAATCAAATAGCAGGTCACAATGAGCATGGTATTTAGGCGTGTAAATTAAGACCATATTAATGTCATCTTTTTATAAGTATTAGTTCTCTTTTATTTTAGTTTTAGGCGTGTAAACATGTAGGCTAAAAACAAAAATCACAAAAGAACATAATACTAAAAACATGACAATAATATTAACAAGTAAACATTTAGTTCCGAGTACTATAGCGAGTCTTCCCCAAATGGAGAACAATAAGACCCTCACTAGGTTTTCATCAAGTGCCTAGATCGCCACATGCATCAAAAAAATGATTGCGTAGGTCTTATAGCCGGAATACACACATAAAATAACCATGGCAAACTTATTAACTTTTAATTTTTGCTATTTTATGTATCTAATTAACCGTTAATTAATTCGTTTGTGTCTTGTTATTTTTTATTAATTAATGACAAGTATTGCATTATAGTTGTCAAAACAAAAATAAAACAAATAACTAAGTTAGATTTCATGCAGCCTTTTTGCGTGTTTAATAAATCGTGTAACCCATAATCGATAAACAACCTGGCTTTGATACCACTGTTGGGATTTTATAATCAAGTTAACTATTAACTACGAGTACGTAGCGGATAATGGATCTAGTTTACAATTATAGTTAACACGTATAATAAACAAACAAAGAATAAAAGGGAAGAAGAAAACTAAATAGAAAACTAACCCTTGTAGTCACTCGCAAATGAAACAAGTGATTAAAACAATCACCTCTACGATTGCTCACACAAACACGTCAAACAAATACGTTACGATGCTAGTCGCTTGCTTCATGTATACAACCAAACAAACTTGTGTTCTTGTTGTAGCTTAAACATGATCCGAATACTCAAAAGGTATACATTCGAATCATATTAATAAGATGAGGAACAGAATAATTTTGTACGTGTATTAAAAGAAGAGGAATAAAACAATTCTTGTTAATACCCACTATACAAATCGAATCAAACGTTGAATCCCAGCCGCAATAGTGGACCAAGGAATAAAACAACTTTGTACGGTATCAATGTTTTTATTTTTGTATCGTGTAAACAATGAGCCAAAGTGTGTTTATATAGCACCCAACTTGTCCAACAAGTCATTGTTTTCACCTCCCTTTACTTACACAAAATCGACACTCTCCTCCTCTCCTAGAACCTTCCCATAACTGGCCACTTTGGAAGGAGGTCCGGGAGTTCCGTTTTTCGACATCCAAGTCTCTCTCTTTTATATTTAACATATATTTAAATTAGTTAAAGCGTCTAACGATTTAAACTAATAACCGTTAAATTATTTCATGAAACATATTAAACACTTAATAAATATAACAAGTATATATATTAATTATTTAATAAACATACTCTTCGTGTATTAACGTGTGTGCCCCGAATAGGCTCACACATTTCTAGTCGTATAAAGGCTAATCTAACTACCATAACCCAACACTCTCAACCATCAACCCCTTACATTCCTCAACCCGCATCTCCAAATCCCTACTTTTCTTACAATATGAGCGCCAATCCTCCGCCAATGAATCCTCAACACTACAACCTTACTACCACGGCCGAGTGGTCCCCGTGGGACGAGCCTCACAACTTGACGCGACCAAGAGAAGGATCAATTGGCGGCAAGTTTTTGGGCTACACAACTTGACGCGACCAAGTCAAAGGTTCGACAACGGGATTTGAAGTTTTACACCGAGCCGCACGATCACATCACCGATCCCACTATGTTAGACCTCATCAAAAAAGAAAAACTTGAACTTGTCGCAAAATAGGGATGGCCATGTAACTATTAAATTGTAGTTTTAATTTTATGTAGTTTGTGTTTTAGGTATTAAAAATATATTTAAAAAAAATGATTTGGTAAACTTTGGTGACCGCCGCCACCATTTTGGTAAACTTTGGTAAACTTTGACTTGGAAGGTTGTGATTGGTAGATGATGACGTGACGAATTTGGTATCATTTGGCAAAGTCTAACCACTCCCTCCCCCTAAGTCCCTAATAATTCTCAATATCCTTGCCGTATAGCCATGTGATGGATTATCTTAATTTTGTAAAAATTCAATATATTTTCTTCTGAGCAATAATCTTATATTTCAAACTGGAGGTATGAACGCAATGCAATTTATTTGATAATCATTTATAAATAAAAGCCAACAAATAATCTTCAGAAGATACAAAGAACTATTAGACAATAAAATAGAGGCATGAGAATGCAATCTATTTCGTCCATTGTTTTTCAAAGTGTTGATTTTAAATCTTGCAATCTATTTCGTCCATTTTTTTTCAAAGTGTTGATTTTAAATCTTACATTCTTGCATTTACACAGATTGACAATTAAAAATTAATGTGCTCATCAGCGAAGTCAAAACGAGTTGACCAACATAGTGAAAATGAATCTCAATGAAGAATTCAAGAATTTATGGTGCGTTTGGTTCAAAGAAGGGAATGAGAATAGCAAAGGTAAAGGGAATATAATGGAATATAAAGGAATGGAATGGGGATTATCATTATCTTTGATAGTGTTTGATTTAAGAAAAACACATTGTTAGGTCACAATCTATCACACAAGATTACTAGATCTAGAGAGAGAAAGTTAGAGAGAGAAAGAATGGAAGGGACATGCTTATGGAATGACATATGATTAACATGAACCAACACCCTCTCCCTTTAAGGGATGGGGTATTTATAGTATTCTTACAATAAGGGGCGTTGCCCTAATTAAGGAAATAAATAAAAGGTCACGGCCCATGGGCCTTCTACATAGGTCAAAACTTAATAACTAACATAAAGGCCTAAGCAACCTATTACAAAATATGACCGATACTTGATAATCTATAATGTGTTCCCAACAATCTCCCCCTAAGTATTGGTCATCAAGGTTGCTTGACGTCATCTTTGCTTCATTGGCTTCGACGTCTTTCGTATCTTTGTTCTTTTGTTCTTGTGTTATGTTATATGGTAATGTCTTGATCTGCCTTCCACCAACGTTCTTTAATCACGATGTCTTTACGTCTTTTCCACCATGCTCATACTTCTTTTGACTTTTGATCTTAATACTTCAAGTAGTTCTCTCTTCTTTTAGCTTCAATCTTTGACTTTTGAACTTTTGTTATGTCTTAGTCTTTGTGAGAACTTTTCTTCGTGATATTTGGATGAGCATGATGGAAATGGTGGTGGTGGAACTCCTGGTCTCCATGATTACCTGCAATTTAAACAGTTAGCAACAAATCATCCGGCACTTACAGGTTTGCACTTCGAGATTGTCAACAGCATAGTGTGAAGACTTTCTCTAATCCTTGCCAAGGCCGTTCCTGAATCGGATGCCCCCGAAAGAGCAAACACAGATACACTGAAGTGTATCAACGATTCAGGTGAGCCGCTAAAGTATACCGAAGTATCACTCCATGACTGTAGACCGTTTGGTACCACCTCGAACACTAAGCGTAACCCACAAGGGATTACCAAAGTGACCTACTGTCAGGGCTGTTTGATGTTGACCCTAGCAGAAATTTCCACTCAATCATTGAGAATCATATTTGTGAGTTCCCTCATGAATGTTCTCGGCAGATTACTAAGATTTTCTTAGGACTCTTGTAATATACAACTGGTGTTCTTATTGTTAAACAACCAGTGTAAAAATGTTAAGTGTTCCTATGAGATCTTTTTATATATATCTCGCTGCTCTAGACTCGATTAAGTGCTTATTGGTTTTTAGTCGTTGGAGGCATGGAGCAGAGTGCCTCCTTTTCAATATCAACACATCTCGGAATGAGAGGTCGATAGATAATGAAGGGTTCTCCGTGAGAAATAAAACAAGTGTCTTTTGAGAGACACTTGAGTGGCTAGAAGGTTTAGTGCAGTGCGTCACTGGGTCCATGACGGCTTAATCTTCAATACCGATGTTACCTTAGTAACAACCAGTAGCATATGAATTGAACACGGTTTCTGCCCTAAGGTTGAACACATGGAGGGCTATTTCTTTTCACCCTTTTCTTTACTTTTCTTTTTAATTCTTCAACCCCTTCTTTCTCCTTTCATTTCTTTACTCTTTTTTTTTTCTCATCATACCTAGGACTTACTAGTTCTAAACTATTGGTATTATCCTTAGGTAGATCCCTTCGTCTCTGGCAGATCATAGGACGGTTTCCTAACCTTAGTCACCTTATATCTCCATGACTATCCTATGGTTGCCATAAAATCAATCTTTTGAAAAATCTCTCAAAGTGCTTATGAGTGTAAAACTTATATTGTTTACACTTTGAGAGTTTTGCATTTTTCAGAAATACTCCCCCTTAGCTGTTGCTCATAAGTATTTAATGTAAATTTGCACATGTCGGGTGGAGTTGGCACTTTTAGAATTGACTGATTCTCTTTGAATATGACCTTTGCGAGACACGTTTACATCACTAGATAAACTAGCTTGGAATTATTACCCGTCCAGGTCATATTCAAAGAAAAATTTCTCGAAATCGGTACACTGTACTTTGACAAGTCCTTTATTAGACACGTTTACATTACTGGATAAACCAGCTTGAAATTATTACCCGTCCAGGACATGTTGTTTCGATTAATGACATTTGATATTCGTCAATTCGAGGGTACAATCTGAGTCGAGCTCATGCGAGATTTCAACTTTTAGTTACCATATTTTAATCACTTACTTATTCTCCCCCTCAAAAATAGCATATTCATGTTGTTTTTGGTAAACTTTTGATTAAAATATGCTGTTTGAGGTTTATGGGAAGAATTTCAACAAGAACATTCATGGTTTGAACAAAGATATTTGTTTCAAGTACTCCCCCTTAACAAGGGAATACTTGTTCTTTTGAGCAGAATTTTGAAAAACTTAGAAAATTATGGTTAATTCTGCTCAAAAGTAAGAAGTTTTTGCTCCTTAGATTAGGTTTGAGGCACTGAGCGTACCTTAGGGTCCTTTCTTTACAAGAACGGGTTGTTCACTGTTATCTGTGCACAAGCCATAGTCATATATAAATGATTGATGAATGATGACAAAAATTGACAATGATACCATTGGTTTTTACTCTGGACGGCGGAAAGTGAGAATATTTTAATCTCTAGCTCGTCCGCCCACATAACTCTCCAGTCTTCTCATCTGCACCCGATACTTAAGCTGGTGGTCAATTCGTGCCAAGAACTTGACCGCTTGCTTCACATCGCTTCTCTTCCAAGTCATGTACCTCAGCCAACCCTGCTTCCTTCCTTGTGTATGATTTTCCAGAATGTGATCAAGTTTAGCCCTAACTTGTACCAAAGTTTCATCGCTAAACTTATGAATGTCTTGATAGCCCATGAACTTAGGTCTGCCAAATCTGACGAACACTACCCCAAATGGTTTGTTGCTGAAGGAGTATGGCTTCATCTCTGCTATTCCCGGAGGTCGAAGATCAGGCTTGATTAGATACAACTTCTTCTGGTAACTTTTAACCCCAAGATGAACGTCTTCGACTCTTTTTCTGATCACAATACTTTGGATGTAAATCAGAATAGAGTTGATGTTGTCGTATTGGAGACGACCAGGAAGATGCTCGAGTTTCCCTTGAATCTTAAGTAGGTACATATCTTCAATGTCATTTAGATTCAAGTAGGGATAATCAACTTCGTTGAATGTGTATTCCTTGTCGTCTTGCCTTCTTACTGTGATCTTGGTCAGAAAATTATACCCATACTTCGACTCCGTCTCAGAACTCTTAATGGAAAGAATCCTACTTTTGTGGTAAACCTTATGTTTTGAGGTAAAAGTAAGTTTCCATTTGTAGAACCATTTTCTCATGTCAGGCCAATGGAAGATTCCCAGAACAGCTTCATCATTGTATTCTTCAATTGAGTTGATGAACAAGTCGCTGATCTGTTCTTAAAATCCTTCTAACACATATGTGGCTACCTTGAACTTTGTAAGGGAAGTAGCGTATCGCTTTTCTAGATTAGTATTCCTATAAATTAGATACTCTAAGTCATTGTTGAAGAAGTAAGCTTTGGGTATCTTGGGATGTTGGGCATAACCGATGAGGGGTAAGGGTTGTGAGTAGTCACGAAGTTAAAAGTTGTCGGTTTGATGAGAAGATCATGTATCATCCCAGTTAACGTTCTCAGATAAAGCCCGTGCAACTTGTTCCAGATTATATTCGAATTCCAGTTGAGAAGTTGTTGCAGTCTTGAATTTGGAGAAGCCTGCTTTGTGGATTTTCACTATATCGGACAATTGTAACTTCTGAACCTTCATTACTTTCTTCAGTCTCTTAGTGAAATCCACAACTGAGCCTTCTGCAGTTGCTTCATCTTCTGGAATGTCTGGATAAGCATCCACCATCTCTTCAAACCACTCGAACTTTGCAGCATCAGGGTTGACCCATTCAGGAGCGGGTTTGAGAGGTGCATCAGTAGGTGGTGCAGGAACAATTGCAGCCTTTTGAGGAGCAGTTTCAGCTTCAGCTTGATCAATAGTCATATCATCATGATGTTCAGTTTCATCAAATGTTCCAGTCTCTTGAGGTACAAATTCTTCTTCGCCTGTTTGCTGAATGTTAGAAGAAGGCAGTGCTGCAGTAGGTCCAGCCGATTTTGTACGTTTCTCGCTTCTCTTTGCTTGGTCGTCCTTGTCATGATCATCACGACGACGCTTGCTATGCTTGGCCTTTTTGCATGACTCACCTTTCTTTTCAGCTTTCTTTATTGATTCGATCAAGGCTTTGCGAAGATCTTCCTTTTCTGGATCATTGATGATAGCCTCTAGCAATTGTCCTTTAAGATCAACAGCGGAAGGCTTGGATGGTTTAGTTTGGATTGTAAGTGGTGTGGTTTGAATGTGATGTGCCACAATACCATCCAACTTCCTTTTGATGTATTCCTTTAGAAGATTTGGAAGTGTCTCATGAAGATGCCTGCTGATCTCTCCAGGTAAATTTGGGGTGTTACAATTCTTGTTTATGTAGTCTTCCATTGCTAGTTGAACATCAATTGCTTTGAACTCATTTATATCACTTTGTTGCGTCTTCACTTGATCTTGTAACATGCTGAGCTGCCCTTTAATAGTCTGAAGTTCACGGTTATCTGGTTGTTGAGGTGTTGGTTTTGGTGATGTTGGCTTGGTTTTGGAGGTTTGATCCACAGATAATTGAATGACCGGTGGAGTAGGTATACAATCGTGTTAGGTCCTATTTCTAGCTTAACACAAGATCTAACTCAACGTACAACTACTTAACACAATCGTATAACTAATAATAATAACAAGACAAGAGATAATAAGAGAGAACGAGTAGAAGAGAATGGAAGATTTATTATCACGCATATAACTTAGACAAAGCTTCGGCAACAATGTGAAATAAACCAACAAAGAAATGAGTTACATGAGCCCTCTATTTATAGGCATAGTCTAGGGCAACATATGCATGATAGTTTCTATAAGGACAAAACACAACCACATGGCCCATGGGCTTCTACTAGGCCGTGTGGGTTAAAGCTAACATAAAGCCCTATTTAGCAACCTATTAATACGAGACATGACCAAGACTTGAAATGTATTTAAACGTGTTCCCAACAATCTCCCCCTAAGGCTTGGTCATCTAGGTTGCTCGATGTCATATTTGATTCTTCGGCTTCGACGTCTTTAGAATCTTTGTTCTTCGTTCTTGTTGTGATATGATATGATAGTGTCTTGATCTGCCTTCCACCGACGTTCTTTAATCACTACGTCTTTACGTCTTTTCCCCCATGCTCATATGTCTTTTGACTTTCATTCTTCATATCTCAAGTAGTTCTCACTTCATAAGATTCAATCTTTAACTTGTGAAAGTTTGTAATGCTTGATCTTTGACTTTTCTTAGATTTCTTTGAACTTTTGTTATTCCTTAGTCTTTATGAGAACTTTGCTTCGGAATATGAGCATGATGGAAATAGTGGTGGTGGAACTCCCGGTCTTCATGATTTCCTGCAGGTAAACAGTTAGCAATAAATCATCCGGCACTTAGAGATTCGGACTTCGAGATCGTCAACAGCATAGTGTGAAGACTTTCTTCAATCCTACCCAAGGCCGTTCTGAACCGGATGCCCTCGAAAGAGCTAACACAGATACACCGAAGTGTATCAACGATTCAGTGAGCCGCTGAAGTATACCAAAGTATCACTTCACGACTGTAGACCGTTTGGAACCACCATGAACACTAAGCGTAACCCTCAAGGGATTACCGAAGTGACCTGCTGTCGGGGCTGTTTGATGTTGACCCTGGCAGGATTTCCATTCAATCACTAAGAATCACATTTTATGAATTCCCTCATGAATGTTCTCAGCAGATTACTAAGACCTTCGTAGGACACTCTTATAATTTACAACTTGTGTTCTTTTTATTGAACAACCAGTGTAGAAATGCTAAGTGTTCCTATGAGATCTTTTATGTATCTCGTGGCTCTAGACTCGATAAAGTGCTTATTGGTTTTAGTCGTCGGAGGCATGAAGCAGATTGCCTCCTTTTTCAATATCAACACATCTCGAAGTGAGAGGTCGATAGATAATGAAGGGTTGTCCGTGAGAAATGAAACAAGTGTCTTTTGAGAGACACCTGAGTAGCTTAGAAGGTTTAGTGCAGTGCATCATTGGGTCGATGACGGCTTAATCTTCAATACCAGTGTTACCCTAGTAACAACCAGTAGCATATGTATTCAACCCGGTGTCTGCCCTAAGGTTGAAAAAATGGAGGGATATTTCTTTTAACCCCTTTTCTTTACTTTTCTTTTTCATTCTTCAACCCCTTCTTTCTCCTTTCATTTCTTTTCTCCTTTTTTCATCATACCTAGGACTTTCTAGTTCTAAACTATTTGTATTCATCCTTGGGTAGATCCCTCCGGCTCTGGCAGATTATAGGACGGTTTCCTAACCTTAGTAACCTTATATCTCCATGGCTATCCTATTATTGCCATAAACTAATTATTTGAAAATCTCCCAAAGTGTCTATGATTGTAAATACATATTTTGTTAACACTTTGAGAGTTTTGTATTTTCAGAAATACTCCCCCTTAACATGTGCTCATAAAAAATACTTAAGGTAAATTTCCACATGTTGGGTAGAGTCAGCACTTTTTGAATTGATTGACTTTCAATGAACATGATCGTTGTGAGACACGTTTACATCACTAGTAAACTAGCTTGAAATTATTACCCGTCCAGATCAATTTCAAAGAAAATCTTTTGAAATCGGTACATTCTACTCAGACAAGTCCTTTGTGAGACACGTTTACATCATTGGATAAACCGGCTTGAAATTATTACCCGTCCAGGACATGTCTTTTCGATTACTGACTTTTGATATCGTCAATTCGAGGGTTCAATTCTGAGTCGAGCTCATACGAGATTTCAACTTTGAATTACCATATTTTAATCATTTTTTCATTCTCCCCCTCAAAAAATAGCATATTCATGTTGTTTTTGATAAACTTTTGATTAAAATATGCTTTTTAAGGTTTACGGAAAGAATTTCAAGGACTTTTGTATTCTAGAACAAAGATTTTATTTTTCAAGTACTCCCCCTTGACACGGGAATACTTGTTCTATTTAGCAGAATTTTGAAAAACTTAGAAAATTATGGTTAATTCTACTCAATAGTAAGAAGCTTTCGCTCCTTATATGAGGATTGTGGCACTGAAGCGTACCACAGGGTCCTTTCATTACAAGTACGGGTTGTGCACTGTTATGTGTGCACAAACCATTATGAACAATCATATAAGCAAGAATTATCAATCAAAGAATATAACAAACTCTTACATCATCCCGAACTTCTGAATTCAGTGTAGACTGGATCAGGTCTCTGGAAGTTTCGGATTGGGAATGATGGCCTCCCTCCAACATAACTCTCTAGCCGTCTCATTTGATCTCGGTGAAACAGCGTTCTCTCGATCTTCAGCACAAACTGACGGATTTCTCTTAGCTGAGCACCCGTCCATCTTCTTGTCTTTTGCAACTCCTGATCTCGAACTCGGATTACCAGCCCATCACGAACCTTCTTTAGCGTGTGATCGCAGAACTTATGAACGTCCTTATACGCCATGAAGCAGTTAATCGTCAGATCGCTCTTATACACGAACCCAAAGGTTGGTTCCTTCTTCATGGTGTATTGGGCTTCATTGTTGATCTGAGGAAGTGATAGCAGTGGTGCAGTTAGATTCAACTTCCTCTGGTAGTTCTCGACCCCAAGCTGCAGATCTTCTACACGTTCTTGGATGATCTTCCTTCTTATGAAGTGGAGTGTGGATGTGATGAATGCATATTGAAGATAAGTTGTGAAGTGTTGCAGCTTCCCTTGAACTTTGATCAAATAAATATCTTCAAAGTCATTTAGACTCAAATCTGGGAAATCTGCTTCAGAGAACGTGTAGAGCTGCTGGTCGTGTCTTCTAACTTTGATATCTGTCATGAAGGTGTAGTCATATTTCTTTTCACCCTCTAGACAGACCACAACAAGAATCCTAAGGTCACTTTTCACTAGAGTAGGAGACTTCTTGGTGAGTTTACTCTTGTACCAAGTCTTCCTCTTTTCGAACCAATGATAAATACCCAGGCGCGCATCTTGGTCATACTGCACTTTGTTGGTGATGAAAAGTCTTGTGGCAGTTTCCTCGATGGCTGGTTGATTGTAACTTGCTGCAGGGATCAAAGTTATTGAGGTTGCATACTTTGGTTGACACTTGATTCCGTGTATGAGTAACTCAAGATCATTGTTGAAGAAGAATTGGTATGGAATGGCTGGTTGATCGGAGACTCGAATCACCGGCAATGGCTTCGTCCAATCTGTGATATATGGTTGGTTTGTTCTAGAAGTTCTTCCAACCATTATCACATCCGGATTAGTCCAGCTGAACTCACTGGACATTGCTCGGGCAATGTTTTTAAGATGATACTCGAGTTCAGCTGCACTGGACAATCTTTCCTTGAGCAGATTGAATGCATCGTTCTTGATGCGACTAAGTTCCCCTTTGGTCATTTTCTTGATTTGTTGGTCACGTTTGAGTCTTTGTGTGAACTCAAACGTGCTATCTTCAATTACTGAATCTTCATCTATCTGTGTTTGAGCACTTGCTAGCTGATCAAACCACTCATTTCCCTGTGTAGTGTCTTCATCTAGCCAAGAGATAACATTTGATCTTCTGGAAGTCTTCCTGCTAGATGATGTCGCCTTGGTCTTGGGAGGTGAATGTGGCTGATCACAGTGTTGTTGAAATTCCATTTCTTCAGTTGCAGTGTGCTCGAACTGATGCTCCATTTCTGTAGGACTTGATCCCAAAGCCTTTGGTGGTTGAGTTGCTGTCGTTGTTGATGGACCGACTGGTTCTTTGATTTGTGGACCAGATCCACTGATTCCCTTTTGTTTCTTAGCATGGGTGTCTAGATCTTGGTCTTCGTCCTCTCTTGGATGTTTTCCCTTATCAGCCTCAACTTTACATGACACTTTTGCAAGGTTGACTTTTATAGCCTCCATGATGGCTATTTCTTCTTGAGTCGGAGAGGTGAGATTAACTAGAGCGGTGAGGTGTTGGAGTTGGATTTCTTCAAGAGTTGGTAGCTTAGGCTGTGTTGGTTGGGTTATGAAGACAAGAGGAACCGAGGCTACAATATTCTTGACTTTGTATTCGATGTTGGAGTCGATATGCTCTTCTATCTACCATGACACAACCTTGGGCAAATACTTCTTTACATACACCTTGGTACTGCCCTTGACCTCTTTGAGCAATCATTCTTTAACATCGTCTTCAAGAAATTCGTCCATGCGAGCTTTGGTTTCTTGCATCTCTTTGACCATATTTGTTAAGTTTTGGACTTGGTCACTTAGCTAGTTGTCTTTCTTTGCACGCACCAGCTTTGCTGCCTTTTCCAACCTTTTGGATGCATGTAAAATTACTTCAACCCGTTTCAGCCTATGGATCTTCTTAGTTTTCTTGCTTTTCATAACTGTTTTTACTTTTGATTATTTTGTTGCTGCTTCAGTAGATAGTGATGGTGGTGGTGGTGTAATACCTAAAAATCCCAAATGTGCAAAATGACCAAAATGCCCCTACAATTTTAAAAATCTATTTAAAAACTTAAAAATCACCAAATAAATTCCAAACCTTCGGGAATGAACTAGATATGAATCCAAATAATTTTTGTGATTACATTATAATATTTAGAAAAGTATAAAATACAAAAAATAATCAATTGGCCGATTATATATATATTTCGTGTATTAAAATTATTAAAAATACAAAATAAATAAAATAAAATATAAGATAAATGCAAATAAAATTAGGAAAAGATCACAATCAGTATTTGACCTTAATTAGGATTGCTTGGGCCGAAAATATTGATAACTTATCAAGTATACACGTTTTTATAATTTACGCATATATATATATAAAATCCGAAACCCTTAGAAACCCTTTACAAAAATCGTACAACCCCATTCGTTCACCTAAAATTCGTGTGTTATTTTTCTGGGATCCTACATAACCTAAAGAAGCTAGGAAAATTAATTGAAGGTCGTGGTTTTAGTTGGTTCGATCGTTGCAAAATTGTTTTGTCGAAAAAGCCTAGCGAGAGGTATAATTCTATTTAATCCCTTTGGAACGTTCGATCTTGTGTATTATAATTTTCTTATGTTATTATGATTATATAAGACTCAAATAAATTAAGTGTAACGAATCATGCAAGCTATATACGTCGTACGAATTTTTGAGAGCTAAAACATAAATAAAATACTGTACGCGTAATACTAATTTTTTAGGACGTGTAATTATTTGTTTTAGATACTATACGATGTATATAGGCTGGGAAAAATACTAGTTCGATTTATAGAAGCTCGTGTGGATCGTAGCTAATTGTTCTTTAAATCGTATATATATGTATCGAATAGAATAAAATCAAAAGAAACCCTAGAACACATTAGGGTTAGGGTTTAGTAATTGAAAACAGGTCATTAAAAGCAAACTAATCATGAAATAATGATTGTGGAATAGTTAGATGTGTTAGGGTTTGATTTGGTTAATTAAACATGTTATACGAGTTGATAAATAAATAAGAAGGACTAGTTTTGTCAACTTTGAAACTTAAAGGTTATTCTTATAATGTTAATTAGGTGATTATAAATGTGTAAAAATTATAAGATGAGGTCCTTATGTGTAAAATTGCAAGAACACAATTTATTTGTTAATTAATGGTACAAATTATAAATAAATTAATCAGAGGGACTACAAGTGTAAATTCAGGAAACTTGTAATTATTTTGTGTAAATAATATTATTAGGGAGGTAATATGTAATTTTGGGTATTTATGGGGCTATTATGTAATTATAATAAAGTAAAGATGTAACTTGTAATATTTGTGGACTATAGGGACTAATTATGTAAATAAGTGAAACATGGAGGTGTAATTCGTATTATATGATAAATGTGAGGGTATATTCTGTAATTATAAGGACTTAAGATGTAATTATGAATATTAGTGAGGGTTAAATTGTAAATTATGTAACTATAGGGTCTAATTTGTAACTTTAATAACTAAAGGGGTGTAATGTGTAATTAATGAAACTTGAAGGACTAGAGTGTGATTCTGAATCCATTATGTGTTATGAACTAGTAAATTATGATAATTTCATTTTAAACCCTTAACTTTGATATATTTACATTTAAAACCCTAAGTTATGGAAACTTGTCATAATTAACCCTGAACTATCATGAATTGTTAAAATGTAACCTATGTCCATAATATTCTTAAATTATGACTTAACCTAAGTTATAATACTTGAAACTTACTAATTATGGAAACTTACTAATTATGGAAACTTACTAAATAAGGAAACTTACTAAATATGGAAATCTGCTAAAAATAGAAAGTTACTTAAAATGGAAAGGCAAGTTAAAAAGAATACTTAAGAACCAATTGTAATTCTCTTCTACTCCTTAGGTGTGAAGAAGGAGAAGTCTTAATCCGTTCAGTACTTTCAGTTCTTGTTTGGTTGCATTCGAAATAAGGTACAGATATTCTGCCCTTTTCAGTAAGGTGCCTTCGTTCTCTTGATTTCTTATCTTGATTCGTTTAGGATTTCCAAAGCCATTGCTATGTTCCCTATTCTTTGATTTTTTTTTGACTTGATTAGATAAATACCCTTTGCCATGAATCTTTGATAGTTGGACTTAGACTAGTTGGACCTTTGCTTTGACCTAGACTTTGACTTTCAGTGTGATACCCGAGCCAAGTTCGTTACCTAGCCATGAAGGTAACATGGCCGTGTCATTGATGCACCAATGGCATGACTCCAGTGTGTTCGAGTGATGTTACACACCGTCCCCATATTGTTTGTAACATGCGCATTATATTTATTATTGGCCTATATTATTGTCTGGGGGGCGTATGGATGCATCCTAGGTTCGAGTTTGTATTAATGATTATATTGTTCGGTGATTGATGCTGTGTGCAATACACGTCCTTCACATTTGAGAGGACTCCCCTCTCTGGTTACTATATTTGGTTTGTTCGGGCTCGTGGGGGATTACTGATCTTTCTTTTATTCTTTTCTTTTCATTTCAGTCTTATTATACTCTTTGCCTTTGACTTACATATATTCCATTACACTAAAACATACATGTTCATTTCAATTGTTTTCGTTTTCGTTTATTGCATATATCTGTTCACTGGGCTTTTTAAGCTCAGCCGCATTTCTTTTCCTGCGGCAGGTATCTAAGATAGAAGCTGGGACTTTCGCTATGGGATTGAGAGTAGAGATTAGAAGAAGATTCTACCTTAGTTACCACCCTTATTAGACTGGAATTCATTTCGTCTTTACCCTTGGCGGGTTGGGGTGTTACAATTTATGGTATCAAACCCAGGTTTGCTTTGATTTGACACCATAATGTGACGTCTCTACCCTTGGCGGGTTGGGGTGTTACAATTTATGGTATCAGACCAAGGTTTTGTGACCTGCAGTACATAAGCCATGGCCTGTGAGTCATATGGACCCTAGGATTTGACCCTTAGGACTTAAGATTTGACTGGTGAGGATTTGGGTAGACGTTAGGATTCTGTTTCGTCTTTCCATTCGTGCTTAATCTCCCTATCTTTGCTAATCATTTTCGTGATCATTCAGATGGTGAATACGCGTTTTACCCAGTACACTGATGGACAGGATGCCACTGATTTCGACGCCATGATAGCCGCTGCTTTGGGTGATGCTCTTCCTCAGTTGAGGACCCAAATCACCAATGACATTAGAAATGGTGCGGGTTCATCAGGAGGAAGTGGTGCTGGTCCATCAGGTGGTGGTGGTGTCGATGCTCCACCTGCTGGTATTCATGTTTGGATCGAAAGGTTCAATAAGCTCAAACCTCTTTCTTTCCGGTCTGCTGCCACTCCCACAGAGGCAGAGGACTGGATCACTCATGTTGAGAAGCTGTTCAGAGTCTTGGGTTGTGCTGACGAATTCAAGACACGTTTGGCCACATTCAAATTTGAAGGTGATGTGCTGAGTTGGTGGACAGCGTATGTTCAGTCACAGGAAGAGGATTTCGCGGATACTTGCTCATGGGAGGATTTTTGTGGCATATTTTATAAGCAGTATATTCCGGTTTCTGAGCAGCAGAGGTACGAACGAGAGTATGGAACTATTAGTCAGTTGGATCAAGAGTCGTCTGGGGAGTTCATGCGGAGGTTCATGAGGTTGGCTAGTTTTGTTGGGCCAGATGTTACGAGGGATGCTCAGCGTCAGGCTAAGCACTTTAAGTGGGCATTGAAGAAGTGGGTATTGGATCGTATCGTGAACACTGAGTATGAGGATGTTGCTGCAATTGCGAATGATGCTCGTAACATTGAGTTGTTGCATGCTGCTGAAGAAGGTTCGAATAAGAGAGACAGGGATGGAAATCGTATGGACTTCAAGGGACAGGGTCGTCAGGACCAGAGGCAGGATCATAGGGGTCGTCAGGACCAGGGATATGAGCAGAGAGGTCGTCAGGACCGAGGATATGATTGGAGGCATCAGGATTTCAGGAGTCAGGATCAGCGAACTTTTGGTAGAAGTGGGAATGACCGACAGGGTCAAGGAAGTAGTAACCCGCGTCAGCTCAGAGATCAGCCGACTCGGGGTTCGCAGCAGAGTTATCATTCGGGATCTTCTGGTCAGCAGAAGAAGTCTTTTGAGACGTTGCCTCCTCCTCCATCTTGTGCCACTTGTGGGAAGCCTCATCCGGGGGTTTGTTACAAGGCTACTGGTGCTTGTTTCAATTGCGGCTCTACTACTCACAAGGTGAGGGATTGTCCACAGGAGAAGCGGATCGTACCAGTGAGCTCGTCTAAGTCAGCTCCAACTTCAGGTCGCGTGTTTGCCACTACTCGTGATCAGGCGGCGAACTCTTCAGGTACCATTACCGGTTTTCTTTACATTGATGATCGTATTGTTTTCGTATTATTTGATACCGGTGCCACTCATTCCATCATATCTAGTTCGCTTGCCAATAAAATTAATATAACTCCAACTCCCTTAACAAATCAAATATCTATTTCCAACCCAATGAAAACCCATGTGATCATTGATAAATAATATGTGAATTGTCCCCTACGTTTTGATGACGGTGTTCGTCCCGCTAATTTGCTCCCGATCGATATGATCGATTTTGACGTTATTTTGGGCATGGATTGGTTGGCTTCTCATAAGGCTACTCTTGATTGCAGTGCCAGAGATGTGATCTTTGGTAATGTTCATCAACCCGACTTTGTTTATCACGGTTCCCAACCTCTTAAATTTGTTAAGATCATCTCGGCTATGAAAGCTAGAACTTTGATTTCCCATGGTTGCCTTGGTTTTCTGGCATCCATCAAAGATACCTCTTTGGAAGTTTCGAGCATCGAGAGTCTTCCTATCGTTCGTGATTTTGCCGACGTGTTTCCCGAAGAACTTCCTGGTCTTCCTCCGGCTAGAGAAGTTGAGTTTAGCATTGATCTCGTTCCAGGTGCAGAACCTATCTCCAAAGCTCCGTATCGTATGGCACCCATTGAGCTAAAAGAGTTGAAGGAACAATTGCAGGAACTCTTGGTGAACGGATTCATCCGACCAAGTGTCTCTCCTTGGGGTGCTCCTGTTTTGTTTGTGAAGAAGAAGGATGGAAGCATGCGTCTTTGTATTGACTACCGCGAGCTTAACCGTATTACGATTCGTAATCGTTACCCTCTTCCGCGCATTGACGACTTATTTGATCAGCTGCAAGGAGCGAAGTATTTCTCTAAGATTGATTTGAGGTCCGGTTATCACCAGCTTCGGGTGAAGGAGCAGGATATTCCCAAAACCGCGTTTCGAACTCGTTACGGTCATTATGAATTTCTGGTTATGCCTTTTGGTTTGACCAACGCGCCTGCTGTTTTTATGGATCTGATGAATCGAGTATTCCACGAGTACCTTGACAAGTTCGTCATCGTCTTCATTGATGACATCCTTGTGTATTCGAAATCTAAGGAGGAACACGAGCAGCATCTCCGAATTGTTTTGGAAATTCTTAGGCAGCAGAAGTTGTATGCAAAATTTTCTAAGTGCGAGTTTTGGTTGAGTCAAGTTGCTTTCCTTGGTCACATTGTATCGGCAGATGGTATCACCATGGATCCATCAAAGGTTGAGGCTATCACCAAGTGGCCAGACCTACCAATGTGACAGAAGTTAGGAGTTTTCTGGGGCTTGCTGGTTACTACAGACGGTTTGTTGAAGGTTTCTCGCGTTTGGCTTTGCCATTAACGCAATTGATGAGGAAAGGAGAGAAGTTTGTGTGGACAGAAGAGCGGGAAAATAGTTTTGAAGAGCTGAAGAAGAAATTAGTATCCGCTCCCATTTTGACTCTTCCATCAGGTTCCGGAGGTTTTCAGATATATAGTGATGCGTCAAAGAAAGGTTTAGGTTGTGTTCTTATGCAGCACGGGAAGGTTATTGCTTATGCTTCGAGGAAATTGAAACCTTATGAGGAAAATTACCCGACGCATGATTTAGAGTTAGCTGTTGTGGTTTTCGCGTTGAAGATCTGGCGGCATTATCTGTATGGCGAGTCATGTGATATCTTCACTGACCACAAGAGTCTCAAGTACATTTTCACTCAGAAGGAACTCAATATGAGGCAGAGACGGTGGTTAGAACTTTTGAAGGATTATGACACGAACATTCAGTATCATCCGGGTAAAGCTAATGTGGTATGCCGATGACTATTATTTCGGACAGAGATCCGCGGTTTACTTCTCGTTTCTGGAAAGGATTGCAGAATGCTTGGGGTGCACGACTTAAGTTTAGTAAGGCTTTTCATCCGCAGACAGATGGTCAGTCAGAAAGGACCATTCAAACCTTAGAAGACATGTTGAGAGCGTGTTGCTTTAGAGTGGACAGGAAATTGGGATGAGTATTTGTGCTTGGTGGAGTTTGCTTACAACAACAGTTGGAATGCGAGTATCCGAATGGCTCCATATGAGATGTTGTATGGGCGAAAGTGTAGAGCGCCAGTTTATTGGAATGAAGTAGGTGAGCGTCTTATTGAAGGTCTGGAGATTATTGAGATCACTAACGAAAAGGTGGATGTTGCGAGAGAGAAATTGAAAGAGGCTCGTGCTCGTCAGAAGAGCTATGCAGATAAGCATCGTCGCGACTTAGAATTTAATGTTGGAGATCGCGTATTTCTTAAAGTTTCGCCGTTTCGTGGAGTTAAACGTTTTGGAATCAAGGGCAAGCTTAGTCCTCGATTTATCGGACCATTTGAGATTCTTGAACGCATTGGAGAAGTTTCTTATCGTTTGGCTCTACCGCCTCAGTTATCATATGTTCATAACGTCTTCCATGTATCTCTTCTGAGGGGATACAATTATCATCCTTTGCATGTGGTATCCTATCCATTTGATCAAATTCGGCCTGATATGTCTCTTTCGGAAGAGCCGAAAGCTATTTTGGATCGTCAAGAGCGAGTCATGAGAAATAAAGTTATTCCGTTCATAAAGATTCTTTGGAAGAATCACCCAGAGCGTGAAGCTACCTGGGAGACCGAGGAATCGATACGAGCTAGTTATCCGCATTTCAAATTTTGATCCGGTATGTCTTATTCATTTTCCGTTCTATTTCATTTTCGTTTCTTTGAAAATTTCGAGGACGAAATTTTTCTTTTTAGAGGGGAAGAAGTTGTAATACCTAAAAATCCCAAATGTGCAAAATGACCAAAATGCCCATACAATTTTAAAAATCCATTTAAAAGCTTAAAAATCACCAAATAAATTCCAAACCTTCGGGAATGAACTAGATATGAATCCAAATAATTTTTATGATTACATTATAATATTTAGAAAAGTATAAAATACACAAAATAATTAATTGGCCGATTATATATATATATATATTTCGTGTATTAAAATTATTAAAAATACAAAATAAATAAAATAAAATATAAGATAAATGCAAATAAAATTAGGAAAAGATCACAATCAGTATTTGACCTTAATTAGTATTGCTTGGGCCGAAAATATTGATAACTTATCAAGTATACACGTTTTTATAATTTATGCATATATTATATATAAAATCCGAAACCCTTAGAAACCCTTTACAAAAAACGTACGGCCCCATTTGATCACCTAAAATTCGTGTGTTATTTTTATAGGATCCTACATAACCTAAAGAAGCTAGGAAAATTAATTGAAGGTCGTGGGTTTAGTTGGTTCGATCGTTGCAAAATTGTTTTGTCGAAAAATCCTAACGAGAGGTATAATTCTATTTAATCCCTTTGGAACGTTCGATCTTGTGTATTATAATTTTATTATGTTATTATGATTATATAAGACTCAAATAAATTAAGTGTAACGAATCATGCAAGCTATATACGTCGTACGAATTTTTGAGAGCTAAAACGTAAATAAAATACTATACGCGTAATACTAATTTTTCAGGACATGTAATTATTTATTTTAGATACTATATGATGTATATAGGCTGGGAAAAATACTAGTTCGATTTATAGAAGCTCGTGTGGATCGTAGCTAATTGTTCTATAAATCATAAATATATGTATCGAATAGAATAAAATCAAAAGAAACCCTAGAACACATTAGGGTTAGGGTTTAGTAATAGAAAACAGGTCATTAAATGAAAAATAATCATGAGATAATGATTGTGGAATAGTTAGATGTGTTAGGGTTTGATTATGTTAATTAAACATGTTATACGAGTTGATAAATAAATAAGAAGGACTAGTTTTGTCAACTTTGAAACTTAAAGGTTATTTTTATAATGTTAATTAGGTCAGTATAAATGTGTAAAAATTATAAGATGAGGTCCTTATGTGTAAAATTGTAAGAACACAATTTATTTGTTAATTAATGGTACGAATTATAAATAAATTAATTAGAGGGACTACAAGTGTAAATTCAGGAAACTTGTGATTATTTTGTGTAAATAATATTATTAGGGAGGTAATATGTAATTTTGGGTATTTATGGGGCTATTGTGTAATTATAATAAAGTAAGGATGTAACTTGTAATATTTGTGAACTATAGGGACTAATTATGTAAATAAGTGAAACATGGAGGTGTAATTCATATTATATGATAAATGTGAGGGTATATTCTGTAATTATAAGGACTTAAGATGTAACTATGAATATTAGTGAGGGTTAAATTGTAAATTATGTAACTATAGGGTCTAATTTGTAACTTTAATAACTAAAGGGGTGTAAAGTGTAATTAATGAAACTTGAAGGACTAGAGTGTGATTCTGAATCCATTATGTGTTATAAACTAGTAAATTATGATAATTTTATTTTAAACCCTTAACTTTGATATATTTACATTTAAAACCTTAAGTTATGGAAACTTGTCATAATTAACCCTGAACTATCATGAATTGTTAAAATGTAACCTATGTCCATAATATTCTTAAATTATGACTTAACCTAAGTTATAATACTTGAAACTTACTAATTATGGAAACTTACTAATTATGGAAACTTACTAAATAAGGAAACTTACTAAATATGGAAATCTGCTAAAAATAGAAAGTTACTTAAAATGGAAAGGCAAGTTAAAAAGAATACTTAAGAACCAATTGTAATTCTCTTCTACTCCTTAGGTGTGAAGAAGGAGAAGTCTTAATCCGTTCAGTACTTTCAGTTCTTGTTTGGTTCATTCGAAATAAGGTACAGATATTCTGCCCTTTTCAGTAAGGTGCCTTCGTTCTCTTGATTTCTTATCTTGATTCGTTTAGGATTTCCAAAGCCATTGCTATGTTCCCTATTCTTTGATTTTTTTTGACTTGATTAGATAAATACCCTTTGCCATGAATCTTTGATAGTTGGACTTAGACTAGTTGGACCTTTGCTTTGACCTAGACTTTGACTTTCAGTGTGATACCCGAGCCAAGTTCGTTACCTAGCCATGAAGGTAACATGGCCGTGTCATTGATGCACCAATGGCATGACTCCTAGTGTGTTCGAGTGATGTTACACACCGTCCCCATATTGTTTGTAACATGCGCATTATATTATTATTGGCCTATATTATTGTCTGGGGGGCGTATAGATGCATCCTAGGTTCGAGTTTGTATTAATGATTATATTGTTCGGTGATTGATGCTGTGTACAATACACGTCCTTCACATTTGAGAGGACTCCCCTCTCTGGTTACTATATTTGGTTTGTTCGGGCTCGTGGGGGATTACTGATCTTTCTTTTATTCTTTTCTTTTCATTTCATTCTTATTATACTCTTTGCCTTTGACTTACATATATTCCATTACACTAAAGCATACATGTTCATTTCAATTGTTTTCGTTTTCGTTTATTGCATATATCTGTTCACTGGGCTTTTTAAGCTCAGCCGCATTTCTTTTCCTGCGGCAGGTATCTAAGATAGAAGCTGGGACTTTCGCTATGGGATTGAGAGTAGAGTTTAGAAGAAGATTCTACCTTAGTTACCACCCTTATTAGACTGGATTTCATTTCGTCTTTATTTCCTTTGGATGATTTATTATCATTGAACTCATGTTGGTTTTAAGTCGTGTTTGGCTGGATTTCTTTAATGAATTTGTTTAAGACTTCCGCTGTGTATTATGTATGTTTGCTTTGATTTGACACCATAATGTGACGTCTCTACCCTTGGCGGGTTGGGGTGTTACAGGTGGTGAGGGATGTGTTGATGATTCTGGAGGTGTTTGAGCTTTGGGTGGTGATGCATGCTGGGACACTGGTGGTGTTAGTGTAGAATGTGGAGGAGTGATTGGTGGCGTTTGAATGTTTCTGTCTGCTTCCTTTTCAGCCAATTTCTTCTCTTCTTCTTTCTTGTGTTCCAATTCTAGTTCTTTAGCAGCTTTAGTTATCTCATCCTCATCAGTCAATTTATCTGTTTCTTCCCCTTCATCAACGTCTTTCATGTGTTCATCTTCATCTGTTGACACCTTTTCAGTTTCTTCCCCTTCTTCTATATCAATGTCCTTCATCTTCTCTTCTTCCTTCTTTTCTTCGTCATTGCCGGGTTGATTAACCGGATTTGACTTAGGTGGGATGACTTCTTTATCAGACTCAAACCTATCGGGTTGATTAACCGAATCGGGCTGAGGTGGAGTAGTGTCTTTTACTACCCCAGACCCACCGGGTCAATTAACCAGATCAATATAGGTATGGGATTCCTTAAAATTTCTATTCATTTGTTTAAACCTCATTTTCTCTTCTAGCCTTAACTGCGCCCTTCTTTCCTCATCAGCCTTGTGTGACTTACGGCTTTCTTCTAGTGCTATCTCAGTAGCTATATCCTCTTTATAGAACTGAGTTTCTTCATCCGTCTCCGTCTCAGAGTCGGATTCCTCTTCCTTAACAATCTTTCCTTCCTCAGGTTTTGGCTTAGCTATTGTGACCGGAACTCTTCTTTTGATGATTTTATGTGCAGAGGGTCTGATTTTCTTAGACACACTAGAAGTGCTTTTAGTCATGCTGCTTTCCTTTGAGCGAGTCCTTGTTGATACATTCTCATCATCATATTTGCAAAACCCGACATGACCTTCATTGAAAGCTCTATCATACTCTCTGTAGGCTTTTGTTGTCTTGACCTTCTCTGTCAACAAACCTTCAGGTAACCTCATCCCTTGTTTACGAGAGCTGCCATTAGGAATGTTGATTTTCCTGATGGTCTTGTCCATTCTGAAGAGATGCAATTCTTTGTCTTCAACGCGTGGAGAGATGTCTGTGTTGTCGTCAAGAAGATGATGGATGAGCAGCTTGGTGAAGTGAACAAACGGGATTTTGGTTAACGGTTTTTGTATTTGGTAGACCAGATCATCCCAGATAAGTTGAGCAAAGTCAATATCTTTCTGATTTACAATTACCCAGAAGATTTGAAGATGAGACAGACGGGGGTTCTTGTGTCCACTTTCCCTTCCAGATACAGAACGGGCTAAGATATAGTAGACTGTTCTCCAGGGTTGTGGGATGAGCTTAGCTTCAACCCTTGAGATTTTAGTCAATGGTTTATCTTCTTGTAGATCGTAGCCTATCTCTAAAAGGAAATTGAGAACTTCTTCTTCTTTAGGTGTCGGGTAGTATTTATTGTTAGGTTGAGGGGCTTCTGGTAATAGCAAGGCATTTTGAAGGTAGTCTTTGTCGACAGTGACTTCCTTGCGGTCCAGTGTGCATGTAAAATATGTCTCTCTTAAGTCCAACTGTAGAGTACTCCACATTTGATGAATATAGAGCTCGAGAATATTTGCTGACTTGTCTAGCATACTCCTGCACTTGTGTTGCTTTAGAACCTCTATTGCTATTTGGCAGGTTGGTTCTGCACACTTGATCTTGTGGAATTCTACCCTTGCGTTATTGTTGCCAATTTCCACCTTATAGCCTTCTGGGAATACATCAGCCTTTGTGAGCATTGGAAGTGGTTGTTGTTGTGGTGCAACCATTTGAGATATCTGAAACATCATTCAAACACAGATTTGTAGGATACATGAAAGTTCGCAAATAGTTAAACTTGTTGTTTCACATGTGATCCTTTTATTGCTTAGTTTGATTTTACAAGTTTAAACATAGCAATTTGATTTCATGTTTATTGTTCAAAGAGCAATTTCGACAATTTTAAACTTTATGTGAATTCCGATAGTATAATTTCGACAGATGTCAAATTGTGACAGGTTGGCCAATTTCAACAATTTTATCAATTTCGACAGAATTATGGACCAATTTCGATAATTTTGTCTTTAGATGAACTGTGGCCAATTCCGATGTAAAAATAGCTCAATTGCGATAAGTCTTGTCCAAATTGTGATAATCACCTGAATTGCGATAAGTTATGCCCAATTGCGATAAACATATGGAATTTTGATAAACTTGTCCAAATGCGATAAACATAGGGAATTTTGATAAACTTGCCCAATTGCGATAAAATCTTGTATTTCGACAAGTTTTAGACAATTGCGACAACTTTATCCAATTTCGATAGATTTTTCAATTTTGACAGAGTTTATCCAATTTCGATAGATATGGCAATTTCGACAGAACTTGACCAATATCGACAGAACTTGTCCAATTTCGATAGATTTGCCAATTTCGATAATTTCTTATACAAGAAATTTCGATAACTACTGTAGACGTACACGATTCTTGGTTCTTTGTCGAAATTTGGTTTTCCAGTTCAATTAAACCAATTCACAAGTTATTCTATGCTCCTTAAACCCTTTATATCAAACGTAATCTAAACAACACTCAATTTCGATAGATCCTGTTCATCAGATTATAGGAATTCATCAAAACTTGTTAAATGTTTGTTTGATTTGTTCCAATAGTTTCACATGATGTTCCTGAGTTATATATCCAATTCTTAACACTTTTTAACCACATAATCAAAAGTTAGTCTTTATACGCGTTCTTCTTAAACCCTAATCATCTAAATCACATTAGTTGTGTTTCTGGGTTCAATTCGATGGTTAAAACATGCAATTTGACTCATATAAACACTATCCCAACATCTTAATTAGACTACAACACACTCATATATTTTTCCCCAATTCGACGTATAAACCCTAAAATCAAACATGCTTCAATCGCATTTCTGGGTTCAATTAATCATACACAACATGATAAAGAACTAATTCCGACTAAATCCCACCAAACAATGGCATCTATAACACACAGAATCAAGAAATCCGATTATGCATAAACCCTAGAATTTTAAATCTCGATTACGCAAAATTGAACCGTTGGATCAAGAAATCCTTCAAAACCATTTTTTAAAATCATATAAACAATGCATATATACTCACAAATTTGAAGGATCTTGATCGGTTTTGCAGTTTAATTCTAAGCCGTGGATTGTGGTGGTTGAGTAGTAAAAGCGGTTGGTGAAAATGTTAGACAGAGGAATAAATGATGTATTTACTGCTCATTGTCCCCTTTTTGTTTAAACATTTTAATCTTTTCTAGCTTTTACACATTTAGTCCTTAAACCATGTTGTTTTACATTCTTAGTCCTAACTCACAATCTTTAAACTTTAGGCTTAACATGTTTTTGGCAAGAACAATTATAATACTCCCACTCGACTTATGAGTATTTGAAAATATTTTTAAGATCAAGGAAGGTATTACACAGATGATTTTACCACCATTCTTTTTGAAGCAACAATTTTTTGAAGAAAATATGCAAGTACAAATTTTAATAAAAATTGTAAAATTTGAATTTCTTTCTCCCCCTCAACACTTGTTCAGAAATAATTGTTAATGTATTGAACTGAACAAAGTGTTGATGAAGATTTTGTACTTGCATTTTTTTTAATTAAAGATTAAATTGAAAAATCTTTTTGTGTTTTTGTCAAAATATTTACAAAGATAGTTTTGATGTTTGACTCGATTAGTTGTTTTGAAGAAAATTTTCCAAGTCGTCTGGAGTCAAACATCTCATACCAATCTGGTGAACTAATTCCACAAATCTTGCATGAGGCAAGGCTTTGGTGAATAAGTCTGCCAGTTGGTATTCTGTACCCTCAGAGTAAAGTTCAATTGTACCCTGTTCTACGTGCTCCTTGATAAAATGACAACGAAGAGTAATATGCTTGGACTTTGAGTGCTGAACGGTGTTGCACGAAATAGCAATGGCACTCTTGGAGTCGCAGTACATTGGAATTTTGTTGAAGACGTAACCATAGTCCATCAGTTGTGATCTCATCCATATGACTTGAGCACATCATGCTGACATGGCCACATATTCAGATTCCGTTGATGACAGTGATGTCCAATCCTGCTTCTTTGATTGCCAAGAGACAAGCTTGTCACCTAAGAATTGCACTCCCCCAGATGTACTTTTTCTTGTGTCTAAGCATCCTGCATGATCAGCGTCTGAAAAGGCAATTAGTTCAAAACCAGAATCCTTCGGATACCAGATCCCTAAGTGAATGGTTCCCTTTATGTATCGAAGGATTCTCTTAACCTCAGAGAGGTGTCTTTCAGTTGGTCTAGACTGATAGCGGGAGCAAAGATATGTGGCAAATACTATATCTGGTCTACTGGCTGTGAGATACATGAGTGACCCAATCATACTATGGTATTTGGTAGGGTCAATTGGTGTCCCATGTAAATCAGCATCTAGCTTAGGGGATGATGCAGACATTGGTGTATTATAGGTGTCACAACTTGTCATGCCATGCTTTTTCAAAATTTCTTGAGCATATTTGGACTGGTTTAAGAAAATACCATGGGGTGATTGATGAACTTGCAGTCCTAAGAAGAACTTAAGTTCACCCATCATGGACATCTCAAAGTTTTGTTTCATTAATTTAGCAAAAGTATTTGAGTACTTTTTATGGGTTGAACCAAAAATGATGTCATCCACATAAATTTGAAGAATCAAGATGTCCTCCCTGTGTTTTTGTATAAACAATGTTGGGTCAACTGATCCTTTTGTGAAATGATTAGCAATTAGGAATGCAAATAGTTTATCGTACCATGCCCTCGGGGCTTGTTTAAGGCCATAGAGGGCTTTCTTGAGCCGGTAGACATGATTCGGATGTTCTGGGTCGACGAAGCCCTCTGGTTGTGTGACGTACACCTCTTCACGGAGTTGACCATTCAGAAATGCCGTCTTCACGTCCATTTGATATACAGTGATATTCTTGTGAGCAGCGCATGCCAGGAACATTCGAACGACCTCAAGTCTTGCCATTGGTGCGAAAGAATCCTCAAAGTTGATACCTTCTTCTTGACTGAATACTTTAGCAACCAACTGAGATTTGTTACGAATAACCTTGCCATCAACATCCAACTTGTTCTTTCAGATCCATTTCAGTCCAACAACGTATACTCCTTCTGGTCTTTCCACCAATTCCCAAACTTCCAGACGCTTGAATTGATCAAGTTCCTCTTGCATTGACTCAATCCAATTGTCGTAAGTGAGGGCTTCTTTAATGTTTTTCAGTTCTGCTTGACAAACGGTGAGTGCATAAATGTAAGTTTCACCGTCTGTGTGGAGTCTTTTTCGTGTCATGACCGGGTTGTCTGGATTTCCAATCACGTTCACTAAAGAGTGATCCTTGGTCCATTTGTGGGTTGACGGGCAGTGTTGAAAATTTTGGTGCATATATGACGGATCCAAATTGCTCGTTAACGACTCTGCTATATCTGGAATGGTGGGAGCCGGAGCAAATGGATTGAAGGAAGCATTTCCGTCATAAGGTGCGGGTGTGGGTACTTCAGAGGATAGAGGGGGATCTTCAGCTGCAGTCGCAGTATTAGAAGCTATTTGTTCTACTGATGATTATGTTTCTGTTGGAGGTGCATCTTTAGCAACTGCTGTTGTTATAGTTACTGTTGTATCAGGTGCTTGAATATTGACAGGTTGTGCAGCGGAACTGGCGGATACATGAGAAACACGACTAATGAGAGAGTCATCGACCAGCAGAGCAAACAAATCTTCCAAATCCTTGTGGTTAATAGAGAGAGGTGCAACTGATTGATCAGGGAAGTTCAGCCGGTTAGAATCGGGTCATAAGCTATTTTGCTCAGAAGCCATATCTGTGAGTTCATAAAAATGAGCGTGTATGGTCTCTAGAATTTCTCGGGTTCGACGGTTCCAGATACGAAATCCTTTAGAATTCTCGCAGTATCCAACAAAGATTCCAATATCAGTTTTGGCTTTCAACTTTCCAAGGTCATCACGATCATTATTTGGGTAACAGAGAGCCCAAAATACATGAAAGTAATTTATGTTCGGTTTTCTTCTGTGAACAAGTTAATATGGGGTTTTGTTGTGTCTTCTGGTGATCATACAGCGGTTTTGGGTGTAGCACGCGGTTGAGATAGCTTCAGCCCAGAGGTAATCAGGTAATTGAGCATATATCAACATCGTCCTTGTGGCTTCCACTAACGTTCGGTTTCAATTTTCGACTATTCCATTCTGTTCAGGGTTGCGTGCAATAGATGTTTGGTGTTCAATTCCTACTTTCTCAAAATACTCCCGAAGAGTGTGATTCTTAAATGCGGTTCCGTTGTCTGTCCTGACTTTTCGAATTACATTGCGGAGCTGAACCTGAATTTTGGTGAGAAAGGTGATGATCATCGAAGGAGCTTGATCTTTTGTGTGAAAAAAGTAGGCCCATGTCCATCTCGAAAAGTCATCTACGATTACCAATATATACCGCTTCCCATTGATTGTATGAACACGCATTGGGCCACAAAGATCCATATGCAGAAGTTGGAGTACATAATCCGTAGTTTGCTCGGTTTTTAGTGGAAAATGAGCACGAGTACTCTTCCCTTGTTCACAAGTTGGAAAAAGGTGATCTTTGGCATACCGGAATCTTGGAAGACCTTCGACTAACTTTTGACGAGCGAGATCTATCATTGTCTTGAAATTCAAATGAGACATACGTTTATGCCAAAACCATGCTTTTGCAGAGTGTGCCTTGGAGAGTAAGCAAATTGGAGAATTAGAGGTCGTGTCTGACAAGGAATTGGTGTAAAGACTCGTTCCGCGTTTTCCTGTCATAAGGTCGTTTCCATGTAGGTCTCGAACAAAACATGTTTTCTCCCTAAATGCAACTTCCAAGTCACCATCACAAAACTGCCCTACGGAGAAAAGGTTATGTCCAAGGCCTTCAACGTAGTATACACGGCTTATTTCGATTTTTCCGTTGACATAGTCCCCATAGCCCATGATAGCGGCAAAGTGGTCATTCCCGAATCTGACAGTTCCTATGAACTTTGCGACAAAGTTTACTAGAAGTTTTAAGTTTCCTGTCATGTGTCGTGAACATCTGCTATCAACAATCCAAAGGACGATTTGAATCACCTGCATCACAAGAAGATGACACAGATGGAGAGTTGGTAACGGTGGATCTCGTTGGGTTAGTAGCACAGTTTTTAAGCATCTTTGGTAACCAAGTAAAACTAGGTTTATGCTGTAGCCAACGCTGCCATGTCCAACTAGATTCTGCATTCTTCCTAGTGAATGCACTTGGTGATTGAATTGTTTTAGGGGCAACTAAGGTCTTGTCTACGGTAGGCTTAGAAACTACTTTTGGCGGTTTTCCTAAGATTGACTTAGCAGCGGTAGTGGGCTTAGAGGAAATGCCATTAGTACGTTTTTGTTTACGTGACAAAAGGGTTTTTGCAACACATTTTTGTTGATTACCAGACAAAATACTAGTACGACAAAACACACAATAAGCATCAACAATAACATCATTCAGAACATTAATAGTTTTAGCATTCGTTGCATCACATTTAGAATTACACTTTGTAAAGTTTGATTCTACTTTAGACATAACATGCGTTTTATTCAGATTTCTAGTGTGAACTTCTACTTCTTTAACTGTAGGGGAGCCGCTCTTAGGTTTCCAGATACTAGTCTTCTTTTTACTCTTTTTGGTCTTGGATCTGCTAATCTTAGGAGGGGTGCCTTAGTCCTGTAGAAGTTGAAGCATGCACATTAGTGGTCTGTGAAGATGCTTTCTTAGGTGTCTCATCTACTTGATACATGCCTGGTGCAATTACATTCTTTTGTACAAATTTCCCTTTTCCAAGTACTTTGAGTTTCTCTTTCAACTCAATGATGATGTGTTTTTTTCTGTTAAATTTTGGAATCTAACTCTCGGTTTAATTGAACAGTTTCATTCCTGTTTTGGCAAACATCATCAATGTCTTTTTCATACTAAAAGATTTGATGTTTTAAAACAATATTTTCTTTTTCAATACTTTGAACTTTGGAAGTATGACTGTTTTGAAAGGTGTTAGAAACACGTTTCATATATTTACAAGTCTTGGTCATGGCGTTTATTAAGTTGCTCTAATTGGGCTCTAAGT